>CM046430.1:21066698-21426698 GCA_025506505.1 Flaveria sonorensis | reverse complement strand
TTTAGTTTTCCCCAACTCATAATCTGTCTCTATTGTAGGATTAATTAATCTCTCCACCTTTTTGATTTGTTCAGTCATTACCTCAGATGTCATGCTAAAAAATGATCAGCGTCATATCCTTGTTGAATAAGGAACATGGCTTTGACCATCAGGTCATCTATCTGGGCCTTGTCCACCATCTCTTCTACTATTGATTCTTGTCTAAAAGGACTCTCTTGAATTCAAGCTCATCATACATGCCTTCCTCAAGAGTGTATCCTTCTTCAATCTCTCATTCTTCTAGATTGATCATTTGTTGTTAAATGGCTCATTGCTCAGTTGCTTGAATATGTTCTTCCATAAGTGCGCAACAACAACCATGCTTAGCTTTTCTTCTCTTTTCATCTTCCTGGGCTTAGGGGCATCCTCTCTGATTATTGGCTGCTTTTCCTTTTCCTTTTCAGCTTCAGATGAATCAGATCAATAACCTCAATAGGTTTAGTAGTCTCAAACACTACTCTTTTTTCTTCTTGTATTGATCGGGCTAGAATCAATAAGGATCAAATATATTGATGAATTTCTATGATGATTGTAGTGGAAATAAAATAATCAATGATCAAAATGATCATAAGTACTCATAATGTTCATTGTATATTGATCATAAGCATTCAATATTACAATCAAGGTTTTTGTTACTGTTGTTGTAAGTTTTCTTAATGATACAAAAAGGGTAAAAAATTTATCTTTTTATAGGTCAGATACAATGACCTGTACAATGATTTAACTACCCTAACATATAATCTAGGAATACAAAGTACAAGGTACAAAATAACAGTATTTGCATATGTTGTTCTTCACCAATATTTGTTCTTTATACATCCCCATTTGTCTTTGCAGATGTTCAAGGTTTTGTCTGTATTTGTGTACTTACGCAAAAGTATTTGCTTGTGTTCACCGGCATTAGTCTATACGAGTAGAGAAATGCTCATCTGCATTTCTCTTCGTTCACTTGCAAAGACCAATTTGCTAAATAATACTTACCCTATTCTTCTATTCGTATATCTTCATACTTCATCTGCAATAATGCACACTTGTAATATTTCTAACCAAAACAAATTCCATCACTATTTAAATTCGCATGCATGATCCTTTTAGGGTCCAATGTGTACTCTGGTTGTAAGAGACAACTTCCTAGTGGCTTCCTTTTGCTCCTCAAATAGAGTGATAAAAGGATTCATTTGCAATTGAAGCTCTCTTTCAATGATGATAGGTGTTGTGGGTGAAAATATTGTGCAGTATTCTGGTCAGTATTTCGGTGCTCAGGATATGCAGACAGGTTTGGTATCCTAAACCTTATTCACAGCAAATATCCCTGACATATTTCTTGCAGATATTGTCATTTTTAATGGAGGACATAATTGCATGACTTGGTCAAGCTAGAAGATCGGGATGTGAAATGTTGAACACGTATGAGAGACTTCCAATGGTCATTTAATGAGTTATAATGAATAAATGGTTGTTGTAACAGCTAAAGACTTGGTCTATGCTGAAGACCCGGACTTATGGTTGTTAGAAATGTGTAGCAAAGACTTGTAACGGTTAAGAGGTGAAGAAAACATGTTCAATTAGCGGGATAACAACTAACTGGCCAAAGTAACTGCTGAGGATCCCAGAAATCTCGCTGAATATCTCGAAAATATCTCACATTTTGTTTATTTCATGTACTATACATAATGAGGCTTGGCTGATCGTTTTAGGTCACTTATTCATGTCACACACCTGATCTATGTTCACAAACACTCAAACATGCTCAAATAATCATTGTAACACTTAGATACGATCATTCAAGCTCTCGAGTTGTACTTCTTTTTGTTATTAATCAAAGGACCGGCCGCCAACATTTTGTCAGGCATTAAGGGGTTTTTTGTACTGGAGATCACTTTGATCAAGGGCTTTTTCTCCTTCAAAAATTCGTTGTCTTTGTTCTTACTTGATTTGATTGTTCATTTCTGTAATATCTTGATCGATATTCCGATGTTGGTTAGATATTTTAGTTAGTATTCTGATATAGCACACTACCTCACTTGACTAATTTGTTCACTAATTACCTTGTTAATTTTTGACCAAAATAATTTGGCGCCCACCTTGGGGCAAGTGTCGCTATAATCTTCGAAATCCTTCCAAACATATTTTGTTTATTTAAGTCTTTCTTCATTTTTGTTTTTTCAAAAAAATGGCTTCTCAATCAAAGCAATCTTCATCTCCAGTTCCCTTTTCTTCCATCTCTACTACTTTGAATGCGCTTCTTCCTCCTCCCCCTAATTTTGAAACATTCCAGAGGAGTAAGGATAAGACTGTCACCATAACTGCTACCCCTATCTTTGAAATTCCCAGGTCTAGGAATACTGGTGGGGATTCTGCTCCAGTTTTTGGTGAAGAATTCAGCTTGGTAGTGTCCATGATAAAGTAGCATATGGAGCAGTAGCAATAGACCAACAAATTGGTGATGAGTCAACTTATGGAGTTAAAGTTAGCATCCAAAAAGCCGGCCCAAAATGAGGAAATACCATTACGCCCTAGGATACTTAACTTTGATTCTGCAGGAACCTATAGGGTGCAGGATGATGATATAATCCCGATGCAGAATAGCGTGGCTGGACCATCTATTTCAACCAAGACTACAGTGACAAGGGAAATGGGATTTTCCTCAGGATTCTCCTCAGGACTTACCTTAGGATTATCCTCAGGATATCCCACAGGATATTTTTCTATAACCTTTACTGATGATATTCTTACAAATAGAAACCCTTCTGTTACTAATAATTTTCAAACTATGCAGGATACGGGGATGCGTACTGCTGTTGCTAGAGAAATCCAGAAACTTAAGGATATGATCTCTAGTGTGCCGGGTGTGATAAAACCCATCTCTAAAGTATCCGATGCTAGTAACAGGATCTCCCGCTTTGCACCACCAATTTGTGATGCTGAAATCCCAAAGAGATTCCAAACTCCTAGCATGAAGCTCTATGATGGTTCAACTGATCCTGAGGAGCATATTGCCCAGTATAGGGAGAGGATGGAGATTAACCCTATCCCTATGCACATGAAAGAAGCCTGTTTTTGCAAGGGATTCGGATCAACATTGACATGGCCAGCCCTGAAATGGCTGCTTAATCTTCCACCTTATTCTATTACCTCCTTTGCTCATTTAATCAATTTGTTTAATAATCAATTTTCTTGTAGTAGAGCATTTGAAAGACTAACAACTGATCTATACAGGGTGGTCCACAATCAAGGAGAATCTTTAAGAGATTATGTCAACGAATTCAGTAAGGAGGCTCTAGACATCCCGAACCTTGATATGCCGACGGCAGTGCAGGCTTTCATAATGTGATTGCCGAAGGATTCTGCATTCTACGAGGATCTTGTGATGAATCCTTGCAGGAATTTTGATGAAGTCAGAAACAAGGCTCCGAGGTTTATATGATTCGAGGAAGATAGAAAGATCCACCAGAGGATCGATGGATCCTCAGAATATGAGAATTCCAACAGGAAATCAGAATCCACTTCAAAATATTACCATCCCAAACAATATTCCCGTGATGATGGCAAGAAAGTAAACTTTGTTGAAGATGATGAGGATGATGAGGATGATGAGGAGTATCCTAAACTTGCTGATTATTGTTTCTTAGTGTCTACTTAAGAATTAATATATGCTATAAAGGGTCTCGGAGAGAAAGCTAGGCGGCCTCGGAAGAATGAGAAGAATCCTGGCTGGAAAGACAAGTCTAAGTGGTGTGCATTCCATGAAGACTTTGGGCATATAACTGAGGATTGTATTGCTCTGCAGAAAGAAATAAGTTACTTGTTGACTAAAGGACACCTGAAAGAACTGCTGGGAAAGAAGAAGGCTAAGCACCAGGATAGTGATAGGAATCCTGAAAGAAATCCTGAAGGAAATCCTAAGAGAGCTGCATCTCCTCCCCAAGATGCTTTAATTGTTTACTTTATTTCAGGTGGATCTGACATATGCAAAACATCATACTTTACTGCCAAGAGACATGCGAAAGAAGAAAAAATAGAGAAAGGAGATATGTTGAACTCTAAAGCTACTTTGACTCAAGGAAAAACCATATCCTTTGATGATGATGACATGGATAATGTGCAGGATGCTCATCATGATTGTTTAGTTATAACTCTATATGTTTCTAACCATTTTGTACATAGGATATTGATTGATGGTGGGAGTTCTATGAACATAATCCAGCTACAAGCTCTATAGAAGATGAACATCCCAGACTCAGAAATCACCTCAAAATCCTAGATCCTTGTGGGATTCAATGGTGAAACAAAGAGTGCTATTGGAGAAATCAAGCTTCCAGTCTATGTAAAAGGAGTAAATTCTATGCAAAACTTTTGTGTAACAGATTGTTTGTCTTGTTATAACATCATTTTAGGTAGGCTTTGCATCCATGAGATGAAAGCCATACCTTCAACATACCACCAGTATGTAAAGCTCCCTACACCTTGGGGTGTGGTCAAAATTAAAAGTGACCAGCAGGAGGCCAAGGACTGTTATACATCCTCAATGAAAGCATCGGCTTAGAATGAGGGAGCATAGCAATTACAGGATAAACTTTGGGATGTGTTAGAGAATAGTAAGTAGGATATCCAGCAAGATGTGAAAGAAGTAGCCTTAGATCCTGAAGACCCAGAGATAAAAGTGTTGATAGGAGCAAATATCCCTTAGGATATTGAGCAGGATATGATCTCCTTCCTAAAGAAAAGAAAAAGCATATTTGCTTGGAGACATGAAGACATGACAGGTATCTCCAAGGATATTATAACTTATAAACTTGGTTTGGATGAAAATTACAGGCCGATTCACCAAGAGAGGAAGAAGTTTGCACCTGAAAGAAATTGAATCATCTAAGAAGAGGTGGAAAGACTTTGAAATATAGGATGATTAGAGAAGTGAAGTTTCCAAGGTGGCTTGCAAATGTGGTAGTGGTCCAGAAAAAGAATGGAAAATGGAGGGTGTGTGTGGATTATACTGATCTCAACAAAGATTGTCCAAAAGACCCATTCCCATTGCCACATATTAACTCATGGTAGATGCTACTACTGGCCATAAAATGCTGACTTTCATGGATGCTTCATTAGGATTTCAACAAATCCAAATGGAGCCCTCGAATCAAGAAGACACAGCCTTCATGACCCCAACAGGTATTTTTTGTTATATTGCCATGCCTTTTGGTCTTAAACATGTAGGTGCTACATACCAAAGGCTGGTCTACAAGATGTTCAAAAGCAACCTGGGGGACACCATCGATGTCTATATTGATGATATGGTAGTCCAGTCAAAGATAGATGAGGATCACCTTCGAGATGTTAAAGAAGCTTTTGATATCCTGAACCAATTTAATATGAAGCTAAATCCTACCAAGTGTCATTGTGGTTTGGGGGCAGGAAAGTTCTTGGGATACATGGTCACCAAAAAGGGGATAGAGGCTAGCCCGAAGCAAATAAAAGCTACCATGAACCTGAAATCCCCAACTAATGTCAAGGATATCCAAAGGATAACCAGGAGAGTTGCAGCCCTAAATAGATTTATATCAAAATCCTCCAAGAGATGAAAAGAATTCTATGATATCCTGAAAAAGAATAAGAAGCTTGAGTGGGGACAGAAACATGAAGAGGCACTTCATGCTCTTAAAGAATACATTTCCTCAGCCACTCTATTGATGAAGCCTGAAGATGGAGAGTATCTGCCATTATACCTGGCAGTATCCCGGACCACTGTAAGTGCTATTCTTGTTAAGGATCATGATGGAAATTAGCATCCTGTGTATTATGTGAGCAAAAGTCTACTTGATGCTGAAACTAGGTATTCTCATTTGGAAAAACTTATTTTAGCTTTGATATTGGCTTCTACTAAGCTTAGGCATTATTTTGAAACACGTAGGATATGTATTAAAACAAGTTATCCAATTAAAAATGTGCTTAGAAAACCTAAAATGTCAGGTAGGATGGCTAAATGGTCTGTTAAGCTTAGTGCCTTTGATATAATATATGAGCCTAGTACTAATATAAAATCCCAAGCCTTAGCTGATTTTGAGACAGATTTTAGTCAGGATATTCAGCACGAAGTAGACTTAGAAGTTCAGAACTTGGAATCTAATAATGAAATATGGAACTTGCATACTGATAGAGCATCTAATATAAGAGGAATAGGACTAGGAATCATCCTAAAATCACCATAGGGGGACATACTACCCCAAGCCATTAGATGTGAATTCCAGGCTACGAATAATGAATCGGAATATGAGGCCCGTATAGTAGGATTACAATTAGCTAAAAATATGGATATCAAATGCTTGCATGTTTATGTTGATTCTTTATTATTGACTAACCATTTTAATGGATCATATGCTACAAAAGGGGATAAGTTAGTTAAATATCTCCAAATTGTTAGGAGATTAGCAAAATGTTTCGAAATATTCTCCATAGAACAGGTACCAAGAGAAGATATTGCTGAAATGGATTCTTTGGCCTATCTTGGATCGACTGTCTTGATACCAGAAGGGGTAAAGATACCTATCAGCTATATCCTGAAACCAACTATAAATGATGATGAACTTGTTGCTGAAGATGTCCCGGGGGTGATGACCACTGAGGATGAAGAGCTTCAGGATCCTGGTCAGGATACCAAATCATGGACTCATCCAATCCTAAACTACATAAGGAATGGGGATATACCGAAGGAAGAAAACCCAAGAGTCTTCAGAGCCAAGGTGTCCCGATACACCATTATTAATAATATACTATATAAGAAATATCTTGTAGGTCCTTATCTGAGATGCTTGGAGGATCCTGGAACCAATGAAGTGCTTAAGGATATCCATGAAGCTGACTATAGGAATCATTCTGGAGGCAGGTCATTATTCTCAAAGGTATTGCGAACAGGGTATTACTGGCCTACTATGAGGAAGGATGCCATGATATATGCTCAAAAATATGATGTCTGTCAAAGGCATAGTAGCATTCTTCATCAACCTACTGAGCCTATGTACCCGATTGTATCCCCATGGCCTTTCATGAAATGGGGAATGGATATTATGGGAAAGTTGTCAAAAGCTCTAGGAGTAAAGGTGTTTATGCTTGCAATGACAGATTACTTCTCCAAATGGATTGAGGCAGAGGCATTTGCTCATGATACCGAAAGAGAAGTGGTGTCTTTCCTCAAGAGAAATATCCTAACAAGACTCGGAATCCCGGCCGAGATAACCTGTGATAATGGGTCCCAATTTATAGGCAAGAGAACAACAAGTTTCTGTGAAAGCTGGGGAATAAAGATAATAACTTCAACTCCAATCCATACTTAAGATAATGGACAAGCAGAATCCTCAAACAAGATCATCCTCAACAACTTGAAAAAAAGATTGAAGGAGAAAAAAAGCAAATGGGCAGAAGAATTACCATTTGTACTTTGAGCTGATAGAACTACATCCAAGAATGTAACAGACCAAATCCCATTCTCATTGGTATTTGGGGCTAAGGCCATGATCTCAACTATAATGACCATCCTGACAGCAAGATCCAACCTGCAATCCACTTAGGATAATGACCAGAATATGATTGATGATTTGAAAACCCTAGATGAGCTTAGAAATGCTGCTAAAGTCAGAATACCAGCTCATCAGCAAAGAATTGCAAGAGCCTACAATAAGAACTTGAGAACCAGAAGATTCTAAGTAGGTGACTTGGTGTTAAGAAAAGCATTCCAGAATACTACTAAGGCAAGTAATGGGAAGTTGGCACCGAAGTAGGAAGGCCCTTACATGATTGATTCTAAGGCTGGAAAAGGAGCATATTGGTTGGCTACCTTGGAAGGAGATATTCTGCCCAGATCTTAGAATGCAATTCATCTAAAAGCATATTTCATGTGAGGTTAACCAAGACTACTTGGAATCAAGACTGGTATGTTTGCTATCCTTACCAATGTTCTCAATCATATTCCTGACTATATCCTGATGTATATTCTATTTTAATTTTTGATTATTATTCTTAAAATCTTACTGACTTAAGCATCGGAGGGGTGTTAGCCTGGCTAACACCCACCTCACCAAGTTTTGAAGTGTTTTGTAGAAAACTCCTAAGGATTTTGCTCGAGATACCAGTTCAAAAGATTAGAGGATTGGCCCCCTCTTTACGTTTAAGATATGCTAGATATCTTCTCAAGGTTTAAAGGTTTTCACGTTCCTTAAAAATTGAGTTTAAACACTCCGCCTGGAGCACAGGTGTATTTGAGATTGTGGAATCAGTTCACGCTTTAGTGGCTGGAAAATTCATGATCCTCACTTATATTCCAAATCAGATGAATGATGTTTGAACATGTTATCTATTGGTTTTAACACTTATGTGTTAACATAAGGCTTAAAGGTATTCACCTTTCATCTGTGGCTTATCCCAAGATATATCCTGAGTCTGGCTTGGCCCATGTTATTCTGGCTTGGCCCACATTATTCTGGCTTCGCCCATGTTATTCTGCCTTAGCCCATACACTTCTGGCTTGGCCCATGATTAAAATGGCATTACCTACATTTAAATACTTAAGATTGGTTTTTGTCCATTCACTTATGTTTTGCAGAAGTAACACGAGCTGGATTACCAACCGATATCCTAAAGCATATTCCTAGGTGAAATTGGGGACAATATCCTGAAGGGTATTCAAAGAGTTAAAGGTTATGTTATATCCTAGAAGTAGACTAAGTCAAAGAATTCTGGATCCCTCCACCTTGATTTTTGTTCAAAATGCAGGAAATTAAAATTATCAGTGCAGGAAAGCTAAATGATGAAACAGGAACTTGAAATCAAGATATCTATATCCAGGATTCTAGAAAATAGGTATCAAGATTTTCTTCAATAACAGAAGCCTCAAAGGCGGGATGTTCTCTTGACAACAGGGATCTCCTAGAACTGGTCTATCATGGAGTTTTAAAAAACCAACAGTTGTTAATGGCTATAACAACTGTCAATTTTTGGGGACAATTGTTATGGGTGAAATCTTGTGTAGTATCCTACTTAGTATTCCGGTGCTCAGGATATGCAAACAGGTTTGGTATCTTGAACCTTATTCCCAGCAAATATCCCTGACATATTTCTTGCAGATATTGTCATTTTTAATGGAGGAAATAATTGCATGACTTGGTCCAAGCTAGAAGATCGGGATGTGATTAAATACATGAATGTTGAATACGTATGAGAGACTTCCAATGGTCATTTAATGAGTTTTAATGAATAAATGGTTGTTGTAACATCTATAGACTTGGTCTATGCTAAAGACCTGGACTTATGGTTGTTAGAAACATGTAGCAAAGACCTGTAAAGGTTAAGAGGTGAATAAAACATGTTCAATTAGCGGGATAACGGCTAACTGGCCAAAGTAACTACTGAGGATCCCGAAAATCTCGCTGAATATCCTGAAAATATCTCACATGTTGTTTATTTCATGTACTATATGTAATGAGGCTTGGCTGATTGTTTTAGGTCACTTATTCATATTCACACACCTGATCTCTATTCACAAGCACTCAAACACACTTAAATAATTTGTGTAACACTTAGATATGATCATTCAAGCTCTCGAGTTGTACTCGTTTTTTGTTATTAATCAAAGGACCGGCCGCCGACATTTTGTCAGGTGCCAAGGGGTTTTTTATGCCTGAGATCACTTTGATCAAGGGCTTTTTCCCCTTCAAAAATTTGTTGTCTTTGTTCTTACTTGATTTGATTGTTCATTTCTATAATATCGTGATCGATATTCTGGTGTTGGTCAGATATTTCAGTTAGTATTCTGGTATAGCACACTACCTCGCTTGACTAATTTGTTCATTAATTACCTTGTTAATTTTTGACCAAGACAATAAGTTGTTGAGAAATGAACACAAATGGTTTTGTAAGAACACTAGCTTCTCTAATGATCTCTACAATCTATTCATTAATGAAGAAATCACCATGATAATATGCACCAAGTTCTTCAATCAATGAGCTCATGGCAGCCTGCTCTTCTGTTTGAGTTGAGGTAGGTGCTGTATAAGGAACCATGGCAAGTAATTCTTCCTCTATAGGCTTCCCAAATGTACTTGGCTATTCTATATGTACATCTTTTGGCTATTTTGTCTTTTGCCTCTGAGGTGATCTCTTACCATCTCCTTGATCATCATCATCTTCATCTGAATAAAAAATGTCATCAAACTCCTATTTGTTAGATTTTTGTCTTTTCCTTTTTCATCTTTCTTTTTCTTGATAAGCATATCTTCAAGTAGACTAAGTCTTTAAGTTAGATCATCCACCTTATTCTCTAACTCAACTATCTTCTCAGGTTGTGCAATATAAGTCTATCTTGATTATCCATGACAATAGTCTGGATGTTAGCATTCTTAACATGCTCATCTATCTCATCTCTCATCTTCTCAATAGTTGACTCTAACTCCTTGATCTTATTTTCTTTTAAAATCAATTCATTAGTTCGTTAGCTATTACTTTATCCTTTCTTCTCATGATCTTCTCCATCCTGTTGATCTTGATTTGTAGCTCAGATATAATCTCATCTTTATCAGACTCACTAGATTGCTGTGTTTGTACTTGACCAACTGATTCTTAAGTAGCTTCAGATGATAAGTATTCAAAAGTCTGTTGTCTTGATGCTTGTTCTTGGATAACAGGTTATTCCTCCTTATCCGACGATGATTCAGAACTATTGGTAGAACTAGTAGATGCACTAGCACCAGCTGACTCAGCAGCAATAGTAGGAGACATATGGTATGGAAATAGAACATGTGATGGGATGAAAGATGGGATAGGAGACGGGACAGGAGATGGTGCATGATCAGGAGAGGCAAAATGAAGATCACCACCTTCATCAACATGTGGTGACATTGCTCCCTGACCTTCAGCAAATACTTTGTGTTCTTTAATCTCAGGCATATTTTTCAACCGACTTCATGTATAGATTCTTGAGCTTGAACCACTTCTTTAGCCTGTTCTTCCTCTGTTGTTCTTCTTCTTGTTCTTGTTCTTCTTCTTGTTGTTCTCCACCTTCAGCATTGCCTTGACCAATCTGTTCAAGCATCAAAGGCAATAATTGATAAAAAGTAACCACTGTAATAACTCCTAGGGTCTTTCTTCTTGATATATCCATAAGACTTGGCATTGTGATGTGTTAGATTCATCACAAGCCATGTGCCTACTAGATCAGGAAAGGCTTGACTGATCGGGCATTAGATGATTCTTGGATACATCGAGAACATGTTTCTTCTCCCTTCACTAGTGTTGGACAACATGCCATTAAACACATAACTAGACTTGTTAAATGGTCTATTAGTCCATAAGGCACAGATAGTAGATGAAGTAGGGTGTAGAATGCCATTCCATCCATTCTTTATCTTGGATAAACAGTATTGATAGTAATGGACTAAGAATCTCCATGGTAAGTCCATTTGGCCTTTGCTTATCTACCTTCCTTCAAATCCATTATTATATCCAATATTGGCATAGAAAGTAAGTATTTCATCTTCATTGATCTCATGTGGTTGACCTACATCATCCCTAAACTGTAGACATTGTCTCATAGTTTTTTTTAGTGATGTATAAAGATGTTTGTAACACCCAAAAAAATTCAAAGAAAAGAAAAGTAAAGAAGAAAAGATACATATCCAAAAGGTTAAGGGGTGAAGGTGTACAAAAGGTAAACTTACCCATAATGGGTTTCAAAAAGGTGGTAAGGCCGCCCATGACCCTCTCTCTCATGCATAATTCGGCTGAAAGATTGGAAAAGAAACCCCATCCGGTTTTTAGAGAAAGAAAGCTCAAGTTCTTCGAAAGATGAGATTTCCAGAAGATTTCTTCTCAATTTTCCTGCTGGGTTCGGGGTTATGAACCTTTTTTTATGTGTTTTCTTGTGATGGTTGTTTGTTTTATGTGTTTAGGTGTTAGATATTCTTGTTAGCTCTCGGGTTGTGGTGTTTCACTCGAAAGCTGCTGAGAGGTGAGTTCTAGATCCCCTCTTTTATATGTTTTCTACTTGTTTTGGGGCTGATATGCATTTAAACTGCTGTTTTTTTTCTAACTAACTATGAGTTTTACATGGTGTACGGTTGTGTTTGATATATGTTGGTTTTAAGTGATTTCTATGATGTTGTGATGATGTTTGTTATGCTTTAAGCTTGTAACATGTTAGATCTATGTTAAGTTTAGGCTAGAATGATGTTTGAGATTAGAAAACCTCATAAGTTGCATTGCAAGTACTGAACAAGTGTCTGCTGTGGATGATGGTCATTCGTTGTGGACATTGTGTGTCAGCTTTGGACACTTAGAAATGTAGGACGTCCGCTGTGGACTTACATGTCCGTTGTGGACACTTGAGGAGTTTTAAGTTGTTCGCTGTGGATGTTGGTTATCCGCTGTGTACTTATTTCACCCGCTGTATACTTTTAGTTATCCGCTGTGGATGTTATTCATCCGCATTGGACTATATTCATCCACTGTGAACACTTAGTGTTTTACTCATCCGCTGTGGATCTTGGCTGTCCGCTCTAGACTTAAGTTGTCCACTGTGGATACTTAGTACTTTAAGCCGTCCGTTGTATAAGTTACTCATGCGTTGTGAACACTTGGGAGTTTTTCTGAAATTTTGGGAATAGAGTTTAAGTGTTAAGAACTTATGTTTAATGGGTGTTATTGCTTGTCCTATGTTTCTAATATTTTATTTACCTTCTTATGGGCTGCTTGCTATGAATAATTATTACTATTTTATGATATGTGATTTTAAGGTAATAATATTATAAAATTATTATTCATAATAAGTGGACACAAAGGAATAAAAGAAGGAAAATAAAACTTAATAAATGTTACCCCAGGGCCCTAACAAAAGGTAAGAAGCCTTGCAAGCTTTTCCAACGGAGGTTCACGACCATGTTGTCGTTAGCTCAACTGATGTGCGGCTGCTTCAGCCCAAGAAAGGTACATCTGGGGTCTAATCCTTGTGATTGACCAATAAACTAATGGGATCCAAGTTCATGAGCAGGCTTCGTGCCTAGCAGTGTGGATCAACTGTTGGGGGTTAGCTACCACTTATTAATGTGTACCGACAGGGGTTCGACATTTGTTGCCAACCAACAATATAGGCTCTTGCTTTGTGCGAACCTAGACAATGAAAGTGAAAGATAATGAAAGAAAGAAAGATAAAGAATCCGTTAATGATTGAATTATGTATATTGATGAATGATCACCAGGTGAAGTTTACAAAAGTATATTTTATATATTACTGAACTAGGACTCACTCAGCAATGCCGACTTTTTATATGTATATCAGTTGGCAGGTAAGGATGTTGCTAAGGATGGCACAGCCGAAGCTACTTGGTGAATGGAGACTGGCATCCATTTATACAATTATGATATTTTCGTCTTGTAATGCAACTAAATAGTCTTTTGTAACTCTAACAACGATGTATTATTTGGCAAAAGTAATCATTAATGCAAGAAATAGCTTTTGGTTAAATTATTCCGCTGCGATTGTTTTCTTATAATAATGTGATTTAAGGCGTTTTTAATAATGAATGATGCTATGAATGTCCAACTGTGGGGTCTCCGGGAACGGGGCCTTACAATGTTGGTCATCTATTCTTTTGGTAAGAGTTGGTACATCATCTACCATGGTTACCTCAGCGGTTCTCTAAAACGATCTAATAAAGTTTTGATAGATCATAGGCCTCACAGTGATGGCATATGCTACCCTTGTAGTAAGAATGAATCTGATCATATATCTAATATCAGGAGCTTCAGGCACATCTGGGTTAACAAAACTACTAATATTATGTTGTTTACTCCAAGTAAGATTATCCATTATTTGCACAAGAGACATATGTGTAAAATAACGTGATGATGATAATTTGTGTTTAATTAGTTTGACTTTGAATATATGAGTCATAGTTTGGCTTTTTAAAGACAAAATTATTTTTGTAACTAACTGTTCTACTACATGCATTCAAATCAAGCTAACTTTTGTCATCCTTTTGAGTGTTAATAAAGTAATCTATCATGTAATGTTCATAACATCTTTCTTTAATCATTATTACACTTAAATTCATGTTCGGTTCTTTTGAATATGAACCCATGTTCATCGAACGTTCATCAAATCTACTATTTGCTTAAATCAAGTTAATAATCATATAAAGCTATTTGTTGTGGTCCGAATATATGTTAATTGTTGATTAATGTTCATCCTTTTCGATTTAAAACAGGGTTTATCATCGGTATGTCACTAGGATCGGTTCGATTGAACAAGAGTATAAATTCACCTTTCAATTGATACTACTGTTGTAGATAATTGATGTACAGAAATGAGAATGTTAAAATCTTTGTCTTAATTGAAGAAAAATGGATGATTTTGAAGTTTAGATGATATGAACACTGGTCGCACTATCTGGTCTCTCAATTTGAAAAGTATAAAATGAGGTCTGAATTCGAGTTTAAATAGGCGGAGTGTTAATTTTTTTGAATTTCATTAGTGTTGGACAAACTAATGCAAGTTTAAAACTTTAATACGTATTTGTTTACTGTTCACGGAAAAATCAAATGTGGATGAACAAACGTCTTGTCTGCAAAGTTACTGTTATCCATAAAAACTAATGCGGTTGAACAAAAAGTTTTCAACTATTGTCAGCATAAAACAAATGCGCTGAATAGTACTTCACTCGCACAAACAAATTGTAACACCCGGAAATTTATTAAAAGGAAAAGAAAAGAAAAGTATAAAGAAAAAAGGTGAAATAACTCAAGTTGAGGGGCTAAAGTTGTGCAAGTGGCAAACTTTATTATAATTGTGTTTAAAAAGGAGGGCATGGCCGCCCATGCCCCCACTTACTTCCTGTTCTCGACTACAAAGAAGAAAGAAGAAGAGTTTCACCGGTTTTAGAGAGAGAGAAGAAGAAGAATCTACAAAAGGTGAGTTTTCTTGGGTAATTGTTCGGTTTCAGCTAGATTTTCGAGTTCTGGACTGAGATTTTTCGTGTTTAGCGCTCGTTTTCGTGTATTTTAGGTGTGAACTGCAGTAGGGTCTCGGGTTTGTAGTGCTCTACTAGAAGGCTGTTCAAGGTGAGTTTCTAGATCCCCTCTTTTTACTAGTTTTCTAAGTGTTTGGGGCTATTATGCATACCGAGCAGAAGTTTTTAAAGCAAACCTTGAGTTTTCAGCATGATGTTCGACTATGTCCTGTTGATGTTTGTTTTAGAAGTGGTTCTTGGGTTATGTTTGATGTTTAGCATGTTTTAGTGTTGTAGCATGGTATATTTATGTTAGGATGTGTTAGAACGATGTTCGGGTGTTGTTTTTTGCATAGGTTATATTTCAGATTGTTTTCCATGCACCTAACTGACCTCATGCGCCTAAGTGTTCACGCGCCCAGATTGTTCCCATACGCCTATAGTTGCCCATGCGCCTAAGTATTGGACATGCGACCAACTAGTGCCCATGCGCCCAGAGTTGCCCAGGCGTCCAAGTACCTCATTCGCCCAAGCAGGGCTCATGCGCCCAGAATGTGCTCATGCGCCCACTGCTCATGCGCCCAAGCAGTATTCATGCACCCAAGCAGTATTCATGCGCCTGCATAATGTTCAAGAGCTCGCATAGTGCTCATACGCCTAGATTGTTTTCATCCGAATTTAGATGCTCATGCGCCTAAGTTGTTCATCCGCATTTCTTGGTAGACTTAGGTATTTCTGGGATAGGTGGTTGTGCTATGTTTTGTTGTGATGTGGTGGTTATGCCGGTGGTGCTATGCATGTTTGTGTATTGTTGATGATGTTCGTGTTGTGTATGTTGTGGCTTTACCTATTATGTATGAGTGCATAAGTAAAGTATTATGTTGGGTTCAACAATTGATAAACAAAAGCTTTCCAAACCACAATCAAAGCCAACTGAAGATCTCATTATACAAGTTCAGAGACCAAGTTGATAAACTGAACAAAACAAACACAAGACAAAGTCAACAAGACAAAGTCAACATCAAGACCATAAGAAAAGTCAAAATTAGGTCATGATGTAAAAACATTATAAATAGAACAACTAGTGCCACTTATAATGTGTGGTTGTTGCAAAGTGTATGAGTGGCTTGTAGTTCTAAAGTGTGTGTTTTTCATGGTGTAAATCACCACCCAAGGAGAATTTCTCTCCTTTGGGTGGGTTTGATGTTCATCCATCTTTGTATATGTTTCTTCATTGTATTTTGTTATTCAATATCAATGAAATCATAACATTATACATTACACACACATCCCTGTTCTTCGATTCACACACTTTCACCCGTCTTTAATTTTGAATTTTCGGATCTGAAACTGATGAATCCTAAGATCCAAGCTCAACGAATCTGAAATATTGATTCAGCAAAATGGTATCAGAGCTGTTTGTTACTGGGTTCATGTATGTTTCAGATCTGTTTTCATCTTTAAAGATGTTTACAACAAAGAAGAAAATCAAAAAAATAAAGAACACGTCTGTGTTCATCTTCATCATCATCTGTTCTTCAACAAAATACACAGAACATCTACAAATCTATTCAAAATAGGTTTGAATTGAAGATGATAAAGCATTCAACAGAAGACATTCAGTTTGAATATTTATTTGAGAAGAACATTCAGATCTCGAACAGGTTGATTCAAAATACAAAGATCTCGAACTGGTGGTTAATCAATGGGTTGTTGAATCAAATCCAACCACAAATCCTAGACCACCAATGTACAATTAACATGATTTCAAGGCTAACTACAAAGATCTCGAACAGAAATGATTCAGATTGAACCTGAATTTAATATTCTCAGATCGATGATGAACAGGAAAGACAAATGCGGATGAAACACAAGCCATCCGCATTTCTCTCTTGCATTCGCATTTCCTACTGAAGCCATCCGCATTTGTCACCAAGGCAATCAAATGCGGATGTTCAAACAGAACTAATGCTGATAAAGGGCATACAAATGCGGCTGAGAACTAAATGAATGCGGATGTGTTGAAATGTAATGTGGATGAGAATCTTCAATGCGGATGTGTTAACTACACAAATGCGGATGAAGTATATGAAACCAATGCGGATGATTTGTGCTAAATGCGGATGAAGTGTTCTTCCGCATTTGGAACAGTAAAACTAATGCGGACAACAAAGTGTTCTTCCGCATTTGAAACAGTAAATGCTGACAGTTCACCCGCATTTGCTACGGTTAATACTGATCAGTTAACTTTTGTTCACCCGCATTTGCTACAGTAAATGCTGATAAGTTAACTTTGTTCACCCGCATTTGCTACAGTAAATGCGGATGGGCAAAATTACTTCCGCATTTGTTACAGTAAATGCGCTCAGAAATTCTCTATGCGCTGGACATAAAACAAATGCGGATGTTTTTGTCATCAATGCGGATGAGATCCAAAGGTACACAAGAAATGCGGCTATATTGGAAATCAATGCGGATGAGATCGAAATGTACACAAGAAATGCGGGTTCTAGAGAACTAATGCGGATGTTTTGGTACTAATGCGGGTGTTGGGCTGACATGCTGATGTTATCAAATGCTGATGTGTTATCAAACAAATGCGGATGTTGATAACTAATGCTTATCACACCAAATGTGGATGATCAACAGAACTAATGCAGAAAATGGGCAAAACCTGGGTTACGAGCCTCCGTTTCTGACGTGCTACCAGTCAAAACGACCGTGGAAACGAGGGCTACGTCATGGTAACCTGCCGTAGGTGGGTTATTTACTTATGTTCTTAGTATCATTTACATAAACCTGGTTCCCCATTTGATCTGTCAAGTGTTCAAACACTCTCCTTATTGTGAGACTGATTGTATTGACCAACACTTAACCAATCCTGCAATTGGTATCAGAGCTTTTCTAGGCTCTTGATTGTAAGATCTCACCATCTTAAACCCCTTCAGTTTCACAAAACACTAAACATCTCAAATGGCAGCTATCATAAAGGCTGATATGGAAACCGGTACTATAACAAAGTCTCCACTGATCACTCCTCATGACTTTGATACTTTGTGACATCCGTCACTATCAGGTTAGTTAATTGACGTGAAGTTTGTTAACTCTCCTCGTGCATAATACCTGGAGATTTTGTATCATACCCTGAAGATTACAAAATAACAATGTTTACTGTGGGCTTAGACGTTGATACCCTTGCGTAATTAATTCGTTTTCGAATTGAAACTTATCGTATTCGCCTTGCCCATTGACCCTAATATTATATATATGATAAATAATAAAATTAACCATTAACGGTATAATTAATTTTATTTATACATTTTTCCTTCTTGTAAATTTTAATAATGACAATTATTATTATTATTAATATTAATATTATTATTGTTATTATTATTATTATTATTATTATTATTATTATTATTATTATTATTAATATTATTATTGTTATTATTATTATTATTATTAATAAGTAGAGGGTTTAAAGTGTAATTTAAATAAACTTAAGGGATTAATTAAATGAAAGTTAAGGGTCCTAATTAAATGAAAGTTAAGGGTCCTAAGTATAAGATATTTTAAATCAAGGATAGACTTAAGGCAGCTAGAGACCGTCAGAAAAGTTATGCCGATAATCGACGGAAACCTTTGGAATTTAGCGTGGGTGATTGAGTATTATTGAAAGTTTCTCCTTGGAAAGGAATTGTACGGTTTGGAAAGAAAGAGAAGTTAGCTCCAAGGTATGTTGGACCATTCGAGATCACTGAAAGAATTGGTCCTGTGACGTATCGATTAAAACTACCCCAAGAGCTTAGTGGCGTGCATGATACATTCTATGTGTCGAATCTCAAGAAATGTTTAGCTAATGGATCCCTTTATGTTCCGATTGAGGAAATAAAGATTGATGAGAAATTACACTTTGTGAAAAAACCAATAGAAATTACGGATCGGAAAGTCAAACGATTGAAGCGCAACAAAATTCCAATTGTCAGGGTACGATGGAACTCTAAGCAAGGGCCAGAGTTTATGTGGGAACGGGAAGACCAGATAAAACTTAGATATCCGCATCTGTTCGCGGATAGAGCCTCGGGATCTAACTCCAGCTGAATTTCAGGACGAAATTCTCTTAACTGGGGGATACTGTGACATCCGTCACTATCAAGTCAGTTAATTGACACGAAGTTCGTTAACTCTCCTCGTGCATTTACTATCTTGCGTAATTAATTCGTTTTCGAATTGAAACTTGTCGTATTCACCTCGCGTTGACCCTAATATTATATATATGATAAATAATAAAATTAACCATTAATGGTATAATTAATTTTATTTATACATTTTTCCTTCTTGTAAATTTTAATAATGACAATTATTATTATTATTAATATTAATATTATTATTGTTGTTATTATTAATATTATTATTATTATGATGATTATTATTATTATTATTATTATTATTATTATTATTATTATTATTATTATTATTATTATTATTATTATTATTAATAAGTAGAGGGTTTAAAGTGTAATTTAAATAAACCTAAGGGATTAATTAAATAAAAGTTAAGGGTCCTAAGTGTAAATATGTATATTATATATATATATACCAAATTCTCGGCTGTATTGTTATTATTATTATTACTATTATTATCATTGTTATTTTATTTTATTAATAATAATAATATCCTTATTAGTATTACTTATAAGTTGTGTTGTATATATATCTATTTGTGTACGTGTCGCGCGTAGAACCCAATCCGACCCGAAACCGACCGAATGTATCTATTCTCCTTAGACATGTTTTAAGACTTTAATTACCTTTAATTATAGGTGGTTTGCTAAATCAATATTTCAGATTCGTTGAGATTGGATCTTAGGATTCATCAGTTTCAGATCCGAAAATTCAAAATTAAAGACGGGTGCAAGTGTGTGAATCGAAGAACAAGGACGTGTGTGTAATGTATAATGTTATGATTTCATTAATGTTGAATAACAAATTACAATGAAGAAACATATACAAAGATGGATGGACATCAAACCCACCCAAAGGAGAGAAATTCTCCTTGGGTGGTGATTTACACCATGAAAAACACATACTAAGAACTACAAGCCACTCACACACTTTGCAAGAACCACACATTACAAGTGGCACTAGTTGTTCTATTTATAATGTTATTACATCATAACCTAATTTTGACTATTCTTGTGGTCTTGATGTTGACTTTGTCTTGTTGACTTTGTCTTGTGTTTGTTTTGTTCTGTTTATCAACTTGGTCTCTGAACTTGTACAATGAGATCTTCAGTTGGCTTTGATTATGGTTTGGAAAGCTTCAATTTATCAATTGTTGAACCCAACAATACTCCCCCTAAACTGATGCTTGCCAAACTTTGACTTGAAGATCTTCTCTGTCACATGTCTTCTTGATCAACTGATGTTCTGACACAGTTCACTGTAGTTCTCCCCCTCAGATTAAGCTTCTCCTAATGTATTTATGATAAAGGATAGAATCTTTTTGAGAATACTTAACGTATTGGATATGAGGTGTATCAGTTTTGGATTACTGTTTGTTCATATCACACTCAAAGGAATAGAATGTATTAGGCATATGATAAGGGTTTAAACTTCAATAAACATCATCAGGAACATAAGTTAGTCTTGAAGACACTTCAACTCTTTGAATCTATGAATTAACTTGATAATGGATGGTTCCAAGTACTTCTGAAAGAGTTTCTAATAGTTGTACAAATCCTTGATTGGATCAGTGATTATGTGACCAAGGTTGATTTCTTCATTTCTATTAAATGTGAAAATGGATGTGCCTGTTGGTTGCAATCATTCGTATTCATCATGTTTCTTGTTTTTGTGTTTTTTGTAGTCATCTGTTCATCATCTTTTTTGCATTTCTTGTTGTTGATGTTAACAATTCATCATCTGTTCATTGATATTGTTGTTGTTGATTATGTTGTTGTTGAAGTTGTTGTTGATGTTGATGTTGTTGATGTTGTTGTTGATGTATGTGCATCCTGTTGATGATGTTGATGTCGTTGTTGTTGTTGGATGTTGTTGATGTTGATGTTGTTAATGGATGTTGTTGATGTTGTTGTTGTATGTGCATTCTGTTGATGATGTTGATGTTGTTGTTGTTGTTGTTGTTGGATGTTGTTGATGGATGTTGTTGATGTTGATGTTGTTGGATGTGCATTTGCTTGAAGTAAGCTGACATTTGCATTAGTTACTCAAAACATGAGCATTTGTGATGCAGTGCACGGAATGAAATCAAAGCTCAAAAACATAAAAGTGGCCTAAAAACCCATTTAGAGGCCTTATTTTGGAAAACTAACTGGATAACCCGCCTACGGCTGGTTACCATGACGTATCCCTTGTTTCCACGGTCGTTTTGACTGGTGGCACGTCGGAAATAGAGGCTCGTAGCCCAGGTTATGCCCATTTTGTTGATCAAGCAGCCGTATTTGGGTGATTAACATCCGCATTTGTTGCGATAAGCATCCGCATTTGTATGTTAAAACAGCTGCATTTTGCATGTTCAACATCCACATTTGTTTAATCAACATCAGCATTTATGAGCTAACTCATCCGCATTTGATGTAACATCCGCATTTGTGGACCACTGGAACTCAGCCGCATTTGCACAAGACAGCCGTATTTGTTGTTCCAATCATCCACATTAGTTGTTCAACAACAGCATTTGTTCATCCGCATTAACTCTGTAACATCCGCATTTGATGAATCAACATCCGCATTGGTTGTCTTAATACTGCAGAACATCCGCATTTCTATTGTCACATCCACATTTCATTAAAACAAATGCGGATGTGTTAAAAGTTGTCGCATTTCTTTTGTTCATCATCAGCATTAGATTTGAAATTTCATCCGCATTTGTGTAGTTAACACATCCGCATTGAAGATTCTCATCAGCATTACATTTCAACACATCCGCATTCGTTTAGTTCTCACAACCACATTTGTATGCCCTTTATCAGCATTAGTTCTATTGAACATCCACATTTGATTGCCTTAGTGACAAATGCGGATGGCTTTAGTAGGAAATGCGGATGCAAGAGAGAAATGCGGATGGCTTGTGTTTCATCCGTATTTGTCTTTCCTTTTCATAATCTATTTGAGAATATTGAATTCAGGTTCAATCCGGATCATCTCTATTCGAGATCTTTGTAGTTAGCCTCAAAATCATGTTAATTGTACACTGGTGGTCTCGGATTTGTGGTTGGATGTGATTCAACAACACATTGATTAACCACCAGTTCGAGATATTTGTAGCTTGAATCAACCTGTTCGAGATCTGAATGTTCTTCTCAAATAAATGTTTGAACCGAATGTCTTCTGTTGAATGCTTTATCATCTTCAATTCGAACCCATTTTGAACATATTTGTTGATGTTCTGTGTATTTTGTAGATGAACAGATGATGGTTTGATGAACAGAGACATGTTCTTTATTTTTTTGATTTTCATCTTTGTTGTAAACATCTTTAAAAATGAAAACAGATCTGAAACATACATGAACCCAGCAACCAACAACTCTGATACTATTTTACTAAATCAATATTTCAGATTCGTTGAGCTTGGATCTTAGGATTCATGTATTTTTTAGATCTGAGAATTCAAAGTTAAAGATGGGTGGAAGTGTGTGTATCGAAGAACAAGGACGTGTGTGTAATGTATAATGTTATGATTTCATTGATGTTGAATAACAAATTACAATGAAGAAACATATACAAAGATGGATGAACATCAAACCCACACAAAGGAGAGTAATTCTCCTTGGGTGGTGATTTACACCATGAAAAACACACACTTAAGAATTACAAGCCACTCACACACTTTGCAAATGTTAGCTTACTTCAAACAAATGCTCATGTTATCTCGTATCATCTCAACATGGTTGATCTTTTGTTGATCTCATTCTTTGATGTTGATGTTTGAAGATGTTTGAAGTAAGCTAACAATTGTTGAACCCAACATGGTTGATCTTTCGTTGATCTCATTCTTTGAAGCTTTATTCATCTTATCTCGTATCATCTCAAGATGAGCTTCGCGGCCCCGTTTTCATTTCAACTATTTATAAACTTAGGGGGAAAAGTATGCTCACCCTTTATATGCTGTGAACTCATTTATTCTTTGGAACTATTGTGTTTACTATTTTGTAAGTTATATTTGATACATGCATGAGTTTTCTATGTGGTTCTTTATTCACAACTATTTAACTCCGGTGTTGGAGCCGACGGACAGGTACTGATAGTATTATTGGGTTGACACCCCCACCCTTGTTTGTTAGTATACTAGGTGGGACTGACAGTGGCCACGGACAGGCCCTAGGGTGAATATGTTCTGACAAGAACTGTGTGTACGTCATAGGTTTAGTTGTGATGCTCATGATTACATGTGATGTTGCTTGCTTATAACTGTATACACTTATATCCTACAAAACTATTACACAGCATCAATTTGTATTTACTATTTAAACCTACGAACTCACCAACAATATGCTGACCTTTTTGAGCATATCTTTTCAGGTAACAACCATTGAGGATAGCTAGGGATGCTGCCTTAGTGACAACCATAAGAATTTATTTTTAAACTTGTTGGGTGTCTTTGGCAATTATGTTTTGGATTATCTTTGTTGATCATGTTTTGTTCACTTGTTCCCGGGTTGTGGGATTTACATTTCTTTTGACTGTTTGGCTATATTTGTTATGGGATTGACTAACTACGACACAAGTCTCCATTTGTGTCGGGTGACGTCATGAAACGTTGACCTTATATCATTTAATGCATCTCTATTAATTAACAATGTGTTATGACGATCCCGTCTGTTACATCCTCGTGTTTCTGCTATAAGCAGGGGTGTGACAGATTGGTATCAGAGCCATTGGTTATAGAGAATTAGGCTAATCACTCGACCTAGACTATAGGCTAGGAATCTTCATGTAGAATGCATACTAGGGTTTTGTGTGCATCTAATATTACATGTATGTTCCTCCTATTCTGTTCATCTGTTTATTTACTATTTGACCTATTCCACCTGAGGAAAAATACATATACTTTTTCCTTATAGGATGTCTTCTGCTGGTCCTTCGGTTCCCTCTACGTCTCGCACTGTTCTATCTGATTCAGAATCCAAACCCGAGGAGGTTCTCTTGTACCATATGCTGCATTCGTCATTGGCTACTGAGTCAGACCCCAAGGATCTTATATCAGAGTCATCTGGTGAGGAGGAGTTGGGAAACCCTGTGGTGCTGGGATTGCCTGCTGTCTGAGCTGCACCGGCTGTTCCTGCAGCTCCTGAGGTTCCTGTTGCACCGATTGCTCATGTCATCCCTACTACCCTTGTTGTTCCTGAGGTGCCTGATATGCCGGCGATCGCGAGGTAAGCCCCTGAGGCGGGACCTTGGGTACCCGACTACCTTAGAGGGCCGTACTGGTTGAACGACACAGCACGGGTGAGGTTGATGATGGCCATGTAGAGGGTGTTCTCGGCCAACTGTATTAGGTTCCGGCTGCCAGCAGATGAGGCCAGTTTGTGGGGTGACTACCCTGACCAGCCCCTGAGTCCCTCTAGTTCCTCCAGCAGTGACGACGATTAGGATTGATGTTACACGAGCACTGGTAAAGAAATGAAGACTTGAGGAGATTTATTTTTGTTATTTCGTATTTTGTATTTAGACTCTGCTAGACTATTGGTACTTGCATGCTTTGGGATATTATTCTTAGTATCTGACCACTGTTTGGGGATATTGTGGTTTATGGAAATTAAGCCTTATATTATTATGAAATTTGTTTATGATTTTGTCTTGGGAATTATAAGGTTTGCACTGATATATTAACTGCTTGTAGATGAATTGTATTAAATCTTGATATGATTGAAGCTTACGTATTATCTGTTATTGATTAGAAAATGCCGCCCAGAAGAATTACTCGCAGTAATAGTCGTAGTGGTGCGGCCCTGAGAGGCAGAGGTAGAGGAAGAGGTGCTGGAGGTAGGGGTGAAGCATCTAGAGTAGGAAACGAAGGTGGTCCAGCTGGTAACAACCAAGGAGCTGGAAATCCCAACATAGCTGCTATGATTGCTCAACAGTTAGCGGCGCTCATTCCGACCATAGTGACACAAGTGAGTGACAACATCATGAACCCCAACAATGGGGGTGGCAACAATGGTAATGGAAATAATGGTGGGAATGGTGGTGATGAAGAGAATAGCGAGAATGAATATGAAGGCGAGAATGGCAACAACCTTGAAGAAGGAGGTGGATTGGGTAAAGAGAATGGTAATGGTGACATGAATGGCAATGGTGGTGGTCCGGGCAATGGAAATGAGAATGGACCAAACAATGGTAATGCCAACGGAGGTGGAAATGGGATTGGATATGGTGTTGGTGGTAAGAGGAATTTGATGGCAAAGGTGGAGCAATAGCTTTGATGAGATGGCTTGAAAAGATGGAAGTAGTGATCGACATTAGTGAGTGCTTGGATAGCCAAAAGATCAAGTATGCTACATGTTCACTGCAAGGAAAGGCATTGACCTGGTGGAATACTCAAGTTCAAGCAAGAGGTAGGGAGGCAGCGATGCAGATGACTTGGGATGAATTCAAGGCTTTGATCACAGAGGAGTATTGCCCTAATAATGAAATGCAGAAGTTGGAGCATGAGTTCTAATATCATGCTATGGTGGGAGCTGGGCACGCGGCGTACACGGATCGATTTCATGAACTGGCTAGGCTTGTTCCGCACTTGGTGACCCCAGAGTCGAAGAGAATAGAAAGGTACATCTAGGGATTGGCTCCTCAAATCCGAGCGATGGTAACTGCAGCCGCTCCTCCTACAATTCAAAGTGCGATTCTGAAGGCCGGCATTTTAACTAATGAGATGGTGAGGACTGGAGTATTAGGTAAGGGTGGTGAGAAAAGAAGGGATAATGGAGAATCAAGCAAGCAAACTGGGGGTAGGTTTAATTGATGGAAATGATCTGCCCAAAATACATATTGAATTGATGTGGCTAGTATGTCATGATCCAAGTCGGGTCATACCCAATAACGAGCTAGACAAACACCAAAGATATTTGTTTTATGATATGATCATATAAATAAATATTAACACTTAGAATATTTGGAAATTAGGTTTCCAAACATTTACACTTGTGTTGTATATAAATTATATGGATAATTTATTTCAAAGAGAGAGGAATATTAATTCATCCGCATTCGTTTAACACAACCGCATTTGATGTGGTTGAACAAAAGCGGATGATGTTTACTCATCCGCATTTACAAATGCGGGTGAACAAACCCTGTCCGTATTTGTTATGGAACAAATGCGAATGAGCATTTCTAGAAATGCTGATGGAAACATACATCCGCATTAACTAATGCGGATGACCATTTGCAAATGCGGAGTTCACCCGCATTTACAAATGCGGGAGAACAACTTCATCCGCATTAACTAATACGGATGTTGCTCGGAGAAATGCGGATGGGTTAAGGGGCTGGGCCCCACCCACTTTTCTCTCTCCTGAACTTTATATTTCCAAGGACATGCAATATAAGATTGCTTGCAGATCTCTCGAAACTTACGACTTGAGAACACGAAAAGTGTAAGAACCCTTTTTCTCTTGATCGGTCTAGAGAAATATAAAAGGGAGTTGTATAAGTGAAAATCCTAGCAACCGGTGTTCTTGTTGGTGGCTCGTGGGTAGACCAGCTTGAGGCTTCTTGCTTTAGGAGCTGCCATCCTCGTTTACCTCCTGCCGACCTCATTGTTGAAGGTAGTTCTTCGTACCTTCTATGGTTGTTTGTAATAATGATTTCATATATCGATCCATATGGGTTTTGACTGATTTTATATAAAAATGTTTTATATATATATTAGCTCACTGTAACAAGTTTAAAACTTATATATATATTCCTCTACGTTCTTCTATTTTATAAAGATAAAATAGATCAGTTTAACTTGTGAAAACCCAACAATGGCATCAAGAGCCGGTTATATGGATACATGCTTCATTTGGACTGAAAATTCGAATTTTTGGTGATGATTCACCATAAGCCGAGAGGCTTCAGCCCTAGTATCCCCTATTTTTCAAGATCTATTTAGACATGCATATAGGAATCTTGGAAAATTTATATCATTTGGATGATTTTGTTTCGGAAACCAAACCGTGGTTCTCGGCTGTTTATGCTTCAGCCAAGAATCTATGGTTCAAGGGGATGCTTTTGGATTTTGCTTACATTTGTGGATATGTATTTTATTTGTTCATGACCAAAGCCGAGACCTATGGATGAATGTATTGTGATTTGTTTTAATTATTCAAATGGTTTGTAATAATTAAACATGTTTATTCTTCCTATTGGGTATGTAATTTATTTATTTTTCATTTGGTATGTAAAATAAATAGGCTAGTTGCACTTTACTTTTACTAGAAAAAATATATTTAGGATATTTTTTGTAAAAGAAGATGCAACAAGACTATCTTTCTCGGTTTTAACTGAAAGGAGAAGATGAAGGCCCAAAGGAGTTTGGTGCTGAAGTCAAAGCCTAAATGGAGACCCAAATGGATTGGAAGAGTCACAACACAAGGTGGACACTTGAAGCATTTGGATACGGGATCAAGTGGGAGTTCACCAGCACAAATGTTGTGTCATTTCACCCTTAGGAATGACCTTATTAACTCACTTGTTTCGGTCAACAAACGATGTTAAACTTAGATGGTTACGGTTATGGACTCATGTGATGCTTGTGTGGTTGTTTTATTATTGTTTTGTGATATATGGATATGCATGTTTAAACAATTTAAAATCAACAACAAGCATAAAATTGGTTCTTATAAAACATTAATATGGGTAATAAAAGGGTTTATTAAAAGTTAATGTGTTCACAATAAAATTGGTTTTATTGAAAGAACCTTGAAAATTGTTTTTCACACTGGTAACACACATTTGAATGCATGCAAATGTTAGGTGCAAAATAGTTTTCAAAACTAGAATTAATGAAAACTAAAATTCCTTTTGAAACAAGTTTAACACCATCCTTTTACACAACACTCGAATCACTTGGGAACTATTTGTGGGATAAGGGTCACCTAACCACTCTTAGGGAACTTGTGTGTTTGAGGTGGGGTTAACATATTTGTGGGATAAAAGTCACCTAACCACTTGTATGTGTAAACTCACACATGTGTGTAAGTGGGACAACTTGAGTTGGAAAGCATGTGAATAGGGTCACCGAAGCATGGTGTACAATGGTGTTGATGGGATTAAACATGCCAACTAAACATAAAGATGTTTAACCGATCACATAAAACTAGAAGTTGCAAAGGGTTGCAATTGTCAAGTGTTGACTACCTTGTTAATTTAAATGATGGGATAAAGGTCACCTAACCATTATTTAAATGTAACGTTGGATTCTAGATTTTAATTATTAATTGTCTATGAGACGTTAAAAGAGTATTAACAATTAAAGTTTTATTTTCGGAAATACTAAAATTGAACTTTGTTTGTAGAAATGGCCGCTAACAACAACGCTACCACCGCGACCATCCATAACCTATCACTAAGAACTATATTAGAAAGGGATCGTCTTAACCATAATAATTTTATGGATGGTTTCGTAATTTAAGAATCGTTCTCAAGCAAGAAAAGAAATCTTACGTACTAGACGATCCCATTCCCGATGAACCCGACGTTAATGATATTGAGGCCTATAACGATTGGGTTAAGCACACTGAGGATATTGTGCAGGTTTCTTGCCTCATGTTTGGAACTATGATTCCCGAGCTCCAAAAGGATTTAGAGCATCATGGGGCATACGACATGATTACCCAGTTGAAGGAAATGTTCCTTCAATAAGCAAGGGTAGAACGCTTCGAAATGGTTCGAGCGCTTCATGCATGTCGCATGGAAGATACTCAATCGGTTTCATCTTACGTACTTAAGGTGAAGAGCCACATTGATTGCCTTGAAAGGCTAAATTGTCCCGTCTCAAAAGATTTGGCCACGGATTTGATCCTTAATGGACTAACTAAAAGGTTTGAAACGTTCATCATGAATTATAACATGAACGGGTGGGACAAGAGCATTGGTGAGCTTCACGCAATGCTTAAAACGGCCGAGGCGGGGATGGGTAAAAGGGTTTTACCCGTCCTCACGATCAATGAGGGAGGCACAAGAAAAGGCAACACCCCGATCCCAAGGTAAATGTTGCTAAAGGAAAGGGATACATCAAAGGAAAGGGTAAGGGAAAGGCAAGAACTGAACCTCCAAAACAAAAGCTTAAGAAGCCTAAGGTAACGGAGAACGATCCATGCTTTGAGTGTGGTAAGATAGGACATTGGAAGAGGAATTGTCCAACCTATCTCAAAGAGTTGAGAAACAAGAGGGATGCTAGGCAGACCCCAGGTACAACTTTCATGATTCATATTGAATTGAATGTTATTTCTTCAAACACATGGGTATTGGATACCGGATGTTGAACTCATATTTGCAATTTGTTACAGGGGTTCAAAAGAAATAAGCATTTCAAGAAGGGAGACATAAGTCTCTACATGGGCAACAGAGCAAAAGTTGATGTTGAAGCCCAAGGAGACTATGTTTTGAAGCTTCCAAATGGTTTGGAAGTTGTCTTGAAAAACATCTTGTATGCTCCTAGTTTGACTAGGAACATAATTTCTGTTTCCCTTTTAAAACAATATGGTTATGTATTAAAGTTTGTAAACAATGGTATTTGTGTTTTTATGGATGATGTATTTTTATTTTGAGGCTATGCCTTATAATGGTATCTATGAATTGGTTCATGATAACTCATCATTTAATAACTCGTTATACCAAACAAGCACCAAGAAACTTAAAATGGGTTTAAGTGATTTATATCTTTGGCATTGTCGTCTTGGGCATATAAACAAGAATCGGATTCAAACACTTCAAAAGAATGGTCTTTTGGAAACAAATGAAAATGGTTTATTTGATAAGTGTGAATCTTGTTTACAAGGAAAGATGACCAAGTTGCCCTTTAGTGGTACTAACGAAAGGGCAAAGGATTTATTAGGAATCATACATTCGGATGTATGTGGTCCTTTTAAACAATGACAAGGAATGGTGAGAGATACTTCATTACCTTTATCGACGATTATAGTCGTTATGGTTATGTGTACTTGTTGACACACAAACATGAAGCTTTTGAAATGTTCAAAATCTTTAAGAATGAAGTAGAAAATCAACTCAATAAAACAATCAAAGTTCTTCATTCAGATAGAGGAGGTGAATACCTGAGTGATGCTTTTCAAGATCATCTTATGAGTTGTGGGATTGTCTCACAACTTACTCCACCCGGAACACCGCAACATAATGGTGTGTCTGAAAGGAGAAACCGAACCTTATTGGATATGGTTCGATCTATGATGGCTAGAAGCTCACTACCTCTATCATTTTGGGGTTTCGCATTGCTCTCCACGGCTCGTATTTTGAATATGGCCCCAACCAAGAAAGTGGATACGACACCTTTTGAAATATGGCATGGAAGAGTTCCATCACTATCATATTTAAAGGTATGGGGTTGTGAAGCTTATGTGAAGCAGAACACCAAAACAAGTTAGAAAGTCGATCCATTAAGTGTATATTTGTTGGATATCCCAAAGACTGTATGGGATATTACTTCTTTGATCCAACCGAGCAAAAGGTATTTATTGCTCGAAAGGCTGAGTTCTTGGAAACTAAGTTTCTTATGGAAGAAGCGACGTATAGAACAGTGGAAATTGATGAGGATCAAGAACCACAAGCCAATACACGTTTGGTTGAAATTAGCGATCAACAAGAGGTTGTTGATAATGATCAAATGGTTGATCAATACACACAAAACGTTCGTAGATCTGGTAGAATTAGCATTCCACTTAAAAGATATGGATTTTTCATGAATGGATGCTATGTGGTTTACTCAGATGAACCAACTACATTCCATGATGCAATGTCCAATTTGGATTGTGACAAATGGCCAGAAGCCAAGGACGTTGAGATGCAATCCATGTATGACAACCAAGTATGGGAATTGGTTGAACCACCACTTAACTCCAAACTGGTTGGATGTAAATGGGTTTTCAAGAAGAAAACCAATATGCATGGAAACTTGGATACTTATAAAGCAAGACTTGTAGCAAAAGGTTTCACTCAAACTCAAGGGGTTGATTATGATGAAACATTCTCGCCTGTGGCAATGCTAAAGTCAATTAGGATATTATTTGCCATAGCTGCATATTATGACTATGAGATTTGGCAAATGGATGTCAAAACCGCTTTCCTTAATGGACATCTCGAAGAGACTGTCTATATGGTTCAGCCTGATGGTTTTGTCGATCCAAAACATCCTAATAAAGTATGCAAGTTAAAGAAATCAATCTACAGATTGAAACAAGCATCGAGAAGTTGGAATCAATGTTTTGATGAAGAGATCAAGAAATTTGGATTCATCAAGAACGCTGATGAAGCTTGTGTGTATAAAAAGGCTAGTGGGAGCATTATCACATTCTTAGTATTGTATGTTGATGACATACTACTATTTGGAAATGATGTTCCAACCATGGAAGGTGTTAAAGCCTGGCTTGGAAGTTGCTTTTCCATAAAAAATCTTGGTGAAGCCGCCTATATTTTAGGAATAAAGATCTATAGGGATAGATCAAGATGGTTGATAGGTTTAAACCAAAGTGCATACATTGATAAAATCTTGAAAAGGTTCAAGATGGAAAACTCTAAGAAAGGTATGGTACCTATTCAAAGAGGGACAATATTGAGTACATCTCAATGTCCGAACTCAAAGGATGAGCAAGAAAGAATGAAGGAAATCCCATATGCATCTGCTATAGGATCCATCATGTATGCAATGATATGCACTAGATCGGACGTGTCATGCGCATTAAGCATGACAAGTAGATATCAACAGAATCCAGGTAATAGCCATTGATGGCTGTTAAAAGTATATTGAAATACCTTAGGAGGACTAAGGATATGTTTCTAATATATGGATCTGGTGAGGAGGAGCTCGTTGTAAAAGGTTACACGGATGCGAGCTTCCAGACTGATCGAGATGATTCTCGATCACAATCGGGGTATGTCTTCATTATGAATGGAGGGGCAGTGTCCTGGAAGAGCTCGAAGCAGGACGTGGTAGCATTGTCCACTACAGAATCCGAATACATCGCCGCTTCATTGGCAGCTCAAGAGGCTGCATGGTTAAAGAAATTTATTGCCGATCTAGGGGTAGTCTTTACCATTCAAGACCCCCTAGAGATCTTTTGTGATAACGAGGGTGCGATTGCTCAAATCAAGGAACCCCGTGCACATCAAAAGACAAGGCACATTGAGCGGAGATTCAACTACATAAGGGATGAAGTTGAAAAGGGAAAGATATGTATTCGCAAAGTTCACACAGATCAAAATATTGCGGATCCACTCACGAAGCTCCTTGAAAGGGCAAAGCATGAGAGTCATACTTGTGCCTTAGGACTTCGATATTCTAGTGATTGGATTTGATCTGTTTTGTATTTTAACTTTGAACGAATGTAATACTAACTCTTTGTATAAATTATGACATTTTGAGTTATGTTCCATTTTAGCATGTTTACATCCATGAATATGTTTATTATTCTAAATGTCCGTAGTCGGTTATATTTGTGGGAACAAATATGAATGTAAGACTATTATGAACATGGATTGGTAGATATTCATAAGGTATGAATATAGAGCAAAAGGTTGCTACCAAGGTTCATAGATATTTGTGGGATACAAATATTGGACTGACCCGCTCTCAAATGTTACTGCATGGAATTTTATAATTGATCATAAGTAAATTTGAGTAAAGGCAATATCATAGTGTCCTCTGACCTGAGATACATATTGGGTTTTGATATTCACAAATATTATACCTTGATCTAGTTCTTCACTGTTTGAAATAATGGACAATACACAAGGCTATGTTCAGGTGTGATACAGGGTGATTGTGAGAAACGTATGTAGTCAAGATGGGATTTGTTCCTCTTATTCATTGAGAGTATGATGTCTAAGGCCTGATAAAGTTAAATCAACAGGGAATGATCATTCTGTGTCCCTGGATTGAACATGACATCTGAAACAAAAGGATATATGATTGGATTCACCTAAATCGGTTCAAGTAAGGGACTTGAAAGGAATGATGTTATTGAATGGCACTTAGTCATGCATATTAGGGGTAGTAAACCGTTGTTAGGCGGTATTTGCTACTTGCATCAATCCTCTATGTATCTTGTGCAAGTGGGAGATTGATGGAAATGATCTTTCCAAAATACATATTGAATTGATGTGACTAGTATGTCATGATCCAAGTCGGGTCATACCCAATAACAAGCTAGACAAACACCAAAGATATTTGTTTTATGATATGATCATATAAATAAATATTAACACTTAGAATATTTGGAAATTGGGTTTCCAAACATTTACACTTGTGTTGTATATAAATTATATGAATAATTTATTTCAAAGAGAGAGGAATATTAATTCATCCGCATTCATTTAACACAGCCGCATTTGATGTGGTTGAACAAATGCGGATGATGTTCACTCATCCGTATTTACAAATGCGAGTGAACAAACCCTGTCCGCATTTGTTTTGGAACAAATGCGGATGAGCATTTCTGGAAATGCTGATGGAAACATACATCCGCATTAACTAATGCGGATGACCATTTGCAAATGCGGACGAATTACTTCACCCGCATTTACAAATGTGGGAGAACAACTTCATCCGCATTAACTAATGCGGATGTTGTTCTGTGAAATGCGGATGGGTTAAGGGGCTGGGCCCCACCCACTTTTCGCTCTACTGAACTTTATGTTTCCAAGGACATGCAATATAAGATTGCTTGCAGATCTCTCTAAACTTACGACTTGTGAACACGAAAAATGTAAGAACCCTTTTTCTCTCGATCGGTCTAGAGAAATATAAAAGGGAGTTGTATAAGTGAAAATCCTAGCAACCAGTGTTCTTGTTTGTGGCTCTTGGGTAGACCAGCTTGAGGATTCTTGCTTTAGGAGCTACCATCCTCGTTCACCTCCTGCCGACCTCATTGTTGAAGGTAGTTTTTCGTACCTTCTATGGTTGTTTGTAAGCATGATTTCATATATCGATCCATATGGGGTTTGACTGATTTTATATAAAAATATTTTATATATATATTAGCTCACTGTAACAAGTTTAAAATTTATATATATATTCCGCTGCGTTCTTCTATTTTATAAGGATAAAATAGATCAGTTTAACTTGTGAAAACCCAACATTGATAAGAAGGCGAAGGTGACGAGGAACTTTATGGCGGTGAACCAAGGAAGGAGAGAATATGTCGGGCCACACCCCAAGTGCAATAAGTGTAATTTTCATCATCCGCAAGCGGTGCCGTGCCAGGTGTGCATGAACTGTAGGCGCCCAGGAGATGTTGCAAGGAATTGTAGGGTGGCTCCTAACTTGGTTGCACTGATCCATGCAGTTAATCCAGCGGGAAACGCCAGGGTTTGCTATGAGTGTGGAAGCCCTGACCATTATCGGAATTTGTACCATAAACTGAATCGGGCACTGGATCAACATGGGAATAATCAAAATCCGATGATGGCGATAGCTAGCAATCAAGGTCAAGCGAATCAAGGGAATGTTGCCCGAGGACGTGCATTCGTGATTGGAGCAAACGACGCTCGTCAGGACCCGAATGTTGTTACGAGTACATACCTTCTCAATAACTATTTCGTATCTGTATTATTTGATACCGGGGCAGATAATAGCTTTGTTTCCCCTGAATTTGCACCTCTACTTGTTTTGAACCCTAGTTGTCTAGAGACTAGTTACTTTGTAGAAATGGCTAATGGTAAGTTTGTGAAGGCTAGTGAGATAATTAGAGGGTGCACGATAACGTTAAAGGATCATGCTTTTGATATAGACTTGATACCTTTTGAATTGGGAAGTTTTGACGTAGTAGTGGGAATGGATTGGTTATCGAAATGTGGAGCCAACATTATCTGCTGAGAAAAAGTGGTGCGAATCCCTATGTCTAACGGTGATGTGCTCAGGATACAAGGAGAACGACCAGGAAAGAACCTAAAACTAATCTCCTGTATGAAGACTCGGTGATGCCTGCAGAAGTAATGCTACACATTTTTAGCGCACGTTGCAGAAAAGAAAGCAGAGGAAGGGAAGCTGGAGGAAATTCCGGTGGTACGAGACTTTCCGGAAGTATTTCCTAACGACTTGTCCGGTTTGCCTCCTCCTCGACAGGTGGAATTCCACATAGATTTGATACCTGGAGCAACACCCGTAGCAAAGACGCCAAACCGATTAGCACCATCAGAAATGCAGGAACTATCGAGCCAATTGCAAGAATTATTGAATAAGGGTTTTATCTGACCCAGCCATTCACCATGGGGAGCACCGATATTATTCGTCAAGAAGAAAGATGGATTGTTCTGAATGTGCATCGATTATTAGGAACTGAATAAGTTGACCGTGAAGAATAGATATCCTCTCTCTAGAATTGATGATCTATTCAACAAATTACAGGGAGATTCTTACTTCTCTAAGATCGATCTACAATCGAGCTATCATCAATTGAGGGTTCATGAGGATGACATACCAAAAATAGCATTTAGAACTCGATATGGACATTACGAGTTCTTAGTCATGCTGTTTGGACTGACCAACGCTCTGGCGGTGTTATTGGATTTGATGAACCGGGTTTGTAAACCCTATCTGGATAAGTTTGTAATCGTGTTCATAGACGATATTCTTATCTACTCTCGATTGAAGGAAGATCATGAACATCACCTACAAGCGATACTAGAGCTATTAAAGGAAGATAAACTTTACGCCAAGTTCTCAAAGTGTGAATTCTGGTTGCGAGAAGTGAAATTCCTAGGACACGTGGTGAATGAGAATGGAATTCACGTTGATCCTGGAAAGATCAAAGTAGTTAAGAAATGGGATACACCTAAGACGCCTTCGGAGATACGACAATTCTTAGGGTTGGCTGGTTACTATAGTCGATTTGTTGAAAACTTCTCCAAAATCACCCAACCGTTGACAATGTTAACTCAGAAGGATAAGAAGTTTGATTGGGGGCATAAGCAAGAAGAGGCATTCCAGGCGTTGAAGGAAATATTGTGCAATGTGTCAGTATTGACCCTTCCTGATGGATCCAATGATTTTGTGGTGTTTTGCGATGCATCACATCATGGAATGGGATGTGTGCTAATGCAAAAGAATAAGGTGATTGCTCACGCCTCGCATTAGCTTAAGGTTCACAAAAAGAATTATACGACACATGATCTGGAACTAGGCGCAGTAGTATTTGCACTCAAGAAATGGAGGCATTATCTGTATGGGACTAAGTGCGTTATCTACACTGATCATAAAAGTCTTCAATACATTTTTGATCAAAAGAACTTAATATGCGCCAAAGATGATGGGTTAAACTTCTGAGTGACTATGACTGTGAAATCCGATATCATCTTGGAAAGGCGAATATGGTGGCTGATGCCTTGAGTAGAAGGGAATGCGTAAAACCTTTACGTGCACGAGCGTTGGGAATGGCCATTCAATTGAACCTAAAGACTCAAATCCTGATAGTGCAAGGTGAAGCGTTGAAGGAAGAGAATAATGCAAGTGAGAAGTTTCGAGGGTTGGACAAACAGATGAATTGTAAGGAAGATGGTGTACGGTACTTTGTGGATCATATATGGGTACCTAAGTGGGGAGATGTCTGACCCCTAGTTATGAATGAAGTGCACAAGTCTAAGTATTCTGTTCATCCTGGTGCAGACAAGATGTACCAAGATCTTAAGGAATTATACTGGTAGCCAGGTATGAAGAAGGACATTGCCACGTATGTAAGTGAATGTTTGACTAGCTCGAAAGTCAAAGCCGAACATCAGAAACCGTCAGGTCTATTACAACAACCAGAAATTCCTGAATGGAAATGGGAAAATATAGCGATGGACTTCATTACTAAGCTTCCTAGAACAAGTAGCGGGCATGACTCAATTTGGGTTATTGTGGATTGAATGACGAAGTCCGCTCATTTCTTACCGATTCGTGAAGATTATAAGATGGAAAAACTAGCGAGCTTATATGTAAATAAAAGTATGGCAAGGCATAGGGTGCCTGTGTCAATTATATCAGATCGTGATAGTCGATTTACATCGCGGTTTTGGCAAACTCTACAGAATGCAATAGGCACTCTATTAGATTTAAGTACTACCTATCATCCACAAACGGATGGTCAAAGTGAACGTACGATACAGACTCTAGAAGACATGCTTAGGGCATGTGTGATCGATTTTGGGGGTAGTTGGGATACTAATTTACTGTTGATCGAATTCTCTTATAACAATAGTTACCATACGAGCATTGGATGTGCTCCATTTGAAGCATTGTATGGAAGGAAGTGTAGGTCTCCAGTGTGTTGGACTGAGATAGGTGAAAGCCAATTGACAGGTCCAGAGATTATTTAGGTCACGACTGATAAGATATTTCAAATCAAGGATAGACTTAAGGCAGCTAGAGACCGTCAGAAAAGTTATGCCGATAACCAACGGAAACCTCTGGAATTTAGCGTGGGTGATCGAGTATTATTGAAAGTTTCACCTTGGAAAGGAATCGTACGGTTTGGAAAGAAAGGGAAGTTAGCTCCAAGGTATGTTGGACTATTCGAGATCACTGAAAGAATTGGTCCTGTGGCGTATCGATTAAAACTACCCTAAGAGCTTAGTGGCGTGAATGATACATTCTATGTGTCGAATCTCAATAAATGTTTAGCTGATGAATACCTTCATGTTCCGATTGAGGAAATCAAGATTGATGAGAAATTACACTTTGTGGAAGAACCATTAGAAATTATGGATCGGGAAGTCAAACGATTGAAGCGTAGCAAAATTCTAATTGTCAAGGTACGATGAAACTCTAAGCAAGGGCCAGAGTTTACGTGCGAACGGGAAGACCAGATGAAACCTAGATATCCGCATCTGTTCGCGGATAGAGCATAGGGATCTAACTCCAGCTGAATTTCGGGACGAAATTCTCTCAACTGGGGGATACTGTGACATCCATCACTATCTGGTAAGTTAATTGACGCGAAGTTCATTAACTCTCCTCATGCATTTATTATCTTGCGTAATTAATTCGTTTTCGAATTGAAACTTGTCGTATTCGCCTTGCGCGTTGACCCTAATATTATATATGATAAACAATAAAATTAACCATTAATGGTATAATTAATTTTATTTATACATTTTTCCTTCTTGTAAATTTTAATAATGACAATTATTATTATTATTAATATTAATATTAATATTAATATTAATATTATTATTATTATTATTATTATTATTATTATTATTATTATTATTATTATTATTATTATTATTATTATTTTTTTATTAAGTAGAGGGTTTAAAGTGTAATTTAAATAAACTTAAGGGATTAATTAAATAAAAGTTAAGGGTCCTAAGTGTAAATATGTATATTATATGTATATATACCAAATTCTAGACCGTAACCTTAATCACCGCCCCTGCCGTGCGATCTCCGTGAACCCTCTACCACCGTGAACCACCGAATTAGCCTCGTTTTGTCGTCGTGAGCCGCCGTCGGTTGCCGCCGACTTATCGTTTGGTCGTTTCACAGGTACACAATCCATTTAGACAACGTTTCGTTTATTTTCATGATGTTTGCTCTGGTTGCCTTTGGTGTAGTTGGCGGTTTGCGGTGGTGTGGTCATGGTTTGGGTAGTGTGTGTCATGTGTGTATATATATATATATATATATATATATATATATATATATGTGTGTGTGTGTGTGTGTTTCTTCATGTATATGTATGTGTTACAGGTGTGTTCGGTGTGTGTTAGGCGTTTGTGTATGTGCGTGGGGTGTATATGGGTGTGTGTGTGTGCAGTATGTGTGTTGCTCGTATGTATATATGCAATGTGTGTAATCTAGTTTATATATATATGTGTGTTTTGCTCGTTTATATATATGTGTGTTTTGCGTATGTATATTTATGTGTATGTGTCCGTTTATATATATATATAGTGTTGTGTGTGAGCGTATGATTGTTTGTATATATATGTTACAGATGCGTGCGTGAGTTTAAGTGTGTGTTTTTGTGTGTGCTAGTGGTGTGTGGGCTGTATTGTTATTATTATTATTACTATTATTTTTATTGTTATTTTATTTTGTTAATAATAATAATAATATCCTTATTAGTATTACTTATAAGTTGTGTCGTATATATATCTATTTGTGTGCGTGTCGCACGTCGAACCCAATCCGACCGAAACCGATCGAATGTATCTATTCTCCTTAGACACGTTTTAAGACTTTAATTACCTTTAATTATAGGTGGTTGATCATTCGTTGCTCTCATTCTTTGAAGCTTTATTCATCTTATCTCGTATCATCTCAAGGTGAGTTTTGCGGCCCCATTTTCATTTCAACTGTTTATAAACTTAGGGGGAAAAGTATGCTCACCCTTTTTATGCTGTGAACTCATTTATTCTTTGGGAATATTGTGTTTACTGTTTTGTAAGTTATATCTGGTACACACATGAGTTTTCTGTGTGGTTCTTTATTCACAACTATTTGACTCCGGTGTTGGAGCCAACGGAAAGGTATTGATAGTACTATTGGGTTGACACCCCCACCCTTGTTTGTTAGTATACTAGTTGGGACTAACAGTGTCCACGGACAGGCCTTAGGGTGAATATGTTCCGACAAGATCTGTGTGTACGTCATAGGATTAGTTGTGATGCTCATGATTACAAGTGATGTTGCTTGCTTTTAACACAGCATCAATTTGTATTTACTATTTAAACCTGCGAACTCACCAGCAATATGTTGACCTTTTTGAGCATATCTTTTCAGGTAACAACCATTGAGGATAGCTACGGATGCTGCCTTAGTGATGACCATAGGAATTGCTTTTTAAACTTGTTGGGTGTCTTTGGCAATTATGTTTTGGATTATCTTTGTTGATCATGTTTTGTTCACTTGTTCTCGGGTAGTGGGATTTACATTTCTTTTGACTGTTTGGCTATGTTTGTCGTGGGATTGACTAACTACGACACAAGTCTCCATTTGTGTCGGGTGACGTCATGACACGTTGACCGTATATCATTTAATGCATCTCTATTAATTAACAATGTGTTATGGCGATCCCGTCCGTTACATCCTCGTGTTTCCCCTCTAAGCGGGGGTGTGACATTCTTGGTGCCAATGAACGAAAGGCTTCATCAAGTCTCAAGACTTCAGGATCTAGGGATCTGTTGTCTATGGACCTCATGTTCCATCCACCTCTTCAGCTGCTGCTGCTGGTGGTATGATACCAAAGAAAGTGGCTGATTATTCTGAAGAAGACCGGAAGAATATAGAAATAGATCAGAAGGGCATGACTGCCCTCTAAACTGCTCTTCCAAACTGTATCTACAGAGGCTTCAAGAAGTGCAAGACTACCAAGGAACTATGGGATGCACTGAAGCTGATGTATGAGGGGTCAAATGAAGCAAAAGAGATCAAGAAGGACCTCTTGAAGCAACAGTTTGAGAACTTCACCTTTAAGGCAGGTGAAACCATGACTCAGCAATACTTCAGGTATGTTAAGATTATGGATACTCTAATGGATGTTGGAGTAACTCTTGAGAACAGGGACATTGTGAGGGAGTTCATGTCCTCTCTTCCCAGACAATGGAGACACTATTGTGTGGTCATTAAGAGGACTGAGAACATTACTCTTATTGAGTTGTATGGTATCCTTAGTGGCTACCAGATAGAGATGAACATGCAAAATTCATCTGGTAACTCCAATAATCAGCAGAGTTGAGCCCTTCATGTGGTTGAAAGGGATTACAAAGAACCATAGCATCATCTCATCTGCTACCCTAACAACTCACAAAAGGGTCCTTTCATCACCTTTCTCGGAGACACCAAGAGAGAGCTACATCCAAGGAAGCCCATTTCAAGAGACAAGCTCTTCACAAGCCTTTGTGTCTATTGATGAAAGCACATGTAACTTTCTCTTTACCCTTGAAGACCTGGACTATATCCATCCAGATGATCTGGAGTACATGGAAATAGTCCAGCAAATGGCTCTTTGCACTCATAGAGACAAGAAGTTTTACAAGAGGACAGGGAGGAAGTTTCCTAGCAATGCAACCAGTGGAAAGTTTGGGCTAGACAAAGGAAAAGTGAAGTGTTACAACCGTAACCAAATGGGACACTTTGCTAGAGAATGCAAGGCACCAAAGACAAATGGTGGCCAAGCACAAACCAGACCAAACTACACTGATGGAGCTCCCCAGAATGAGAAGGCCAAGCAGCAAGCTGCAGTTGTTGTTGAAGAAGGAGGCCTTGACTGGAGCTTTCAGGTTGAGGATGCATCTCCAGACCAAGCACTGATGGCAGATCATGAAGAAGCCAAGGTATTGGAACATCTTTGTACACCTGAATGTATAGCTAAAGTTAACAAATATCGGTCCTATTACTTAGATATAAGATCTAATTTTGAGTCCTTAAACATTTTAAAAGCTAATTTCAAAAGAGCTAAAAATGATTACAAACTTAAAATAGAAGATTTAGAGAAAACCATTTCAACTCTTAAGCATGAACATACCAACTACAAGACTCAGATAAAAGATCTCATCACTAAGTTAACTGAATGCCAAGCTAAGCTTATGATCAGCAAAGCCAGGGTAGAAAAACGTGTTCTTGAAGAAGAGACTTCAAGAACATGATATCCTCATCCTTGCATGAAAAAGTTTGTTATCAGAATAAGCAGAGACTGGGATCTACAGAGATAGCTCCTCCACACACTCTATTCTCTGTAAGATCTCCAGGGTATGGAACATGTGAAGATGAGCTTCCCCTCATAGACCCCATAGATGAAGAGTATGAAGAGGAGATAGTAAAGGATGATCTGAGAAGAGTGAAAAAGATCATCCTAAGAAGGGTCACTATTCTCCTAAGGAGAGAAAAGAATTTGGGATGAGCAAGTCCAATAGGAAGAACTTGATCAGGGTCACATTCCTTTATGCCAAAGAGTTGACTCATCATCATTTGCTTTGGAAAGAAAGCATGATACTTCACCCAGTGGGGAAGCATTATTGTTAGACCCTGAAAGGATCATACTTGCCAACTCAACAAGTGGCTGGAGGTTGTTCTGGTTGGAAAACATCAGTTACAGAAAACAACAGAAGACAACAGAAGACAAGAAAAGTATAAAGCACCCGCATTTGTTAATGCGGATGACTAGTGAACAAATGCGGATAAGTGTTTGTTCACCCGCATTAACAAATGCGGATCAAGACAACTAATGCTAAAAAGACTTGTTCACCCGTATTAGTCCATGTGGATGAACTGAAGAAATGCTGATAAAGATTGTTCACCCGCATTAGTCTATGCGGATGAACAACAGTAAATGCTGACAAGACTTGTTCACCCGTATTAGTCCATGCGGATGAACAACAGTAAATGCTGAAAAGACTTATCCATCCACACGAACTAATGCGGGTGAGCAAACACAAATGCTGACTACAAACAACAAATGCTGATGAAGACTCGTTCATCCGCATGAACTAATGCGGATGAACAACTTACACTGTTTTATTTATTTTGTACTTAGACTAGATTCACTTGTTTAGATCAGGGTTAGTTTAGTCTTTTGTACAGGCAATGTATACGCCTATAAATAGGGTCACATACCCTAACTTTGTAAGTTGATGACTTCAGCAGTAATATCCACAATATTTTACAACATTTACTACGGTTCTTGATTCTCTCACATTCAAGCGTTTACTACAGCAATTAATATTCTTTAATATAGTAATTCCGCTGCTATATTATTGACTCAGTCCAGATATTCGATCCTAGTTTGAGTCACATCAACCGAGAATATCATTCTCAAACCCAGTCAATTGGTATCAGAGCCTTGGCTCTTGAATTCATCACAGAATCATCTCGGATTTTAGGTGAAAATCGATTGAACTGTAGACTGAGTTGTTCATCAGCAAGATCTCCTCTTCTGATAAACAAACATACTGTAATCGAACACCACAAAGTACAAAATCTTCAGATCTATTGCTGTAGAACCCAACAACATAAAATCAAGAACATAAAACTCCTTCAAATCAACACATCTAAACTTAACAGACCTGTTCTTGACTGGGAACAGAAGATTTGAAGAAAAACACACTGTTCGAACTTAAAATCAACTTAAAACAATATTCAACAAGTTAAAATCAGCTTAACTAACATGGATTCCTATAATCATTCTGAAATTGGTCATGCATCCAAACCTCCTATGCTTAAACACAAATCTGAGTTTAAGTAGTGGAAAATTCATTTTAGAAACTACATTACAGGTGTAGATCCTGACTACTGGATATCTATTTGCAAAGGTCCCTACATTCCACTGTCTCTAAATGCTGATCAAGCTACTCAGTACAAAACTGCAAGAATTCCCATTGGGGATCCAAACTTAACTCTTGATGATGAAGAATATAAGAAAATCAAGATTGATCTTAGAGCTTATTCCATACTTACACAAGCACTGAAAATGGATGTTCTAAAAAGATTAGAAAAATATGGAACAACTAAGGGTGTCTGGGATGCTTTACAAATTATGTGTAAGGGAAGCAGTGAAGTTACTAAAATTAACAAACACAAGTTGATAAATCAGTATGAGACATTTCATCATACCAAAGGAGAGTCTATCTCCAGACAGCTTCACAGATTTTTGCAACTTGTAAATGACCTTGAAATTATGGGGGTCACTTACAAGGAGAAGGAACTAAACAAGAAAATGCTGCACAACTTGCCTGAAAGCTGGAAACAGAATGTTACAATGTTGAAGAATACTCTTGATTTGGAGAGTACTAGCTTGGATATCATGATTGCAAAAATTGAGGCTCTTGAACTTGATGAAAGGAGCAGAAATCTGAGTGGACCTCAAGTCATTGAGGCTTACAAGTTTCCAGCTGAAACTCATTTTGTTGAAAATGCCTTTGTTACTGAAGAAGAAGACTTTCTGTCATCAAGAGATCAAACAAGAACAACAGGATTTTGTGCTGCTCCACAACCTCAAAAACAACCATCTTCTGCTCAACCCACTTTATCTCCTAACAACATGCATGATAAGCAAAAATCTAAAGAACAAAAGGCAACTTACAATGCCTTTGTTGCTAGCTTTGAAGCCTACCTTGGAGGGAGACTCACATCAGCTCATCTAATTCAAGATGACCTTGAAGAAATGGATCTTGATGATGTTGAAGAAATGGATTTGCAATGGCAGATGGCCATGATTGCTATGAGAGTAAAGAAATTCTTTCGAAAAGGGAAGAAACTGAGTCTCAATGAGAATACAAAGCTGGGATATGGCAAATCAAAAGTTAAGTGTTTTAACTGTGGAATGAGTGGTCATTTCTCTCGGGAATGTAACTCTCCCAAGAGAAGCAACAACAATTTTCAAAGACCCTCACATGGCCAGCATGCTTCTCAACATAACACCAACTTTCAGCCAAGCAACTCTTATTCACACCAATAACAAAATCAATAACAGCCAATTTAGCAACAACAAAATCAGCAACAACCAATTCAGCAAAGACAACCTCTGCTGACTCATCAATCTCAAGGAAGTAATCAACAAAATTCAAATGCACTTGTCATCAGACAAGATGGAGTTTGTGATTTGAGCGTGTATGCTTAGGAAGTTCAACCACAGTTTTAGAATCATGCACTTATGGCACATATTAATGATGGACCAACTCCAATGCCATTCGAGGTAAAATCCAATCTATGTTCTGAAAAATGTGTTCTAGAAGTACAAGGGTACAGGGAACACAATCACAAATTGGCTAATAAAATAAGAGAAGAAAAGATGAAATCAGAGATGTTAAAACAAGAAATGAGATTTATGAAGTTAAAATCAAATCTCTGTTGTTTGACATGGAAACAAATCAAAAGCTGAGCAATCAGCTACTGAAATGAAACTTGAAAAGTTTCAGCTCTAATCTGTCAAGATGCAAGAGTTACTTGTGTCTCAAAAGGGGGCTAAAGATATGATTAGGATAGGCTACAAAACTTGTCCTCCTCCATATAATGATAACTACACTGTTATTGAGTCACTTACTTAATCAGATACAAAAGAATCTAAAATTATTGAAACCAAATCAATGATTTCTCAAACAACAAATCCTCAAAACAAACCAGGTGTTTACATTGAAATTGATGAGGATAAAATCAGATTGGGTCATCCTATCAAAATCAAAGAGTGCTCAGACAAACCTGTGGTTATCAAGAAACCAAAGAGCCCAGTCAAATCAATTGTGCCTTTTGTAAAATTTGTTCCTCAAAATCTTAAAGTGAATCACACTGCTGAATGCTCAGTGGAACCATCTACTGAAAGCAGTTCTGATTATGAGATTATATCTCCTAAAAATTCAAGCAAATCAGACAAGGTTTCATTGAACTTCAAGGATAAAACCAAAGTTCCCGAAGTTACCAAAGGAAAAACCACTTTTGTTCAAAAATCTAAAGTGAAATCTGATTCACCATCTTCATCAAATATCAAACAAGGAAGTGGGTTTGATATCTTCAACAAAGAACAGGTAGAATAATTCGATAGGGAAATAAGGGAATACAGAAAGAAGCATCATCAGTCCATAAAAAGAAAGCAAGTCAGAATTATGAAACAATCTGTTGGCACTCCAAAGACTGATATGACTTCTGTTTCAAAATTAAAGGACAATCAAATGTATTGTGAATTCTGTGATATGACCAATCACAAAACAGATGAGTGCTACTTCATTGAGTACTGCTCTATCTGTGACATGAACAATCACTCAACAAAAAACTGTCATTTTAACAAATATTGTTCATTGTGTGATATGACCAATCACAATACAATTGATTGTTACTTTAATAAAAAAGGATTGAAAAATTCACAACACAAGCCCATTTCATCCGTTCCAACTGACAAGGTCAGACACAAAAGTCCAACAAACCTAAACAAATCACCAAATTCTCATCAAAAGTATAAAATCAAAGTGATTTATGAAAAACAAAAATCTGTTCATCCTTTGCACAAAAATCAAAAGGAAAGGTTTGTATACTCCTCTGACACATCAGATGAAATTGATGAACTGAAACCTCAAAGAAATAAAAGAAAAGGGCTGAAATCATCCTCCTCTAAAACACACACAAGAGGAAAGTATCAAGAAGTAACAGTGATCGATGCCAAAGGACAACCCAAGACCATTATGGCTTGGGTTCCTCATTCTAACTAGTTCTTTTTATGCTTGTAGGGTCATTCATACAGGTCTAATAACTTATGGTACGTGGACAGTGGATGCTCCCAACACATGACAGGAGATGGTTCCCTCCTTCATGACTTCAAGCACATTCAAGGAACTACTATGGCATTTGGTGGAGATTCACAGGGCGGTAGAATTACTGGAGAAGGTTCAGTGACGAATGGGATTCTGAGCTTTGACAAAGTCAATTACTACGAGTAGCTGAACTTCAATCTGCTCAGTGTATCCCAGATTTGTGACAAGAAATATTCTACTCATTTCACCGACACTCATTGCTACATCTTGAAACCAGGATTTTATATTCCTGAAGAATGGGTTGTCTTGAAGACACCGAGGAAGAATAATACATATGTCTTGAACCTTATTTCTACTCGTCCATCAGAAGAGACATGTCTATTGGCTAAAGCATCATTTGATGAATCACAACTTTGGCATAGACGCTTAGGACACACGAATTTTAAAAATATGAATAGATTGGTCAAAGGGAACCATGTAATTGGTGTTCCTCAAAAGGAATTTCATTTTATTGACCACTATACCACGTGTCTCAAAGGAAAACAACATAAATCATCTCATAAGCCAAAACTTGTGAACACTAACAATTGTCCATTGAAGTTACTTCATATGGAACTCTTCGGGCCGACTCACGTCATGAGTATTGGCAAGAAGCATTATTGTTTAGTGATCATTGATGACTTTACTCCATTCACATGGGTCTTCTTCCTACTTCATAAAAATGAGGCGCCCCAAATCATAATTGATTTTATAACCAAAATTGAAAATCAACTTGATTTAAAAGTAAATCTATTAGAAGTGATAATGGGACAGAATTTAAAAATGAAAGCATGAGTTCATTTTGCACCATAAAAGGCATTGTTCATCAGTTCAATGCAGCTCGTATTCCACAACAAAATAGAGTTGCTGAAAGAAGGAATAGAACATTGATTGAAGCAGCAAGAACAATGCTAGCTGATGCAAAACTACCTATTACATTTTGGGCAGAAGCAGTTAACACTTCATGTTTTGTTCAAAATCAAACTCTGATAATCAAAGAATACAATAAAACTCCTTATGAACTTCTTTTTCACAGAAAACCATTCATTGGATTTTTGAAGTCATTTGGTTGTCCTGTCTCAATATTGAACACCAGAGACCATTTAGGAAAGTTTGCTCCTAAGTCTGACGAGGGATTCTTCGTGGGATATTCCTCAGTGTCTAAGGCTTTTAGGGTGTTTAATCCTAGATTAAACATCATTGATGAATCAACAAATATTCAATTCAATGAGCATTCATTTCCTAAATCATCAAATGGTCCTGACTGGTTGTTTGATATTGATTCATTTACAAGATCTTTTGATCAGCTCAATTTGTCAAATGCAAGAACATCAGGGTCAGTTGAAAGAAGAACAGACTTCCCAATGATTCCTCCTTCTACCGATCAAGACAATGAAGAAGTGCCCTCACAAGCTGATCCTATCTGACTAGTTACACAAAATGAAAGTATCTCAACAGATGCTGGTCGCAGTTTAATGCCATCTCCTTCAGCTGAACCTTCAACTGAAGTGAGACATTCAGAACCAACTCATGCACCAGCTGATTCTAACAGAGATGGAAACATCTATTTGTTTTATTGTTTTCTATGTCAAACTGTACCCAAAAACATTAAAGAGGCTCTTCAAGACAATAGCTGGATTGAGGCAATGCAGGAAGAATTGCTACAATTCAAGAAACAGGAAGTATGGCAGCTGGTGGATCTTCCCAAAGGTTAATACCCTATTGGCACCAGATTGCTGTACCGAAACAAGACTGATGATAGAGGGGTCGTCATCAGAAACAAAGCAAGATTAGTAGAACAGGGCTATACATAAGAAGAAGGAATAGATTATGACGAGGTGTTTGCTCCTGTTGCTAGATTAGAAGCCATACGACTCTTTCTTGCGTACTCTGCATCCAGGAAATTCACATTTTATCAAATGGATGCAAAGTGTGCATTTTTGTATGGAAAGATCTCTAAAGAAGTCTACGTGAGTCAACCTCCAGGCTTTGAGGATCCTGATTTCCCTCATAGAGTATACAAGCTTGATAAAGCTTTGTATGGCTTACATCAAGCCCCTCAAAAATGGTATGAGACTCTGGCATCCTTTCTTCTTGACAATGGTTATGAAAGAGGGAAGATTGACCAGACTTTATTCAGAAAGAGAAAAGGGAATGAGATGCTGCTTGTCCAGATTTATATGGATGATATCATATTTGGCTCCACCAACAAACAACTCTGTAAAGACTTTGAATATCTTATGCATTCAAAATTTCAGATGAGTGCTATGGGAGAACTCATATTCTTCCTAGGTCTTCAAGTACAACAAACATCCAGTGGAATCTTCATCAGCTAGTAAAAATATGTGGAATCAATGTTGAAGAAGTTTCACTTTGCAGACTGTCAGTCCATCAGAACACCTGTTGATACAAAAGTGAAGATTTGCCCAGACACAGATGGCAAATCTGTGGATCAGACTCTTTATCGCTCCATGATTGGTTCACTTATGTATTTAACAGCCAGTAGACCTGATGTTATGTTTGGTGTTTGTGTATGTGCCAGGTATCAAGCAGATCCCAAGGAATCTTTCGTGAATGCAGTCAAGAGGATATTCAGATATCTTAAGGGAAAACCTTCTCTTGGACTATGGTATCCAAAGGATGGAGACTTCAATCTCTATGCATACATCGACAGTGACTACGGGGGATGCAATTTCAACAGAAAATCCACATCTGGCGGTTGTCAATTTCTTGGTCCCAGACTGCTGTCATGGCAGTGCAAGAAACAGACCAATGTTTCTGTATCGACAGCTGAAGCTGAGTACATAGCAGCATCAGCTTGTTGCTCTCAAGTTCTCTGGATTCAAAACCAGATGCTTGATTATGGTTTCAATTTCTTGCACACACCAATTCATATTGACAAAACTCCTGTAGTCTTCATAACAAACAATCCAGTTCAGCACTAAAAAACAAAACATATTGAAATTAGATATCACTTTTTGAGAGACTGTGTTGAAAAAGGTTTAATCAAGCTGATTCAGGTTAACACAGACAATCAGCTAGCTGATTGGTTTACTAAGGAATTTGACCCAAGTCGGTTTGAATTCTTAGTCCAATCAATCGGCATGATTAATCTTGAGTAAAAAAAAAAAAAACAAAATCAAAAATTTACAAAAATATCAATAAATTCACAAAATTACAAAAAGAAATCAATTTTTGTTGAAGTCCTTGTTTTGTACTTCTCATGGGAAATGATATAATTACAGTCGTTATATCATTCTCTGTGCTTAATTCAATATCTTGAAAGACTGACATGACTTACCTGATATGTGGGTAGGCTCAACTTGGAAGAGAAGATAAATGCTGTGATAAACTAAAGATCACATTCAAATGTGAATGCATCATCTCAAGAGCATGTAAGTTTTAGACCTATCCAAGTGTATATGTGTGTAGTAACCTAAACACACCAGGTCATGATACCTTATGAATCTCATTCACATCAGTTTCTCCTTTGTTTTGCTGAGCAAAGACCTGGGGAAACAAGCACATAGTGCTGATGTCTAGATCCAAAAAGATTCCCAATGAGGAACACATCCAATACGGGTGACAAATAAAACAAAATATAACAAAAAGAATCCCATAATGAATCCCTTCCAAAGTGAAGAGAAAAAAGAATCCCAATGAGGATCAAACAAAATAAGGATTAGATAAAAGAATCCCAAAGTGGATTCCCATTATCAAAATGAATGAGGTTTCATAACTTAAATGATCAGGTATTGAAAGTTGTGAAAAAGTTCTACCATACAGTACATGAGGATAGTTGATCTTGCTATGCTTATGAGTGTGAGGTTCATGTTGAATGTTTTATTAAATCAAAACATGAAAAAAATCACATGCATTACAATATTGACCAAGCATGAGTTTAAGAGGACAAACATACCTTCAATCAATAAGTTCATGACAACTTACACTTATGAAAGATAAGATTGTTATGATCCCAAAATTTCAAACAAAAGTGCAAAACAATTAAACAATTCAGAAATATTGTCCTAAAATTTTATAAATTTTATTTAAAGTTTTTATCCCGCATGGATATAAACTTTAGGGGGAGTAATAAAATTTTAAAAGGAAATATTTACAAAAACATGAAATTTGCATAATAAAATTTTAAAAGGAAATATTTACAAAAACATGAAATTTGCAAACATTAAATTGACAACTTTGTCAAATTGATTGTGTCTGAATGGAAATTACTCCATAATCAGCTTCAAAAGATGCATATGCTCCAAAATCAGTTAAGTTGGGAATCTGTGTCACATCAAAGATACATGACAATCCAAGCAAGAATTGACAATCTCTGAATCTGCAAAATCTTTGTAAAACAACAAAAATGCAGACTCATCTTCATAACATCAGAAGCAGCTGTACAAACCAATCAGATTCAGCCACTGCAAAAACATTAATTTTTGACAAGTACAAAATTTAATGCGGGTAAGTGCATTGGTTAATGCGGATGAAGGTATCCCTGCCATTTAACCAATGTGGGTAACTGTTTTTGTACAAGTAAACTAATGCGGACAAAAAAATGTTCATCCGCATTAGCTACAGTAAATGCGGACAAGTCTTTTGTTCACCCGCATTTGTCACAGTAAATGCGGACAAGTCATTTGTACACTCGCATTTGCTACAGTGAATGCTGATCACTTTGTTCACCCGCATTTGTCACAGTATATGTGGACAAGTAATCTGTTCTCTCGCATTCGCTACTATAAATGCGGATGGGTAAAATTAGTTCTTCCGCATTCGTTAACAGTAAATGCTAGTTTGTTCATCAGCATTTGCTACAGTAGCAAAAATTTCTGCACTTGTAAAATTTTGTGAAAATTATGAAATGTATCATAAATACTCATTTAATGTGAATCATTTTTTACTTTTCAAATTTTTAAGTGAACTTTTATAGCGAGTCGAGTGCCAGAAAACCGCTATTCTTCGAAGTTCAAATCTACACTAATCAAGCTTCATTTTGTTCAAATCGAACATCAAAACAAACAACATTGTCTGTTAAATCAAAGTATTGTCAACCATAAGGTGATCATCAGATTCTGAAAACTTCGACTGTCGAACCAAATGCATTGAAATGGAACCCTAATTTTGAGAAATTGTTAAAATGCACTCAAGAGCAATGGATTTACATGAATGATAGAGTTCATTAAAACCAATGATCAGCGTAAACAACAAAGATTTCCTGTGATTCTAAGAACACCTCAAACATCGATGAACAGGGGATACTGTCCCATAACAATGTTGAAATCAAACAACAGTTTAAGATGTACACTTGTTAAGACACATTCATTATCACTATAAATCAAAACTAGGTCAAATAACCTGATGTAACAGTAACAAGCAGAATTCATTTTTGTCCTAAAAAGTCAAAATTGAACAAACCACACACAATTCTCACTAATTCATCCTCTTTGTGTGCAGATAACATAATGGGTAACCTGACTTGGAGCAAGCTCCACAATGTCAGTGGGTTTGGTTTCTCAATCCAGATCCTGAATCTCAAAGACATGATCAGATATTTCCACTACCAGAGTGGCCTATGCCATTACAGTTAGACAGTGATCTTTGAGAACTATATCAGATCATTTTGGGGTAATGCAGAAGTAGTAGACAATGATGGAGAAAAAGTAATTTCAAGAAGAATAACAGCTGACCATACACTGATAATCTCTGAGCAAACAATAAGACAATGCTTGAGATTTGAAGATGAACCTGATTCACCAACTGAATTTAATGAAGAAGATATCATGTCATTCTTTGCTGACATTGGATATGAGGGTGGTTTTGATGATAAACAGATAGTCAAAGGGTTGGTTGATTTGCAATGGAGATTCCTCATTCATTATGTGCAACACTGCTTATCCAAAAGGAAGACTGGATGGAATGATATACCCTTGACTACATCATCACTTGTTTGTGCTCTCTGCTCTAACAAACCCTATAACTTTTCAGCCTATGTCTTTAATGGAATGATGGCAAACATTCAAGAGGGGAGAAGGAACATGTTCCTAATGTATCCCAGATTCATTCAGTGTCTTATTAATGAAGCCTTTCCTGATCTGGTTTTAGAAGGTCCCATTCTTAAAATTCCTCATTATAATGCAAAATCTCTGAAGTACATCAAGAAGAGAGATCCAAGAAATTTCTATAGTGGTACTTTCTTTCCACTTTTACCTTGGATGCAACAATAAATAAATCCCTAAAATGATGTGCCAATGGATGTGGAACAATTACAACATCAAGAAGAAGAACATGTTATACAAGAACAAGTACAAGATGATGTTCCTACTAAGGAACCTGTTCATGAAGAGGCTACTGCTCATGATGATGTTGCTGATGTTGCTCAACAAAGAGATGATCAAACAATTCAGGAACAACCCACTATTGATGAGCCTACAGAACTAAATAAAGAAGCATTGAGGCCAATGTTACCACATGTTGATGTAGGTGGTGATCTTCACATTGGGCCTTCAACTCATGATGCTGAGATTCATTCCCTTTTTGGGGTTGATCCCATTATATTCTCTCCATCTTCTCACATGCACACTCATGAAGAACCCTCCAACAGCCCCTCACATGAAGCTGCTGATGCTTCTGATGGATCTGGTGAATCTACCAGTTCATCATCTGAATCATCTAGTGATGAGGAGGATAATCAACAATTTGCACCACTACCGGAGAAACAAATGATCTTAGAGGAGGGTCCCTTAGAAAGTTTTGCTGAATCTGAGATAAACAGACCAGATGAGAAAGACAAGATGATATCTGATCTGATGCACAAAGTTGCTAAAATGGAAAAGACTCTGGATAGAAGGGCAGGAATCATAAATGACAGAATTCAGGAACTTGATGAAAAGGAAAAATAATTAAATGAATTAAAAGCCAAGTATGAAGCTGCTATGAAAGAAAAGAATGATGAGATCAAAAATCTCAAAGATTCTTTAAAGATGTCAAGAGAAGAAATCAGTGGTCATATGGACACTGTGGCTATGGAAGATCAAGAACACATGTTGGAGATGCAAACAGAAATTCTTGCTGATCTGAGCAAACAAAATGAGGCTTTGAAGAAAAGAATTGATGAATTGGAACTGATTGCTCAATTAAAGGCTGAATTTGAAAAAGAAGCAACAGAACATGAAGCTGAAGAAACAGATAAGGAAGTTCATTCACAACAGCAGGAAACCAGTGGTGTTAGGGATGATGATAGCTGGGAGATGGTAGTATATTCTGATCCATCTACTAAAAAGGAGGCCATGATGAAAGAACTAATAGATGACATGGACAGATTCTTTTCAGAATTCATTATAGATGAGGAATTCTGGGATTACATCAAAAACAACAAATCCCTCTCTGAGTCTATAGTTGTAATTCCATCACAACCTGTGTCAATAGAAGAAGAACTGAGAATGCAGCTTGTTCCTACTGTTGTATTGACTGATGAACAACAAATTTTAATTAATAGACTTTGTGATGAATTCAAAGAAAAGGAAATAGCTGAATTGAACAGACAAGAAGCTGAACAACAAAGAATAACTGCTGAGCTTAAGGCTGTTGAAGAAAAACAACAGGCCAAAACTGATGTAGCTTCATCATCAGGACCAAAAGTGATCACATACATAAGAAAAAGGAAATACTTGACTGAAAAAGCAAAAGGAAAACTTCCTATGGTAGAGGAAGAAAAACCTAAGAAGAAAACTAAAGATGATCCTAGGAGTTTGGCAGCAATTGCTGAATTTTTAGATGAACATGAACAAGCTGAGAAGGAGTTGCAGCATACTTTGGAAGTGATTATGTTATAAGAAGGAGAAACTGAAGATGAACAAACAAAGAAACATGATGACATGAGGAGTCCATCAATTACTGAGCCATCTGTTGAAAGTATGATAAAGAAGGCTAAGACTAATGATCTTATGATTCATGCCATGTTCCTGATCAACCATGGAAATGATGCTGATATAGTCTTTAGCATGACTTATGAAAGTATGGTAGAAGAAGTGAGAAAGATGGAGAAGCTTCTTGATCCAACATTTGTGACTGAATATGAAAAAGAAAAGGAAACTACTAAATCAGTCACAAGTATCTCTAAACAGCAAAGAAGTATGACACTCAAACTATATACCCTGATCCTGATAGTATGACAGATAAGGAAATAAAGGATTATCTGTCTCAACAAGGATTTACAAAAAGAAAGCTGGGGAACATGAAGACTAATTCTCTTAGGGCTGCTATGTTAAAGATGATCAATGACAAGAAAGAAAGACTAAAAGGAATTGAAGAAGAAGTGATTGCCCAGAAACCCAGAACAAGAAAATCAGCATAAGATGTGCAGTTGATAGTTAAAGATCAAGATGTTCTGGCCCCTATACTTCACAAGAATCCAGAGTGGTTTATTGAGCCTTCTCAACTTAAACTTCAAGAGGGGTTGACTACTGTTGACATGATAAGAGGGGTATCTACTCCCAGTGGCAAGACAGACATAAAAATTATTGCCTGGAAGTATGATAGTAACTAGAATATGTTCATGGTGAAGAGGATATCAGGATTAGTTCAATTTTTCACAGAGTACACTGCCTTAGTCAATGCCTTGAAAGTTCATGATTTAAAAGAGTTGGCTGAGCTAGACTTGATTAATCCTGATGGAATGTATAGAGGATATGAATTTGAAGATATTCTAAAGATGTTTAAAAGAACAAAGAACTTCAAATCACTAAAAGCTATCTGCACCAGAAAAGACAAGACATTCAAGAACCCATTTGATCAAAGAAAGAAAAGAGAAGCTGAAGAGATTGTGTTTCCTGAACTACATGTTAAGCCAACAGAAAGTTTGAAGAGGAAAATGATTGCTGGTACTCATAAAACAAAGCTTATTTCTAATGTGTATTATGATGAAGACACCTTTGAGCTAGTAATTGAAAGAAAATGGGAAGGAAAGGAAGCTCCTGAAATAAGAATCTTCAGTGGGTATGAGGTTAGATTGCTAGATGAGTCTTACATTCATTACATCTTTACCAGACACTTCAGAGCTCTCACAAACAAGGCTATAGAAGATGATTTAGAGTTTATTTTGAAGTGTGTGAAGATATTGAAGCTGGCTTTTGATAGAATTAACAACAAGAGAGAACAAAGGAAGAAGAGAAGGCTACCTATGCAGATGGGCAACATAGTCAAGTTGGAAGTTGATGCTGATGGTTCACTGGTGATTCATAGAGATGGGTTATCTTCTATTTTAGTTTGGGAACCCATCTCTTTGAAACAAATGCCCATTGCTGCTATTCATACAATAAGTGAGATGAAGATTCATGTGCTTAGTAGAGAAAAAATGAAGGAAGCTAGGGATTTTTCTAACATGATAAAGGCTATACTCAATCCATCAATGGCACAACCAGAAACATTAGAAGATGCTGCTAAAACTCTCCTCCCAACATCAGTCCAAAAGAAGACTACACAAGAAGACAACCAAAATCTTCACAACCACCACCACCATCACACTCTTGAGGAACCTAGGCAGTATAATCCTTAGGGGGAGTATTGTTAGACCCTGAAAGGATCATACTTTCCAACTCAAGAAGTGGTTGGAGGTTGTTCTGGTTCGAAAACATCAGTTACAGAAAACAACAGAAGACAATAGAAGACAAGAAAAGTATAAAGCACCCGCATTTGTTAATGCGAATGACTAGTGAACAAATGCAGACAAGTGTTTGTTCACCCGCATTAACAAATGCGGATCAAGAAAACTAATGCTGACAAGAATTGTTCACCCGCATTAGGCCATACGAATGAACTGAAGAAATGCGGATAAAGATTGTTCACCCGCATTAGTCTATGCGGATGAACAACAGTAAATGCTGACAAGACTTGTTCACCCGCATTAGTCCATGCGGATGAACAATAGTAAATGCTAACAAGACTTATCCATCCACATGAACTAATGCAGGTGAGCAAACACAAATGCTGACTACAAACAACAAATGCTGATGAAGACTCGTTCATCTGCATGAACTAATGCGGATGAACAACTTACACTGTTTTATTTATTTTGTACTTAGACTAGATTCACTTGTTTAGATTAGGGTTAGTTTAGTCTTTTGTACAGGCAATGTATACGCCTATAAATAGGGTCACATACCCTAACTTTGTAAGTTGTTGACTTCAGCAGTAATATCTATAATATTTTACAACATTTACCACGGTTCTTTATTCTCTCACATTCAAGCATTTACTACAGTAATTAATGTTCATTAATATAGTAATTTCGCTACTATATTATTGACTCAGCCCACATATTCGATCTTAGGTTGAGTCACATCAACCGAGAATATCATTCTCAAACCCAGTCAATTATTCATATCTAGCTTGTACATATCCCCTCTCCTGGGAGATCTAAGAAGCACTAATTCATGAGGAATTGTCATCCTGGGTGTGAGGATGATGCACTCATGTTTTGTGAAAAGTATTTGGTTCTTTTGATCACAGAATTGAGAAACACTTAAGAGATTGTGTTCAAGCTGTTTGACAAAGTTTACTTTGTCAAATTTTTTCTTACCATTAGATACACTACCTCTACCAGAAATGTATCCTCCGGCTTCACCTCCAAACTGAACAAGACCTCCATCAAAGTGTTCAAACTATTGTAGGAGAGATCTGTTCCTTATCATGTGCCTGGAGCATCCACTGTCTATAATCCAAACATTTCCATTCTTGTCATATGGATGTCCCTACACATAAGGTGAAATGGTTAGTTACTATTAGTAACCCAAGCCTTGTTGGTCTTGGGTTCTTCCAATGCAGATGATATAATTAAGCAAAAATATATGGATGGGGGGTTCAATTATGGTTTTAGAAGAAGGGGGTTGGGCTGCAATATCTTTTCTGATCTTCCATTCCATCCTATGGTTGATCAGTGTAGATGAACCTGAAGAGGCTTATGTAGCATAACTTGCCTCCGAGGCTTCTTTCTTCTCGGAAGAAGTTGTCACCACCTTTTCTTTCGAAGCAGTCTTCTTCCTGGAAGGTTTCAAATGATTCTTTTTGTTTGTTTGTTTGTTCTTTAGCTTGTCTTCCGAAGCTATTTTCCTTTCGGAAGAATGAGTTTCTTTCGAAGGCAACTTAGCTTTAGAAACAAGTTTCCCTTTCCTTAACACTTGGACCATTTGATAAGGTCCACAAGTGAAACCATCCTTGACTCCTTCTTTCTTAACATTGGATGCATAATGTGTGCTTGTTGGATTGTAGTAATAATCTTTAGGCATGTGGTTATGCAGACCACAGATTATGCATTCAATGTTATTCTTGATGGGGCATATTGATTGTTGTTTATTGCACTTCTTTTCTTCTTCAACAGCCTTTGCCTTCAATTTTTGATCCTTCATCTGGATAGGTGTTCTAGTACTACACTCCTATCCTGAAGTAGGATTTCCAACCACTTGAAATTCGGCTGAGATGAATACTCCCCTTTGCTTTGGGTTTATCTTCAACTTTAACTCAACCACCTTTTGGGCAGTTTTTCTTACTTTCCTAATTTTGTTCTTTCTGGCTTTGGTGGTAAGGGTTGATCATCAACTGTGGGGATGAGGTTTTCTACCTTATCCTTCCCTGTGGTGGTTTCCATAAATGTATCATTCTTCTGCTCTTTGGTTAGTGGGTCAGCAGTTGGAACCTCTTGCTCATCAGTACCACATCTTGGCTGTCTAATAGATACAAAAGGATTATGGTGGAGCAATTTCATTGGTTCCTAACTCACTTTTGTTTTGATAGCACACCTTTGAGTGGGAGGATGATACAATGATGGTGTTGAAGTTATGCTCTTCAATGACATACTTCTTGGCTTTAACCTCAGCTATGACTAGCTGGGATTGAGCCTTAGTCAACTTGGAGATTAAATCTTTATTTGAACCTTGTAATTTGAGTGTTCATGTTTTAAAGAGGACAGAGTTTTCTCTATCTCTCCTATTTTGAGTTTGTAGTCAAATTCTACTCTCTTAAAATCAGATTTTAGTATGTTTAAAGACTCAATATCAGATTTAATTTATATGTTGTAGTCCTGATACAATTTAACCTTAGCAATACAAGCTGGAGTATAGAGATGCTCATATACCTTAGTGTCTTCAGTTCCAGCCATGAGAGCTTGAGCAGGAGTGACATCTTACACCATGAAGCTCCAATCAACTTCTTGAGCAACAATTGTAGTTTGTTGCTTAATAGATTTGGTTGCATCTTTAGCGGTAGCAGGATGTTGGGAGGCTTGAGTTGCTCCAGAATTAGATCTAGGAGCTTTGCATTCCTTTGTAAAGTGACCAAGCTGGTTGCAGTGGTAGCACTTGGCCTTTGTCTTGTCAAACCCAAATTTGCTGTTGGTTAGGTTCTTAGGGAACTACCTTCTAGTTCTTTTGAAGAACTTCTTTGCTCTATAGGCCAGGATAGCCATTTGTTGGACAATGTCCATGTATTCAACATCATCTGGGCTGAAACACTCTAGATCATCAAAATAAAATTGAAAATCTCTAGAATGCTCACTCCCTAAAACAAAAGCACAACTATCCTGGAAAGAATTTTGTTGTGTCTGTTGAGACCTGGGTGTCTCAGGGAATGTGATGTATGGCCCAGAGGAAGATGATGGCTGTTAGGGGTAGTTTAGGTACAACTTAGGCTGGGTAGTTCTTGAACCTTCAGCAACATGTAGAGCATTGCTAATAGGAAGGTTTGAGGGTTTGTTCATCTGATGGGTTTTCTGAGTTTCCATCTTTATACGATATCCATCAAGGATTCCATAAAGTCCAGTCATAGTGAGAGTGTTGAGATTCTTAGTTCTCTTGATTGAGACATAATAGAAAGTCCACTCATGAGGAAGTGCACTCATGAATTTTCTTACTATGTCTCTCTTCTCAAGAACCACTCCCATAGACTGAAGAGATATGACAAAGTCCATGTACCTTTAGTATTGTTGACTCAAGGTCTCACCAATAATATATGTGAAGTTCTCAAACTTCTGATTTAGCACATCTTTCTTTGACTACTTGGATTCAACAGAACAAGAATACATCAGCTTCAAAGTATCAAAGAGTTCTTTGGCAGACTTGCATTTCTTAAAGTCTACCATTATAGAGTTTGGTATAGCCGTAAGCAAAACAGTCATGGTTTTGTAGTCAATGTCCATCTTCTTCAAGTCTTCATTAGAGTAGTCTTCAATGGCCTTCTCAATCATGGCACCATTACCAGCTGGGGATTCCACCTTAGGTTGGTATGGACCATGAGTAACTGATCTCCACCTGCAACTGTCTTGATACTTGATAAAGCCTTTAATACATTTGCACCAGGTTCCAAAGTCATCAGGAGTGATGATAGGAGCCTTGGTCATGGTTCCCATCTCAGACTTAGGAAATTTCTGGTTAAGAGCCATTTTAGTGAAGTGAGTGAGTGTGAAGAAAAAAGGGTGATTTAGGATGGTAAGATCTCACAATCAAGAGCCTAAAAAGCTCTGAAACCAATCGCAGGATTGGTGTTTGTCTCACAACACAATATTTTCTCATGAACTCACTTAATATCACTCAGGTTGATGAAGCAGAATCTCTACTAAGTTCACAAGTAATATAATAAGTTAATGAATGCACAATAACAGAAGAATGGTTTTCAAGATACTTGTATATATTACTTTTTAACTCAGTATTACAAGTCTCTTACAAGCATGGTTACTAAGTTACATGGAGAAACTATATATACTACTATCTACAACAGGTTATACTTGGAAAACCAGCTGGAATTTACAACTAGACAAATACTACATTGCTAGAAGTAAAACATCTAAGATAAAGTAATAATATCCTAGATTAGGTAGTCATGTCACGTCCATGACTTACCTTTTGTCACCAACTAAGAATGGCAACTGTACTAAGTTTAGAATGGTGAATAGTGGATTAAAGTATGGTCAACTACATGTGCAATGGTTCATAGTTGGTTCTTCCGAAGGTAAATGGCTTTGGAAGAATAAATTCTTCCGAGGTCATTTTGGCTTCGGAAGAAACAACTTCTTCCGAACTTCTGCAAGTCTTCAGGACTTTATTCTTTTGAAGACTTTGTCTTTGGATCTTATAAGTTGTATACTTCAGAAAGAGAACAACTTGGTGTTGGAAGACTGAGTTCTTCCTTTAGAATTTCTTCATAATTTAAGCTTCAGAAGATCTTTGACTTGGCTTTTGAAGAGCAGCTTTGTCTTTGAAAGACCACTTCATTTTAGTACTTCAAAATTCTTCTAAGTGTTGTTCTGGTTGCACCGGCCTCATATGATCCAACACCACTTTTATGGGGCTTGATGTACTTGACTTGCTTCTTGTCACATGTTCATCAAGGTCGCCAAAGATGTTTGACATAGGATGATTTTTATGTATCCTTGAAGTAGGAGTGGCATCTATTAGAATTGATACATTTAGATCAGAAACTGTAGGAATACACTTAGAGGCTGATGCAACCAAAGAACAACCAAAGAGCTCTCAGCATGCACAAGTAAAGTACAAGAAAGTTACTTCGGAAGATTTGATATAACTCAATGAATTATGCTATGTATCAAATCTTTCAAAGCCAAAATACCACATATCTTCTGAAGCCAAAGTTGAAGTCTTTCGAAGCTTCAATGACAAAGTCTTCCGAAGCCAAAGACTGATTTCTTCCGAAGACAGAGAAGACATGCTTTCTTTGACTCACTTTTTAACAAAACCTGAATCACTTTCAGCTACCACTTCTGATGACTCACCAACTTATATGAGTTGGAGAAAAGTCCATACTTTTGTCAACTATAGACTAAGGTCTTTTGTCTTTAACTTTCCAACTATATACTTTTATCCTTTTTTTTAATATATTAGGATGTGAACTATGGCATGTCAAACATCTTGTACTTTATTTGTGAAGATATATGGTATTTTGGCTTTACATATCTTCTAAAGCACAAGCATAACCTGTTGTAGATAGTAGTATATATAGTATCACATATATGAGTTGGAGAAAATTCCATACTTTTGCAATTTGCCTTTTGACTTTACATTGATCTTGTTGTCTAGATTAGTGTTTCCAGCTAGTCTTCAAAGCATGGCTGGCTGTAGGATGTAGTATAAAGTGTCTCAAGTACATGTATCTTAAGGTATGCTTTGTAACACTTGTAAGAACTTGAGAGCAATATACATCACTCTTGAAAACCATATTTGAGTGTTCTTGTTCTTGTTCTTTTACTTATGTTTATTGTTTCATGACTAACCAGTTCCCTACTTGATCTGCTAAGTGTTCAAACTCTTTCCACCTTATGAAACTGTTGTATTGACCACCCTTTCTGGTCTTGCAATTGGTATTAGAGCATTTCAAGCTCTTGATTATAAGATCTCACCATATTAGATTACTTCAGTTTCACAAAACACTTATCAGCTCAAATGGCAGCTCTTTCTATGGTTGATATGGAAGTCGGTACTATGACAAAGTCTCCACTAATCACTCCTAATGACTTTGATACTTGGTGCTAATGTATGGAGGAGTTCATCAAGTCTTAAGACAGTAGGATGTGGAGATCTATTGTTGAAGAACCTCACATTCCAAGCACCTCTTCAGCCACTGTTGGAGGTGGGATGATACCAAAGGAAATGGCTGACTACTCTAAAGAAGATTAGAAGAAGATAGATGTAGATCAGAAAGCCATGACCGTTCTTCAAACTGCTTTTCCTAACTCCATATACAGAGGCTTCAAGAAGTGAAAAACTTCTAAGCAACTCTGGGATGCACTGAAGCTCATGTATGAGGGGTCTGAGGAAGCTAAGGAAAACAAAAAAGACATAATGAAATAGCAGTTTGAAAACTTCACCTACAAGATAGGTGAAACCATGACTCAACAATACTTTAGTTATGTTGAGATTGTGGATATTCTAACGGATGTTAGAGTAAAACTTGAGAATAGAGACATAGTAAGGAAGTTCATGTTCTCTCTTCCAAAACAATGGACTCACTACTATGTGACAATCAAGAGAACTGAGAACCTCTCCACTCTTATTCTCACAGAGTTATATGGTATCCTTAGTGGTTACCAGATGGAGATCTGACCGGGTCCAAAATTTGAATCTGAGTCGATGTGACTCAACTAGGATCGAATATGATGATTGAGGCAATGATTGTGTAGTGGAAATACAAAATCAATGATCATTAAATGCTGAAAATACTAATTAATGCTTTGTATATAGATACTGATGAACAAAATACAAAGTGTGCTAGGGCTGCAGCCAAACCTTGTAGCACGAATAAAAACATAAAAATATAGTGTATACTATTCTATTTATAGGCAGATACAATGCATATACAAAATGACTAAACTACCCTAACTGACAGGATCAGTGATCTAAGTTTGATCAATTAGAGTTGAATTGCAGCAGAATTAGAACAAGAATTAGACAAATATAGCAAGAACACAATAGATATTCAATGGAACAGTACACGGTTATAGAGAAAGAGGGTTTTCTGCAAAAGGGATAATATCATTCATGCACAAATGCTTCGGTATATCCGCCGCTAAGCTTCGCACAGCCGCTAAGCTTCGCCGGTTACAATTAGGTCAACATTCCTTATATAAAGGAATGTGACGTCTGCTGATGTCACTTGATAGTGACATTTAACAGAATTATTACAAACAACTGAAAGTAAGCAAACTACTGAGAATGTTCACAACGACTGAGAACATCTCAGAGTATGCTAAGTACAAGATGAAACTAAAACTACTGAAACTACAAGTACTGATTACAAGAAACATAAAACTACTGATTACAAAAGAACTGAAAGGAAAATATAACTACTGAAAGGAAACCATCACAACTACTGAAGAGGTCTTCTTCAGCTGTTGTGACAACATCTGAAACTTGGTCTTCAGTCTTTGTCTTCAGCTTTTGTCTTTAGACTTTGTCTTCAGTTCTTTAGCTTTAGACTTTGTCTTCAGCTTTTTCACTTCAGACTTTGTCTTCAGCTCTTTCACTTCAGACTTTGTCTTCTGACCTTGTTATCAGTTAATGTCTTCAGCTGTTGCAGACTACTTCAGTTGTTGTAATGTCTGTGGGACTTAAAGGTTTTTCTGATCAGGCTCATTGGTTCTTTTGGTCCAACAAACTCCCCCTGAACCAATGCAGCCAAAACCTTTAAGCTTATTGAGGTCCCACTTATTCTTGGCAGAAATACTCTCTTGATCAGCTTCAGAGATATCAGATAAGCACAGGCCAGGGAACAGGTTTCAGTAGATATGAATGTCAAAGGAGGAAGGGAACTCTGTCTTGGGGAACTGGACACAGAGCTGTTATCCCAACCATGAAACCTACTTCCCATTGATGAGTCTATAAGACTCTCTGACGTAGGCCTCAAGGAGAACAACTTGTTCCTCCTTAGTGAGTTCTTCTGCTTCTCCTTCGAAGAAGAACTCTGGGCCATAGTACTCTGATAGGTACTTTACTGTCTTTCCATTTTTCAACTCAACAGTTGTTATCTCTCTGTAAGCAAATTCATCTGGGTGAGTCCCTTCTAATAACAACTGGAGTTCATTTTTCTTGATCTCTTCAAGCCTCTTGTATAACAACCCCTTCTTGACCATTTTGTTCTCCATTAGAGTTTGAGGGGTCATCTTTGACTTGTAGGCTCTCTTGAAGTCTTCAAGTATCTCCCAGGGTGAGACTACAATGGCCAACATAATAACAGCATCTATGGTCTTTCTCACTTGGCCATTGTATCTACTTGGTATGGATTTCTTATGAATTCTAGAACTAACCCTGGGGTCTGGCCAAATCCTTACTCTCTCCTTTTGATATTGAAAGGTATGCCTGAGAGCATACAGCCTTTGAGCGTGTTTCTTCATGGCTTGTATAGATGATGACTGAGGAAACTCTTTGTCAACCATCTTCAAAAGTTGCTCATCGTGCTGTTTCTGCTGTTCTTCTTCTTCAATCTTAACTTTCACCATTTGCCTCTGAAAGTCTGGTGTGATCATTTGTTGACTTCTGGGCTCAGGTATTTTTAGAACAGCAGAGATTGGCAGACTGTCTTCTTCATCATCATCTTCTTCTTCTTCTTCCATCCTCAACACCCTTCTCCTCCTTCTGGGTGCATCATTGGATGTGGTTTGAGGTGGTTTTTGGGGTAAGGGAGTTGGTTTTGAGGGTTGAGTTGGTTTAAGTTTAGGTTTAGGGATTGGTTTGGAGAGTTGTGGGGTTGGTTGTTTTTGAGTGGGAGTTTGGGAAGGCTGATCTAGCATTTTTGTGGTAAGTTTGGCTTTGGAAAGCTTGGCCATATCAGTTCTCTTCCCAGCACCTGCTTCATCTAAGGCTTCGATAATCAACCCCTTATTGAATGCTTCAGAAGCACAGATTCTGGTGGTTATTGCCAGAATACTGTCTCTGGTCCATGATTTAATCTCAATTAATGATCTTCCCAAGTATTTTGCAATAAACCTGATCATTATCTCCAACCTCTCCCTTTCCATCACACTGTAACTGGCCCATCTCTCTTGTATCTCTTTAATCTCCAGCCTTCTGATCTCAGTGTCTAATGTAGCTGTATCAAAGCCTTGTCTGAAGAGTTGGTCTATTATTCTGTCCATTGATCTGCTGTGAGCTTCATCAGCTTCTTTAACCAGATCTTCCAATGATTTCTCTTCATCAGGCTTTTGAGTTTCAGCACTTTTCTTTCTCTTGTATGTGATCAGCTGTTTTTCCTTTTCTAACTCCTTTTCTTTCTCTTGTTTTTCTCATCTTCCACTCTCTTTCTCTTTCTTTCTTTCACTGCCTTAGACTCCCCCTTTTTGGGTGCATTGGGTTCAGGGGTTTGAATGGCAGAAAGCTTCTTTTGCACAGCATCATCAACAAGTGTTTGTAGATTTGAGGAGATCCTCTCATCAATGGCTTTATGCACAATCTCATTGATGATGGGAGTGATGAGAGGTAAGGAATGTTGAAAGGTAGCAACCATCTGCTCAGAGGGGTTCTGTCCCTGAGAGGTGGTGCCAAAAGCAGTGGCTGGTGGCTCAGTTGAGTGTAGTGGCTGAGTGTTTGGTGAACCTTCAGATGAAGGTGCCATCTGTGGGTTTATTGGGGCAGATGGACTTTGATCCTGAGACATTTTGGCAAGCAGTTCTTTGAGTCTGCTCACCTCAGCCTCAAGGATTGTGTTATGGGCTAAGACATCGAAGAAAAAGCCCAGGTCATCATCAGTCTTTGCTGAATCACCTGACCTCCTGATTGAATCAGGATGTACATGCCCTGAGTGTAGATCAGTTGTAGCATGTGCCCCTTGTTCTTGGTTCTGGGGACTTCCTGCCTCAGGACTGAGTCCTTCATCGGCAGTTGCCTCTGGTGAGGTCTTAGAGATGTTACCAACTGCATCCTGTTCATTTGCTGAATCAGTAGAAGTGGCAGCCTCACCAGATGTTCTAACCTCCTCCTCTACACGGGGAGATTGAACATTATAACCCCTGTGCTGTGGGTTATCAGCAGCATTTTGGTCCTCTTCCTCAGCTGTTGAGGTTCTCCCCATTGTAATTGGTTTCTGGGGAGGAGGAGAGGAATGCAGCTGACTCAGCACTTGTGCAACTATAATGGTTGGGCTTTGAGGGGCGGTTGCATTTGGAGATAGGTTTGAAGCAGATTGCACCCGGGGTGACTGGTGCTCTTCAATGGTAACCTTCTCAATTGAGATAGGTTCCAGCATTGTGGTATCCCCAATTATGGTTGCATCAGGATCCTGTTGAGAGGATGCCTGAGCGGCTAGGGCTGGTGGAGTCTTTGACACTACTGGGGGGTTAGAACCAGTAAGTGTTTCCTGTATTGGTGGTACAGGGGCATCCTCAGGGGACTCATCTCCCTGAGTAGCCTTTTTGGGCTTTTTGGTGTTGGGTTTGGTGGGGACTTTGGATCTGGAAGTGGAGGCTGTGGGTTCCCGCTGCTTGGGTTTTAGCAGCCGGGCAGCCCCTTTCAGTGTAGGGTCAGAGTTGTGCCTGGAGTATACTTCAGGCAATACAGCCGGAGCAGGGACTCCAAGGCCAACAAGGCCGTCTGATTTTAGCTGATTTAAAATTATGGCCATGAGAAACCTGGGATATAATATCCATCTGTTTGCCACAGGTTTCAAAGCCAGATCCTTTAGTTCCATGAAAACTATCTCAGAAAAATTTAGATTTTGTCGTTCAAAGATAGAGTATAATACCTGTTGCCATCGGGAGGACATCTGATCCCATGAGGAGGTTTTTGATGCAAGGCAGACATTCACCATGTGGAATATAAGACGTTCAGCATCATGGAAGTGCTTCTTCAGAATGGTGGTAGCACTTAAGTCTCCTTCATACCCGTTATTGATGAAAGACATATCAGTTGTGCCTTTCGGGTATTCTGTGACACAGGTGGCATCATGTAGATTTAGGGTTTGTCGAATGATGTCTGGAGTGATGACCACCTGTTTCTGGTTAACCAACGACTGGAGAGTGATTTGGCTATCATTCTCACCAGTTTGCACAGAGACGTTGGTCCAGAATTGGCTTAGGGAATCGGGGTATATGGTAGGATTCAGAAGAAAAGCGGTTCGGTACTGGGAATCTACCATAAGATCGATGGCATTATCAAATTTGTTCCAAAAGGCCGATTTCGAGAGGTAGGCAACACAGTTGTGTCTGGGTTTGAGTTTCATGGTCGCCATTGTTGAGAGAGTGAAGGACATAAAACGGCTAATGAAACGTTTGAAAGTAGGTTTAGGTATTTATAGGGTAAGAAAAGGCTGATATAAAACGACTGAAAGTGTTGGTGCTGTCATCAGTTGTTTGAAAACAACTGAAGACCTGGTTTTAACTTTCAGAAGTTGTAACAACTGAAGACTTGGTATTAGTCATCAGTAGTTGTGAAACTACTGAAGACATGGTTTTGGCTTCAGGTGTTGTAAACAACTGAAGATTTGGTGTTAGTCATCAGTAGTTGTAAAACTACTGAAGACATGGTTTTGGCTTCAGTTGTATGAAGTGAAACAGCAGTTGTAGAAACAACTGAAGAGAAAAGTTTCTCATCAGCTGTTGTCGTCAATTCTTAGCTCATCAGCTGTTTCATTCTGACCTCAACACTTATCAGACTTTTTGTCTGATTTTCAGACGTTTCATTGGTCATCAGTACTTATCTGTTATACTGACATCAGTAGTTGTAACTACATCAGTAGTTGTAACCACATCAGTTCTTTTCAACAGATAGAGTACTTCAGTACTTTTAAGTAATTTAGTCTTCAGTAGTTATGAAAACTACTGAGGATAAAAGAACTTATCAGTACTTATTTGTGACAATAGTATACGAATGCTCATCAGTACTTGTTGACTGAGATCATCAGTAGTTGTCACTTATTCTAGCTGCAGCATACCAAGCCTTAACACTAGGTTTTGGAAAGTTGAACTGTCCAAAGGCTTAGTAAATATGTCTGCAAGCTCATCAGCACTAGGAACAAACTTTGGATCAATCAGACCTTTTTCAAAACAATCCCTAATAAAATGGTGTCTGATCTCAATATGTTTGGTCCTAGAGTGCTGGACTGGATTCTTGACAATACAAAGAGCTGAAGCACTATCCATTAGTAATGGAGTCTTAGTCTCTGTAATGCCATAATCCAATAATTGATTCTGAAGCCAGAGTACCTGAGATGTACAACTTGCAGCAGCAATGTACTCGGCTTCAGCAGTGGATGTAGCAACAGATGTTTGTTTCTTACTCTGCCAAGAAACCAAACAGTTGCCTAGGAATTGACATCCACCAGAAGTTGATTTTCTAGTTAATTTACACCCTGCATAGTCACTATCAGAAAAAGCAACTAATTTGCAAGAGTGCCCAGTGGAATACCAAAGACCTAGAGATTGAGTACCTTGCAGATATCTAAAGATCCTCTTGACTGCAATCAAATGAGACTCTTTAGGAGCAGCCTGAAATCTAGCACAAACACAAGTTGCAAACATAATATCTGGTCTAGAAGCTGTTAAGTACATCAAGGACCCAATCATACATCTGTAAAGTGTTTCATCAACAGCTTTACCTTTCTGATCTGCATCCAGTTGTGTGGTGCTGCACATGGGAGTAGAACAGGGCTTACAGTTTTGTAAATCAAACTTTTCCAAAAGACTCTTTGTGTATTTTGACTGATGAATGAAAGTTCCATCAGCCTTTTGTTTGATTTGCAAACCTAGAAAGAACTGTAATTCTCCCATGGCACTCATTTCGAATTTTTGTTGCATCAACTTTGTAAATGCATCACACAACTGTGGATCAGAGGATGCAAAAATAATATCATCAACATAAATTTGAACAAGGAGCTTATGCTGACCCACTTTCTTAATGAACAAAGTTTTATCTATGGAGCCTCTAGTGAAATTATTCTGAAGAAGAAAATTTGACAGTGTTTCATACCAGGCTCTAGGAGCTTGTTTCAACCCATAAAGAGCCTTATCAAGTTTATACACCCAATCAGGATGTTTATTATCCTCAAAACCTGGTGGTTGACACACATAAACCTCTTCTTTTATTTTACCATATAAAAATGCACTTTTGACATCCATTTGAAAAACTTTAAGATTGTGGAATGCAGCATAGGCTAAGAACAATCTAATTGCCTCCAGTCTGGCTACAGGGGCAAAGGTTTCATCATAATCAATACCTTCTTCTTGTGAAAACCCCTGGACAACCAGTCTGGCCTTGTTCTTGACAATTTGCCCATTTTCATCTGTTTTATTCCTAAACACCCATTTAGTGCCTATTGCACACTTACCTGGGGGTAGAGGAACCAGTTCCCACACTTGCTGCTTTTTGAACTGAAGAAGCTCAAGCTGCATGGCATCAACCCATCCATTGTCTCTTAATGCAATATGATAGTTCTTTGGCTCTTGCTGACTGATGAAGAGAGCATAGAAGCAGAAGTTGGACACTTGACTTCTAGTTGAGACACCAGCATTGATATCACCAATGATTTGAGACATTGGGTGATTCTTCAGCTCTTGGTACACTATGAGATCTGTGCAAGTGTTTGTAGCACGCTCAGCAGCAACAGATGTTGATCCAGATTCTTGAAACCAAGTATTAGATGGCAAGTCAAATGAAGTAGAGGATTCAGAAATCTCATCAGCATTTGTTGTGGATGGTGCTACTGAAGCTACAGGAACATCAAGTTTAGTAGACTCAGGCAGTTGATCACTAAACTTGAATAGGTGAGTACTGGGATCATCATCAACATCAGTACCACCAGATGGATGACTAGCTGCAGAAGGTGATGAATTCACATGATCTGCAACAGCTGGAGGCTGATAAGGAACATATTGCAGTATGTCCAGATCAAACAACTCCACAGGGTTTTGTGGGATTTTGTCCTTAGGAGATTCATTGAACTTCACATGCAAGGTTTCTTCAACCATCTTTGTTCTGCAGTTGAACACTCTGTAAGCCTTGCAAGTGGATGAATACCCAACAAAATACCCTGCATCCACCTTAGAATCAAACTTTTGGAGTTGATCCTTTGTGTTGAGAATGTAACAAGGACACCCAAATGCTCTGAAGAATGAAATTAGAGGAGCCAAATGATGTAGAACTTCATAAGGAGTCTTCATCAACCTCTGATTCACTAAAGCTCTATTTTGCACATAGCATGCTGTGTTGACAGCTTCAGCCCAAAAGGTCAGTGGCAAACCAGAGTCAGCCAACATGGACCTTGCAGCTTCAATTAGGGTCCTGTTCTTTCTCTCCACTACTCCATTTTGTTCTGGAGTCCTTGGGATGCTATACTGCCTCTTGATTCCTTTTGAAAGGTAGAAATCATCAAGTGTATGGTTTCTAAATTCAGTTCCATTATCACTTCTTATACACTTGACTGATAGGGAATACTGCTTCTCAACATACAACACAAAGTTAATAATTGTCTGAGCAGCCTCATCCTTTGAATGCAAGAAGAAGGTCCATACAAATCTGGAGTAATCATCCACAATTACCAGACAGTATTTCTTCTTTGCCATGCTCATTACTCTCACAGGACCAAAGAGATCCATGTGCAGTAATTGCAAGCAGGCAGTGGACTTTGGTTCTTCTATAGGAGGGAATGAAACTTTGTGTTGTTTTCCTTTTAAACAAGCAGTGCAGGTTTCATCACAGTGGAACTCCTTTATTGGTAGACCTCTCACTAAACTATTGTGGATCAGCTGATTCATGTTTTTGAGATTAACATGACCCAGCCTTCTATGCCACAGTTTAGATTCCTGAGGAGAGGCCTTGGAGAACAGGCAAGGATGACCTTTTAAATCAATCTTCTTTGACAAATCCAAGGCATATACTCTTCCTATCCTGTTGGCCTTCAGGAGAGTATGTTCATCCAATACCTTGTCAATCAGCCTCAGAACTTTGGAAGACAGAATCCGGCAGTTCTGGCTTGTGAAAAGTGCAACATGCCCTTTATCACACATCTGACTGACACTCAGTAGATTATACTTGAGATTCTCCACATGGTTAACATCATCAAATCTGATTTCTCCATTTGACACAAATCCTTTCCCGATGATGTAACCCTTAGCATCATTTCCAAATGAGACAAATCCCTTCTTTCCTTGAGAGTAGTCATTAAGAAGAGAACTGCTCCCAGTCATATGCATAGATCCTCCACTGTCTACATACCAGATGCTTCTTTGGCATGCTGAAGAACCCTGCATTTATCATAAGAAACTAGTTAGCTTTAGAGACCCAAACCTTTTTGGTTTTGGGTCTGTTTTCATCAACAGATTTAACCATAACTTGTTTCTCATGATTAACAGCTGATGAAGGTGGAGATGGTGCTGAAATGGATTTCTTAGATTTGGGCTTGGATTTCCTTTTCAGTGGTTTGATCACAGGTGCATCTAGTTGGTTAACTCTCCCCAACAAATGCTGAACCATCATAACAAGTTGTGTCTGATTTGTTGCTAAAGCCTTCAGCTCATTTGACACATCAGTACTTGTTTTTGATGAGTTCCTGTGACCCACCATTTCCTCCTTGAAATTCACAGACTTAGTCTGATGTTTATCATGAGGAACACTATCAGCTGTTTTCTGATAAACCCCATCCTTCTTTTTGGATTTTGGTGAGGCCTTGGGTTTATCAGTTTGAGATGACTGTGGTACAAACTTGGTCTCAAACTCATTTTTCATTTTATTAATCTCTTCTTTAATGAGCTTATCTCTGTTGAGTTTGGAACCCTTTTTGTACCAGCATTCATCAGATAGATGATTGAATTTACCACATATTTCACATGGCTTATTCTTCATCTTGGATTGATCAACTGCTGAAGTGGAAACTACTGAAGGTGTGATCTTCAGTACTTTCCTCCTTTCAGTACTTGTGTTAAGTACTGAAGGATCGGTAACAACTGAAGACTTGTTCTTCAGCTGTTCTCTATCCGTCCTGAAAGACCGTATGATAGATTCCTCAGCAGTTGTTAATCCTTTTATTTCAGCAGATTTGAAATGCTTTTCAGATGTTGTGACTTGCCCTTCAGTACTTGGAGTACTTTGAGGGACAACATCTGAATTGCTCAGCTTCATGTGTTTATCAGCATTTAAACCATCAGGCAATTGATTTGCTGAGATCTTAACACTGACTTCATCCTCTAATTTTGTATTATCATTTGAGGATGAATCACATGATGATGTGGTTTGGAAATTACTTTCACCTTCAGATTTTACTATTGATTTTGAAGTAAAATCAGTAGGTGGTGCAGTATGATTGTAACCTATTCCAAACTTCACATTTGAAGCTGTTTGCTTGCTGAGAAGCATTTCAAATCCCTTGCAGGATGTTACCCAGCGGTCACACTCAACTTGGGTAGCTGCAAGTGTCTCTTTGAGACTTCTGTGGTTCTCAAGTATGACCTCTACCTTAGCCTTTTCATCATTAAGTTGGCATTTAAGCTTGTAAATCTCATCATCTTTGTCATTAAGAGCAGACTCATACTCAGCTTTTCTTTTGGAAATAGTTTTCTCAAGCTCAAGATTTTGATTGATTAAAGCTACATTTGCCTCTCTAATAGAGACAAAGGCAGCTATGCATGATTCAGAACATAACTTGGCTTTAGCCTCAGAAGATACCTGGGTTACCTGTGAAGATGATGCATTGGAGCAGGAACCCTCAGTAGACTCCAGGGCCATGAGAGCAAGATTCCCAAAAGGATGTTCACCACCATGTTGACCAGCACCAGCAAATAATTGCTCATTGAAACCAGAAAGATCATCTGGTAAGCTGCTCCAGTCAACAACTCCTGGTGTGAAGAAGCTGTGATGAGGTTGAGATTGTGATGGAGATGGTTGAGGCTCAGGTAGGGCTTGAGGTTGTTGTGCTATAGGAACTTGAACTGGATTTGGCTGTGGCATGTAATAGCAGGGATATGGATATGGCATTGGACCCTGAGGGACAAAATATGCAGGAGATTGAGGTTGTGAGTGATGACCAGAACTAGCAGGATGTTGCCCTTTGTTTTGTGAACTATTGCTTGGAAAGGTCACAAAGGGTGCAGAGGAGTTAGATCCAGTTGATCTACACTCTCTTGCAAAGTGCCCAAGCCTGTGGCATTTGTGACACCTCAACTTACTCTTGTCAAAACCAACTTTGGTTTTGCCAGAGAGTCCTGGAAATTTCCTACCAGTTCTCTTGTAGAACTTTTGAGATCTGATATTGATCAAGGCCATTTGGCTCAAAATATCCATCTCTTCTAAATCATCATCAGCAATACCCATCAAATCATCCATGATAAAGCATAAATTATCACTATTACACCCAGAATGACTGTCAACACCAACAAATGCATGATCAGAACTGTTTGAAGAGAAATCTATATGCTCATCATAATGGCTTTCTGATCCAGCATATTCTGACTCATGATCGACCAAGGCAGTGTTCCCTGGTACAAAGTCATCAGTGAGCTTTCTGATGATGCCAGTTTCCTTTTCTGCTCTATCTCTCTTTCAAATGTAAGCAGTTTCCCATGGAGTTGGGTGAGAGATAGGCTATCCAGATTTGCACTGGAGCGTAGGACAATGGTGTATGTGTCCCATCTCTCAGGCAGTGATCTGAGGAATCTGTTGTTCATCTGGCTGTTAGTATACTCATGCTTGACCATTTTCAGCTCAGAGATCAAGCAGGAGAAACGCTCAAACTGTTGAGTCAGTGTCTCACCCTTCCTATGAGAGAATGTCTCATATTGTTGGGCGAGGATTTCTCTGTTGTTTGCTAAGACCTCATCAGTTCCTCCGAATTGTTCCTTCAAAGCATTCCAGAGGTCATGAGCAGTTTCATGATGCATAAGCCCAGAATAGATTTCATTAGGCAGTGCCATGGCCAGAATTCCATGGGCTTTAGCATCAATCTCAAACAGTTTACGATCTTCATCTGAGTATTGCTCCTTCTTCTTCGGAACCATTTGGTTGGTCTCCGGATTGTTCACCATAGGCTTGTGTGGACCGTGAACCACAGATGTCCAACAACCTGAACTGTTAACAGACAGGTGATGGAGCATTCTTCGTTGCCATATGTTATACTCACTCCTAACCAGCATCGGAGGCTTGGTTGAGGAGCCAGTATTGTGAGGGTCATTAGATGGAGTAGTCATTCTCAGATTCAAACCAATTCAATCAAGTTTCAACAGATTTAGCAAAAAACACAACAAACTCAATATGAACCAAGAAGAAACTCAAATTGAATAACCAGAAGCAGCAGAAGATCAATCTCTATAACCAATTCTTGCAAATATGCTAATTCAATCAAACTTTAGATATCGAAATAGCAGTTTCAATGATCAATTGTTAAACCGATCAATGATTAACCTGCTCTGATACCATTTGACAGGATCAGTGATCTAAGTTTGATCAATTAGAGTTGAATTGCAGCGGAATTAGAACAAGAATTAGACAATATAGCAAGAACACAATAGATATTCAATGGAACAGTACACGTTTATAGAGAAAGAGGGTTTTCGGTAAAAGGGATAATATCATTCATGCACAAATGCTTCGGTATATCCGCCGCTAAGCTTCGCACAGCCGCTAAGCTTCGCACAGCCGCTAAGCTTCTCCGGTTACAATTAGGTCAACATTCCTTATATAAAGGATTGTGACGTCTGCTGATGTCACTTGATAGTGACATTTAACAGAATTATTACAAACAACTGAAAGTAAGCAAACTACTGAGAATGTTCACAATGACTGAGAACATCTCAGAGTATGCTAAGTACAAGATGAAACTAAAACTACTGAAACTACAAGTACTGATTACAAGAAACATAAAACTACTGATTACAAAAGAACTGAAAGGAAAATATAACTACTGAAAGGAAACCATCACAACTACTGAAGAGGTATTCTTCAGCTGTTGTGACAACATCTGAAACTTGGTCTTCAGTCTTTGTCTTCAGCTTTTGTCTTCAGGCTTTGTCTTCAGTTCTTTAGTTTCAGACTTTGTCTTCAGCTTTTTCACTTTAGACTTTGTCTTCAGCTCTTTCACTTCAGACTTTGTCTTCAGAACTTGTTATCAGTTGATGTCTTCAGCTGTTGCAGACTACTTCAGTTGTTGTAATGTCTGTGGGACTTAAAGGTTTTTCTGATCAGGCTCATTGGTTCTTTTGGTCCAACACTAACAACTATACATCAGAATACAAGTCTAAGTACAAAATACTGATCTGCATTTGTATTGTACATTCGCATTAGTTAATGCGGATGTTGGGGTCTTCATCTGTATTTCTTCTGTTGAGCATCAGCATTAAGTATGTCATTCTCATTGACTAATGCGGATTAACAAATGCTTGCCAGTATTTGCTTTTGCTTATCCACATTAGTAAATGCGGATGAACAAATACTTAGCCGTATTTGTTCTTGATTATCCGCATTGACTAATACGGACAATCGATACTTGTCTTCTTTTCTTGTAATTTCTTCACTAGCATTAATTCTTTGACTTAGCTCCTTCCAACCAGACCAACCTTTAACCACCTTTTGAATTGGCATGCATGATCCTTTCAGGGTCCAACAATACCCCCTTTAAGGATTATACAACCTATGTACTTCTAGGGTTTGATGGTGGAGGTGGTTATAAAGATTCTGGTGGTTCTTCTTTCACTTGTGTTGGGAAGCATGGATCAACATAAGGTTTAGGGGCAGATTGTAACACACGGAAATTTCAGAAACAGAAAAGAAAAGAAAAGTAAAGGGAGCAAACGAGTTACTATTTCATAAAGCAAGGGTTAAAAGTGTGCAAGGGCCAAACCGGCCCATAATGGGGTATAAAAAGAAAATATGGCCGCCCATACCCCTCTCCCACGCTCAAAACTTCTGGTCCTAGAGAGAGAGAAGCTCCCATCCGGTTCTAGAGAGAGAAGGTGGAAGAAATCTTCAAAAGGTAAGATTTAAGGTGTTTTCTTCTCGGTTTCAGATGGGTTTAAGCTTCTGGACCGATTTCTATGTGTTTCTATGTGTTTAGTTGCTTGTTTTCATGTGTTTAGGTGCTAGAACTCCAGGTTGCTCTCGGGTTTGTTGTGGTTCACTCGAAAGCTGATTAAGGTGAGTTGTAGATCCCCTCTTTTATATGTTTTCGACTTGTTTGGGGCTGATATGTATACTAAACTGAGTTTTTAAGAAAAATATGGCTGTTTTTCGAGAGGTGAATGTTTTCAACAGATTCTATGATGTTGAATGGTTGTTTGTTATGTTTTAAGGGTGTAACTGGTAGATCCATGTTAAGAATACACTTAAGATGATGTATGGGACTAGAAACTACACAAGTTGGATCATTGGTGTCGATCATGCTGTCCGCTGTGGGCTTTGAATGTCCGTTGTGGACACTTAGAAGGATTATTCAGGTTGTCCGCTATGGAGACTAACAGTCCGTTAAGGACACTTGGACATTATTAGAATGTCCGCTATGGACACTTAGGGGGATAATTCAGACCGTCTGCTATGGACATTGTATGTCCGCTGTAGACACTTAAGTATGCACACATGTCTGCTGTGGACATTAGTTGTCTAGTGTGGATCCTTTAAATACTTTAGACTGTCTGCTATGGATTATGGCTATCCGCTGTGGACACTTGTAATGTCTAATTCATCCACTATGAACCTTAGTCATCCGTTGTGTAAACACTTAGTGTCGTATTCATACGCTGTGGACCTTTAGCCGTCCACTGTGGATTTTGGTCATTGGTTGTGGACTTTGGCTGTCCTCTGTGGACACTTAGTACTTAAGTCATCCGTTGTGAACACTTAGGTTTATTCTGAAATTTTGTGAATAGAATTTAAATGCTAAGTACTTATGTTTAATGGAAGTTTATGCTTGTTTTAATGTTTCTAATATTTTCTTTGCTTGTGGGCTACTGTTATGAATTATAATACTTCATGTTATGTACTTTGATATGACTTTACGTGGCATGATATGTATATGTACGTAAAGTATTATGTAATGAAAGTGAAAGATAACGATAATGAAAAGTGGAACGTAATGATTGAATGAAAGTCTTGCAAGCAAAATGATCGAGGTTCACAACTCAATGAGGTAGTTGTTTGCTCAATTGTGTGCGGTTTACCTAACCCTTGATGATGCGCACAGGGGTCCAATCCTTGAGATTGACCAAGATGTGATGGGATCCTTACCGCTTATCCCGGTACTGTGTTAGCTTCGACATGACGTGGGGGTTTATGTATAAACCCCGGCACAGTACCAGCTTTTGCATGACGTGCGGGTTTAGCATATGGGAGGATCCAGATGAAAGTGAAAGATGTTAATGAATGAAAGTACGCTAACGAATGATGAGAGCGATGATGAATGATGATGAAAGATAATAAATAATTTTTGTTAAGATGTATGTTTGATGTATGATCATGTATGAAAGTAAAGAAAATGTTTATACGAAAGCAATGTATTTTATTATAAACTAGAACTCACTCAGCAACGCTGACTTTTCATATAGTTGGCAGGTAATTGTTGATGTTGCGGAGGTGCAGGCATGGATGCATAAGCTACTGGGGATGATCCGAGTCTGACATCCATATTTTTGAGAATGATATTGTATTAATACAATTTTTGAGATGTAAACAAAAAGATGTGATGATTTGACACAATTTAATTTATTAATTAAAATATGTATTTCCTCTACAAAATGATGTGTTTTAAGTATTTTATGCGATGATTGACCAATTGTAAGCATCCCAGGAACGGGGCGTTACAAGTTGGTATCATAGCCAAAGTTTAAGAGAATTGGGTAAATTATTTTCAAAAACCTAAAACTTAAACTAAGAATAGGACGAAAGGGAAGGGATGGCAGTCCTTATAGCTACATGCCTACAGGTAAAGGTCTTATGTAAACATTTATTTACGTTAATGGAAAAAGGAATTATGTGCGCATGTTATGTGATTTATGTGCATTTAGTAGTTTTGGATACTGATGTAGTCAGGATAGGAAATGCTTGGAGAATGAAGAGTAAAGTAAGTGGCTAATCACAACTGGCCACTGTAATTAGGGACTTACTATACTTGACATAAACTGAGCTATTACCTTGAATGACCGTGTTGGTGTTTGAATCTTATAGTGTTTAGAGATGGCTGGTGGTAGATCTTCGAAGGCTTTCCGAGGTGGAGTACATGGTGGATGTGGTGCTGGGCCACGTGTCACGAGGAATAGGGCTAAGACTGCCGAAACGGCTCCTGAAGAGCCCGAGCTTCATCACCATGAAGGCGGTGATGAGAGTGCTAATTTGAGGGCATTAGTGATGGAGGCAATAGTGGAGGAAGTTCATCAAGTCATGCAGACAATTCTGCCGTCTGTGGTGACTGAGGTTATTTGGGCGGTAAGAGAAGACGAGAAGGAGGAGGAAAAGTAGAATGCCTCTTGGCTAGGGGGCGAAGAAGGAGGTTGAGGGGAAAGGGAGCAACCTGAGACCGAGATGGTTGTTTCCAGTGACGATGAGGGGGAGGAAGCGGTGCAGGAAACTGCAAAGGGGTGCAATTATGGGGCATTCTAGAGATGCAAACCCTCGACTTTCGATGGGAATGGGAATGTTACTATTGCTCACTGATGGGTGAGGAAAATGGAGGCTGTGTTGGATATCAGCGAGTGCAGGGAGGACCAGAAAGTGAAGTTTGCTACTCATTCGTTTGTGGATTCGGCCTTATGCTGGTGGGATAACATTGTTGTAAGGCCCTGTTCCCGGAGACCTCACAGTTGGACAATCACAGCATTTATCATATAAAATAGATACATTTCATAAAAACATCACAGCGGATTAATTTAACAAAAACCATTCATGCATTAATACTTGATGTTGCTAAATAATACATAATTGTATTTTAAAAGTTACAAAAAGAATCATTCAGTTGTATTACAAAACAACAGTATCATTAAGCATGAATGGATGCCAGTCTTTGCCCACCAAGTAGCCTCACCCGCTTGCCATCCCCAGCAACAAGTCACCTGCCAACTAAAAATGCATAAAAGTCAGCGTTGCTGAGTGAGTTCTTGTTTTATAAATAAAATACTTTACTTTTACCGAAAAACACTTGCATTACTTTCGTACGTGATCACACATCGTACATACAACTAGATAATAATTCTGTATTATCTTTCATTATCGTTCGTTTTCGCACTTTTTTTCATCATTATCTTTCACTTTATCTGGACCTGTCATATGCTATGCCCCATCATTGAACACGAAGCAACTACCTCTTGGGGACAAGCGACAAGGGTCCCGTTTTCGCACTTCTTGATCAGTCACAAAGACTGACCCTCCTATGTGTGAACCCTTATGGGTTAGCCAAAACGCACGTTATATAACACACAGTATAGCTAACAACTCTCAATGAGTTATGAACCTCCTTAACATTTTGCTTGCAAGACCTTCATTCATTCCTTATGTTCCACTTTTTATTATCATTAATCTTTCTTTTCGTCTATGATAATACTTTACACATACGAGCATAAACACACCACGCAAAGTCACGTAATAATACGTAATATGGAACATAACAACACGCCATAAGCATGAAAAACACCAATAAACATAACCATCGAAAACATCCCAGGGCTTAATCATAAATTTCCATTTTTCCCAAAATTTCAGAAAATTTTTCTAAGGCATTAGGCGCATGAGCACTATGCAGGCGCACGAACACTACGCAAGCGCATGAGCCTTACTTAGACGCATGAACAATTTTCTGGGCGCATGGGTAATATTGGGGCGCATGGGCTGGTACTTGGGCTTTTTGGCAAAAATTCTCAGGCGCATGAGCCCTATTTGGGCGCATGAGAAGGGACATAGGCATCCGAGCAAAATTTCAGGCACATGAGCATCAGTTATATTCAAACTTATAAATTTCAGTCCCAAACATCATTCTAACTTGTCCATAACTTAAATCCAACATACTAAGCACCTAAAACAAGCTTAAAACCATAGAACATAACCAACCATACACAAACATACATACGGTTATAAAATATAAGCTATAAAACATTTTTATATGCATTTTCAGCACAAAAAATATGGTTAAAAAAAAAACCGGGGATCTAGAAATCACCAATGCAGCCTTCAAGCAAAACTCCACCAAACTTGAGCGCACAAAGAGTTCAAACAACCTAAACACACCAAAACACAAAACCAAGCACAAAGAACACATAAGAATCAGTTCACAAGTTGAAAATTCAATTGAAACCAAACCAATTACACAAGAAAATACTCACCTTAGAAATTTTCAGCTTTCTCTCACTAGAAACCGAGAGAACTTCAGTTCTTCTTTCTTCTTTCTTGTTCCAGCCGATAGCAATATGAAAAAGGCAGTGGCATGGGCGGCCATGCCTTTTAAACCATAAAATAATAAGGTTTTCTACTTTGTACACTTTAACCCATCCACTTGCGTCCATTATCTTTTCTTTCAAGATACTTTTCTTTTCCTTTATTTTAAACAAATTTTCGGGTATTACAAGTCCACCCCCCTTATAGAAGTTTTTTCCCTGAAACGTGTCATTCTTCGAACAGTTGTGGGTAATGTTGTCTCATCTCTTCCTTAGTCTCCCACGTAGACTTAGAACCCTTCATGTGCCTCCACTGCACTCGCACCGGTGGAGCCACTTTATTTCGTAATCTCTTCTCCTTTTGGTCAATGATTGCCACTGGTTGCTCTACATAGTTGAGTCGTTCATCCACTTCAATGTCTTCCAGAGGTACAATCAGGTCTTCATCAGCTAGGCATTTTTTCAGATGAGATACATGGTATGTTGGATGAATTCCACCTAACTCATCGGGTAGCTCCAACCTATAGGCCACCTCTCCTACTCGAGCAATGATTCGGAAAAGTCCTATGTACCTCGGGCTGTGCTTACTCCGCCTTCTAAACCGGATGATTCCTTTCCAAGGCGAGACCTTCAACATGAATCTATCACCCACATTGAATTCAATCGGTCTACATATCTTGTTGCAATACGACTTTTGCCTATTTTTTGCCGCCTTCATAAAGGCCTTGATCTTTTCTAGCTTTTCAGTCGTAGCCTCGATCACTTCCACGCTCCCCAACTCCTTCTGCCCAATGTCACCCCAACATAAGGGCGTTCTATACTTCCTACCGTATAGCATCTCATATGGTGGCATGCCAATGCTGGCATGATAACTATTGTTGTATTAGAATTCAGCTAACGGTAAGTGTTCGTCCCAACTTCCTCCGAAATCAATGACACATGCCCGAAGCATATCCTCGAGCGTCTGAATCGTCCTCTCAGACTGGCCGTCTGTCTGAAGATGGTAAGCCATACTGAAATGCAACCTTGTACCCATTGCATCATGGAATCTCTTCCAAAACTTAGATGTAAACCGAGTGTCACGGTCCAACACGATAGACACCAGTACACCATGACGCGTCATAATCTCCTTGATGAATAGATCCGCCAACTTCTCAGATGAATATGTCTCGCAGATTGGTAGAAAGTGAGCACTCTTCATTAAGTGATCAACTATCACCCATATAGTATCGTACCCCCTTGACATACGTGGTAACTTTGTAATGAAGTCCATGGTGATGTGCTCCCATTTCCACTAGGGTATATCCAAAGGTTGGGTGTTCCCATATGGCTTCTGATGCTCTGCCTTCACTTGCAAGCAAGTAAGGCACTTACTCACATACTTCGCCACATCACCTTCATACCCGACCACCGGTAATCTTTCTTCATGTCATGATACATCTTGGTAGCACCGGGAAGAATGGAGTATCGAGTCTTATGAGTGTCGTCCATGATTCGCCCCCGTAGGTCTCCATAATGAAATCCACATTCGCCCAAAGCGGGTTCTAACTCCGAGAGTATTTTCACCAAACTCTGTGACTAGACCTCTCATCCTTTTAGAGTTAAGGCGATCTTCTTTCAATGCCTCATCTTGGAACTCCTTGACCTGTGTCATCACATCGGAGGTCATAATCAACTGGTAAGCTTTCACCGGGATTGGCTCGGGTCTCTCTTTTCGGCTAAGGGCATCTGCCATTACGTTAGCCTTGCCCAGATGATAATGGATCTCACAATCATATTCCTTGATCAATTCCAGCCACCTCCTTTGCCTCATATTGAGGTCTTTCTGCTCAAAGAAGTATTTCAAGCTCTTATGGTCAGTGAAGAGAGTGCACTTCGTCTCGTACAAGTAGTGCATCCAAATCTTCAATGCAAAGACCACAGCTGCTAGCTCCAAGTCATGAGTAGGGTAATTAACCTCATGGATTTTCAACTGTTGGGACGCATAGGCTATTACTCTTCCCCTCTGTATTAGCACGCAACCCAATCCCGAATAAGAAGCATCTGAATAGACCACTAAGTCTTCATTCCCTTCGGGCAACATCAAGACAGGAGCTTGAGTCAATCTTGTCTTTAACTCCTCAAAAGCATTCTCCTGTTCCAGACCCCATACAAACTTCACGTCCTTACGGGTCAACTTGGTCAATGGTGAGGCTACCTTGGAAAAGTCTTGGACGAACCTCTTGTAGTAACCCGCCAAACCCAAGAAACTGCTGATCTTGGATGGTGTCTTTGGAGACTTCCATTTGGAATTTACCATGTGACCCAAAAACTGAACCTCGCGCAACCAGAATGTGCACTTGGAGAACTTAGCGTACAGCTTCTCTCTTCTGAGTGTCTCCAATACTTCACGAATGTGACCGGCATGTTCTTCTTCACTCTTAAAATAAATCAAAATATCATCAATAAACATAATCACTGATTTATCCAACATCGGCCGACACACCCGATTCATCAAATCCATGAAAGCAGCTGGCATGTTAGTTAGACCAAAGGACATAACGAGAAACTCGTAGTGTCCATAACACGTGCGAAAAGATGTTTTGGGGATATCCTGCTCCTTCACTATCAATTGATGGTAGCCAGATCATAGATCTATTCTCGAGAACCAACTGACACCTTGGAGCTGGTCGAACAAGTCATCTATTCTGGGTAGCGGATATCGGTTCTTCACCGTCAACTTGTTCAACTCACGGTAGTCAATGCACATTCTCATACTACCATCCTTCTTCTTAACAAACAAGACCGGAGCACCCCAGGGAGAGATACTCGGTCAAATGAAACCCTTGTCCATCAACTCTTGTAACTAAACCATCAGTTCCGTCATTTCCGACAGAGCCAGTCGATACGTTGCCTTGGCAATAGGTTGAGCACCAAGTATCAAATCGAACTAAAACTCAATCCCGCGGTCCGGTGGCACACCTGGTAAATCTTCTGGGAATACGTCTGGAAAGTCCCACATAATTGGTACGTCGGACAGTTATGGTACTGACGCATCCACATCCTTCACATAAGCCAGGTAGGCGCTGAATCCACGTTTCATGCACTTCTCGATCACCGTAGATTGAAATCACCTTTGGAACTGTAGTAACTCGATCACCGTAGATTGTTACCAAACTCCCATCAGGTGCTGTCAATTGGATCATCTTCTTGCGACACACAATATTCGCCTCATAAGCTGCTAACCAATCCATCCCTAGAACTACATCACATCTGCCTAGGGGTATCACAAATAGTTTAGCAGAGAACCTATGGCCTTCTAGTTCTATGTCGCAATCCTCTATCAAGTCGGAAATCCTGGTAGACTTACCAATGGCAGTTTCTACATCAAAGGGCTCATGAATGCTTCTACTACTAACGGGCAACTTAGCATAGAAAGCAACAAAAAAGAAACTCCTACTAGCACCAGAATCAAATAACACAGAGGAACAAGTTTGGTTTACAAGAAACGTACCCGACATGACATCGGGATCCACCCTGGCCTCTTCCCTGGTCATCGTAAATGCTCTGGCGCTTGCCCTCTGCCCTTTATTCTCTGTCCTCTTCTTTACCCTAGAGCTCTCAGCTCTCAACTTCTTGCAGTCTCTACTCAGATGGCCTTCTTCACCATAATTATAGTACCTCATCACCCCACAATATTTTGCCATATGACCGGGCCTTCCACACTTGAAGCAGACTTTCAACCCCCACTTACACTCCCCCACGTGGTCTCTCCCACACTTACCATATTTCTTTGCCCCAGTGCTCGCCGACACTACCCGCCGGTCATCCGTTCTCGCCATCTTGTTATTTGAGGTGAAACCACCACGTCCAAATTGCTTCCCACTCCAGTTCCTGTTGCCACCATCCTTCTTACTCACCTCAACCGTAGCCACCTCTCTCTCATCATACAATCTCCCTACCAAATCCACCACCGACCTAAAGGTACTTGGCCAGGCAGCAATCATGTGCTTGTGGATATCTGCCGGCAAACCCTGTATGTACCTCTTAAACTTTCTGGACACCGGCGTCACCAGGTCTGGCACCAGCCTCACCATCTCATTAAACTTAGTCGTGTATTGCTGGTGTGTCATAGTTCCCGCCTCTAACTGCAAGAACTCCCTCTCTATCTTGTCAAGTTCTCGGTGAGGACAAAACTACTCGATCACCATTTTCTTCAATTCGCTCCACCTCATCCTACCGATAGCCCTGCTACCCTCGGCCTGGACAATATTATCCTACCAACATAAAGCCAAGTCAACAAATGAATGGGTAGCAAACTTTACATCTGATCCTCCCTACATTCACTGATCTCCAACACAACCTCCATCTCTCTCACCCAATGGTGAGCAGCAGCAGCGGTACCATTTCCATCAAAAGTTGGGGGATTGCATCTCTGGAATGCCCTGTAACTACACCCCTTGGCTATCTCCTGCACCGCTTCCTCCTCATCGCTGGAGATAACCATCTTAGTGTCTAGTTGTTCCCCTTCATCATGACCCCTATTATCCCTCTTTCTCCCAGCAGTTTTTTTCTCTCCTCCTCCTTCTCATTCTTTTCATCTTCTCTCACTGCACGAATGACCTCGGTCATCACAGACGGCAAGATTGTCTGCATGACCTGATGCACTTCCTCCACAACTGCCTCCTTTACTGAGGCTCTCAAGTTGGCACTCTCATCACCACCCTCCTGGTGAAGAAGTTCGGGCTCAGCAGGAGCCGTCTCAACAGTCTTAGTCTTGTTCCTCTTGACACGTGGTCCAGCACCACGGCCCCCGTACTCCTCCTCGAGAAGCTTTCGACGATCTACCACCAGCCATCCTCAAAACACTATAAGATTCAAACACCAACATGGTCATTTAAGGTAATAGCTCAGTTAATGTCATGTATAGTAAGTCTCTAATTACAGTGACAAGTTGTGATTAGCCACTTACTTTACTCTTCATCTCCCAAGCATTGCCTATCCTGACTACATCAGTATCCAAATCTACTAAGAGCACATAAATCAGATAGCACATGCACATAATACCAGTTAACATTTAAGAAAACAAATTACCTGATGGCACGTCGCTACTTGGGCTGGCATCCCTCCATTCGGTCGCATTCTCAGTTTAAGTTTAGGTTTTTAAAATACTTTACCCATTTCTCTTAAACTTTAGCTCTGATACCAACTTGTAAGGCCCCGTTCCCGGAGACCTCACAGTTGGACAATCATAACATTTTTTCATATAAAATAGATACATTTTATAAAAACATCACAGCAGATTAATTTATCAAAAACCATTCATGCATTAATACTTGATGTTGCTAAATAATACATCATTGTATTTTAAAATTTACAAAAAGAATCATTCAGTTGTATTACAAAACAATAATATCATTAAGCATGAATGGATTCCAATTTTTGACTGCCAAGTAGCCTCACCCGTGTGCCATCCCCAGCAACAAGTCACCTGCCAACTGAAAATGCATAAAAGTCAGAGTTGCTGAGTGAGTTCTAGTTTTATAAATAAAATACTTTACTTTTACCGAAAAACACTTGCATTATCGTACATACAACTAGATAATAATTCGTCATTATCTTTCACTTTATCTGGACCTGTCATATGCTATGCCCCATCATTGTGCACGAAGCAACTACCTCTTGGGGACAAGCGATAAGGGTCCCATTTTCGCACGTCTCGATCAGTCACAAAGACTGACCCTCTAGTGTGTGAACCCTCATGGGTTAGCCAAAACGCACGTTATATAATACACAGTTGAGCTAACAACTCTCAATGAGTTGTGAACCTCCTTAAACATTTTGCTTGCAAGATTTTCATTCATTCCTTATGTTTCACTTCTTATTATCATTAATCTTTCGCTTCATTTATGATAATACTTTACGCATAAGAGCATGAACACACCACGCAAAGTCACGTAATAATACGTAATATGGAACATAACAACAGGCCACAAGCATGAAAAACACCAACAAACATAACCATCAAAAACATCCCAGGGCTTAATCATAAATTTCCATTTTTCCCAAAATTTCAGAAAATTTTTCTAAGGCATTAGGCGCATGAGCACTATGCAGGTGCACGAACACTATGTAGGCGCATGAGCCTTACTTAGGAGCATGAACACTTAGGCGCATGAACAATTTTCTGGACGCATGAACTAACACTTAGGCACATGAACAATTTCTTGAGCGCATGGGTACTATTGGGGCGCATGGGCTTGTACTTGGGCTTTTTGGCAAAAATTCTCAGGCGCAGGAGCCCTATTTAGGCGCATGAGAAGGAACTTAGGCGTCAGAGCAAAATTTCAGGAGCATGAGCAGCAATTATATTCAAACTTATAAATTTCAGTCCCAAACATCATTCTAACATGTCCATAACTTAAATCCAACATACTAAGCACCTAAAACAAGCATAAAACCATAGAACACAACCAACCATACACAAACATACATACGGTTACAAAATATAAGCTATAAAAAATATTTATATGCATTTTCAGCACCAAAAATACGGTTAAACAAAAAAACCGAGGATCTAGAACTCATCAATGTAGCCTTCAAGCAAAACTCCACCGAACATGAAGGCACAAAGAGTTCAAACAACCTAAACACACCAAAACACAAAACCAAGCACAAAGAACACATAAGAATCGGTTCACAAGCTAAAAATTAAGGTGAAACCGAACTAATTACACAAGATAATACTCACCTTCGAAATTTTCAGCTTTCTCTCGCTAGAAACCGAGAGAACTTCAATTCTTCTTTCTTATTTCTTGTTCCAGCCGATAGCAATGTGAAAAAGGCAGTGGCATGGGCGGCCATGCCTTTTAAACCATAAAATAATAAGGTTTTGTACTTTGTACACTTTAGCCCCTCTACTTGTGTCCATTATCTTTTCTTTCAAGATACTTTTCTTTTCCTTTATTTTAAACAAATTTTCGGGTGTTACAATTTTCCAGGCTGAGGGTAGCAGAGCGATTGGAAGAATGAAATGTAGTGAACTAAAGAAGCTGGTGATAGAGGAGTTTTGTCCTCAAAAGGAACTTGACAAGATTAAGAGTGAGTTCCTGCAGTTGGTGGAGGGAACCATGATACACCAACAGTATACGACTAAGTTCAACGAGATGGCTAGGCTGGTGCTAGAGTAGGTAACACACCTGTGTCCTGAAAGACCAAGAGATACATCCATGGTCTGCCAGCGGATATCCATAGACACATGATCGCCGCTTGACCGAGTACGTTAGGTCGGTGTTCGATCTGGCGGGGAGGTTATATGATGAGCGAAAGGTGGCGGTAGAGGTGGATGTGAAGAAGAAGTGGGACCATGACAGGAATGGGAATAGGAAGCTGAACAAAGGTGGTGGTGTTATGGCTGGAGGTAAGAAGATGAGAGTGAATGATTGGAAGGTGATAACAGGGAGGGAGAAGGCATGCAAGAAGCGCGGGAAGGAGCATGCAGGAGAATGTAAGTGGGGATCGAATCTCTGCTTTCAGTATAGGAAGGAGGGCCACATGGCAAGAGATTGTCGCGTGGTGAGGTGTTACAACTATGGCGAGACGGGGCATATGAGCAAAGACTGCAAGAAGTCGATGGCTGAGAGCTCTGGGGTAAAGAAGGGGATTGAGAAGGAGGGGCAGAGGGCAAAGGCCAGGGCATTCAGTATGACCCAAGAGATGGCTAGGGTGGACCCTGATGTTGTGGCAGGTACATTCCTCGTAAACGAAACTTGTGCCTCTGTGCTTTTTGATTTCGGTGCTAGTAGGAGTTTTATTTCTCCTGCCTTCTGTGATAAGTAGCCCGTAAGTAGTAGAAAGATTGATGAGCCCTTCGATGTAGAAACTGCCATTGGTAAGTCTACCATGATTTCTAATATGGTAGAAGATTGTGACATAGAGTTGGAAGGCCATAGGTTCTCTGCTAGGTTGTTCGTGATGCTTTTAGGTGGATTTGATGTAGTCCTAGGGATGGATTGGCTTGCAGCCTATGCGGCAAACATCGCATGTCGCAAGAAGATGATTCGATTGACCTCGCCCGATGGGAGTTTGGTGATGAGTTATGGCGATAGAGTTGGTACGATCCGAAAGTAATTTTGATGGTTGTGGCAGAGAAGTGTATGAGTCATGGATGTAGTGACTATCTAGCTTATGTGAAGGATGTGGATGCGTTAGTGCCATGATTTTCGGATGTACCGATTGTGTTTGACTTCCCAGACGTATTCTCGGAAGATCTATCAGGTGTGCCACCTGACCGCGAGATCGAGTTCCAGATCGATCTGATACCTGGTGCCCAACCTGTTGCTAAGGCGCTGTATCATCTGGCACCCTCCAAGATGAAGGAATTGATGACTTAGCTACAAGAGTTGTTAGATAAGGGGTTCATTCGTCTGAGTATCTCTTCATGGGATGCTCCGCTCTTGTTTGTGAAGAAGAAGGACGGTAGCATGAGGATGTGCATCGACTACCGAGAACTGAATAAGTTGACGGTGAAGAATCGGTATCCGTTACTGAGGATTGATGACTTGTTTGATCAGCTACAAGGTGCTAGTTGGTTCTCGAGGATAGATCTCTAATCTGGTTACCACCAACTAAAGGTAAAGGAGCAGGATATCCCTATAACAACTTTTTGTGCGCGTTATGGACACGACGAGTTTCTCGTTATGTATTTTGGTTTAACCAACGTGCCAACTACTTTTATGGATCTGATGAATCGGGTGTGTCGGCCTATGCTAGATAAATCAGTGATTGTGTTTATCGATGATATCCTGATTTATTCGAAGAACAAAGAAGAGCATGCTGGTCATATTCGGGAGGTACTGGAGACGCTTAGAAGGGAGAAGCTGTATGCCAAGTTCTCCAAGTGTGCATTCTGGTTACGTGAAGTTTTGTATCTGGGTCATGTGGTTAATCCTAAAGGGATCATGGTGGACCCGACAAAAGTTGAGGCGTTGATGCAATGGAAGTCTCCAAAGATGCCATCCGAGATCTATAGTTTCTTAGGTTTGGCGGGCTATTACAGAAGGTTCATTCAAGACTTATCCAAGATAGCTTCACCATTTACCAAGTTCACCCGTAAGGATGTGAAGTTCGTATGGGATCTAGAGCAAGCGAATGCTTTCAAAGAGCTAAAGATAAGACTGGCTAAAGATCCTGTCTTGACGTTACCCAAAGGGAGCGAAGACTTAGGGGTCAATTAAGGTGCTTCTTATTCGGGATTGGGTTGTGTTTTGATGCAACGGGGGAAAGTTATAGCCTATGCGTCCCGACAGTTGAAGATCCATGAGGCTAACTACCTTACTAATGATTTGGAATTGGCGGCGGTGGTATTTTCATTTAAAATTTGGAGGCACTACTTGTACGGGACGAAATGCACTATCTTCACTGACCACAAGAGGTTGAAGTACTTCTTCAAGCAAAAGGATCTCAATATGAGGCAAAGGAGGTGGTTAGAGTTGATCAAGGATTATGACTGTGAGATCCACTACCATCCGGGCAAGGCCAATGTCGTGGCGGATGCCCTTAGCCAAAAGGAGAGACTCGAGCTAATTCAGGTAAAGGCTTATTAGATGATCATGACCTCTGATGTGATGAAGCAGGTCAAGGAATTTCAGGACGAAGGGCCTAGTCACAGAGTTACGTGAGAACACTCTCGGTGTTAGAACCCGCTTCGAGCTGATGTGGATTCCTCGTTATGGAGATCTACGAGGAAAGATCATGGATGAGGCTCACAAGACTCGATACTCAATTCATCCTAGTGCTACCAATATGTACAAGGATATTAAGAAAGATTACTAGTGGTCGGGAATGAAGCGCGACGTTATGGGGTATGTGAGTAGGTGCCTTACTTGTTTGCAAGTGAAGGCGGAGCATCAGAAGTCATACAGGAAGATCCGACCCTTGGATATAGCCTAATGGAAGTGGGAACACATCACCATGGACTTTATCACGTATCAAGAAGATCCAACCCTTGGAAGTGAAGGCGAGAGGATGTGATGCCATTTGGGTGGTTGTAGACCACTTGACGAAGAGTGCTCACTTCTTGCTAATCCGAGAGACTTACTCTTCAGAAAGGTTGGCGGCGCTGTTCATCAAGGAGATTGTAACTCGTCATGGTGTCCCGGTGTCTATTGTTTCTGATAGGGACAATAGGTTCATGCCCAAGTTCTAGAAGAAATTTTATGACGGGTTGGTACAAGGCTGCACATTAGCACAGCTTACCACCCTCAGACAGACGGACAATCAGAATGGACCATTCAGACCTTGGAGGACATGCTCCGGGCATGTATTGTTGATTTTAGTGGAAGTTAGGACGAACACTTACCGTTACCTGACTTCTCATATAACAACAGTTATCATGCCAGCATTGGTATGCCTCCTTATGAGATGCTATAAGGTAGAAAGTATAGGATGCCCGTGTGTTGGGCCGACTTAAAAGTTGGATAAGATCAAGGCCTTTATGAAGACAGCAAAGGACAGATAGAAGTCGTATGCCGACATGAGACGTAGACCGATTGAATTCAAGGTGGGTGATAGAGTTATGTTGAAGGCCTCACCTTGGAAAGGGATCATCCGGTTCAGAAAGCACGGAAAGCGATAGCTTGAGGTATATAGAGCCTTTTCGAATCATTGCTCGAGTAGGATAGGTAGCTTAAAAGTTAGAACTACCCGAGGAGTTGAGTGGAATTCAGCCAACGTTTCATGTATCTTGTCTGAGAAAGTGCTTAACTGATAAAGATATGATTGTGCCGCTTGAGGATATCAAGGTGGACAAACGGCTCAATTATGTTGAGCAACCAGTGGCCATCATTGATAGAAAGGGGAAAAGGTTAAGGAATAAAGTGGTTCCACTTGTGCGAGTACAGTGGAGACATAGGAAGGGGTTTGAGTCTACATAGGAGACCAAGGAAGATATATGATAGCATTATCCATAGCTATTTGAGGAGTGACAGGTTTCAGGGATGAAATCTATATAAGGGGGGTGGACTTGTAACACCCGGGAATTTCAGAAAAAGAAAAGAAAAGAAAAGTAAAGGGAGCAAAAGAGTTATCATTTCAAAAAGCAAGGGTTAAAAGTGTACAAGGCCAAACCGGCCCATAATGGGGTTTAAAACGAAAATGCGACCGCCCATACCCCTCTCCCACACTCAAAACTTCTGGTTCTAGAGAGAGAGAAGCTCCCATCCGGTTCTAGAGAGAAAAGGTGAAATAATTCTTCAAAAGGTAAGATTTTAAGGTGTTTTCTTCTCAGTTTCAGATGGAAGCTTCTAGACTGATTTCTATGTGTTTCTATGTGTTTAGTTGCTTGTTTTCATATGTTTAGGTGCTAGAACTCCAGGTTGCTCTCGGGTTTGTTGTGGTTCACTCAAAAGCTGGTTAAGGTGAGTTCTAGATCCCCTCTTTTACATGTTTTCTACTTGTTTGGGGCTGATATGTATATTAAACTGAGTTTTTAAGAAAAATATGGCTGCTATTCGAGAGGTGAATGTTTTCAATGGATTCTATGATGTTGAATGGTTGTTGTTATGTTTTAAGTGTGTAACTGGTACATCCATGTTAAGAATACGCTTAAGATGATGTATGGGACTAGAAACTGCACAAGTTGGATCGTTGGTGTCGATCATGTTGTCCGCTGTGGGCTTTGAATGTCCGCTGTGGACACTTAGAAGGATTATTCAGGTTGTCTGTTGTGGACACTAACTGTCCGTTGCGGACACTTGGACATTGTTAGAATGTCTGCTATGGACACTTAGGGGGATAATTCAGACCGTCCGCTGTGGACATTAGTCGTCCGCTGTGGATCCTTTAAATACTTTAGAGTATCCGCTGTGGATTATGGCTATCCGCTGTGGACACTTGAAATGTCTAATTCATCCGCTATGAACCTTACTCATCCGCTGTGGAGACACTTAGTGTCTTATTCATGCGATGTGAACCTTTAGCCATTTGCTACGGATTTTGTTCGTCCGCTGTTGACTTTGGCTGTCCGCTGTGGACTTTGGCTGTCCACTGTGGACACTTAGTACTTATTTCATCCGATGTGAACACTTAGGTTTATTCTGAAATTTTGGGAATAGAATTTAAGTGCTAAGTACTTATGTTTAATGGAAGTTTATGCTTGTTTTAATGTTTCTAATGTTTTCTCTGCTTATGGGCTGCTGTTATGAATTATAATACTTCATGTTATGTATTATGATATGACTTTACGTGGCATGATATGTATATGTACATAAAGTATTATGTAATGAAAGCGAAAGATAACCATAATGAAAAGTGGCACGTAATGAATGAATGAAAGTCTTGGAAGCAAATGATAGAGGTTCACAATTCAATGAGTTAGTTTTTTGCTCAACGGTGTGCGGTTTAGCTAACCCTTGATGATGTGCACAGGGGTCTCCTTGAGATTGACCAATATGTGATGGGATCCTTGCCTCTTACCCCGATACTATGTCAGCTTCGGCATGATGTGGGGGTTTATGTATAAACCCCAGCACAGTACCAGCTTTTGCATGATGTGGGGGTTTAGCATATGGCAGGATCCAGATGAAAGTGAAAGTTGTTAATGAATGAAAGTATGAAAATGAACGATGATGAGCGATGATGAATGATGATGAAAGATAATAAATAATTATTATCAAGATGTATGTATGACGTATGATCATGTATGAAAGATATGTTTATACGAAAGCAATGTATTTTATTATAAACTAAAACTCACTTAGCAATGCTAGGGTTTTACATGCATATCAGTTGGCAGGTAATTATTGATGCTGAGGAGGTGCAGGAATGGATGCATAAGCTACTAGGGATGATCCGAGTCTGGCATCCATATTTTTGAGAATGATATTGTATTAATAAAATTTTTGAGATGTAAATGAAATGATATGATGATTTGACACAATTTAATTTATTAATGAAAATATGTATTTCCGCTGCAAAATGATGTGTTTTATGTATTTGATGCGATGATTGACCAATTGTAAGCGTCGAGCGAACGGGGCGTTACACAGATGTAGAAGCTATTGCAGGATCCGGATTAGAGGAGAATTGAGTAATGGTTGGATCTAGAATTGCTTTGATCATGGTGGCAAATTCTTGTGTCTCCTTCATCCGATCGGCATCCAGAACATGTATAATCATTTCCCTCATCCGGTGTATAGTTTCAAGAGGAATCCTTCTCAGCTTTGTGCATAACCAGCTCACCTTTGGAGTTAACCTCCAGCTTCACAATGTTCCCGAATTGTAATGGAACCCTCTTTCTTTTCTTCTGTTCCTTCTTTCTATTGATTCTGTCAAAGGCTATTTTGAGTATCTTTATGCATTTAAAAAAGAAATACATATCAGCTTCTCCCAGCTTGTTATCTATTTCTCTAAAGTGTCTTGTGAATATGTAGTGAATATAGGATTCATCTAACAATCTCACCTCATATCCACTGAATATCCTTATCTCGGGTCCTTTTCCACCCTATTTTCTTTCTATTACCAACTCATAAGTTTTCTCATCATAGAATACATTTGAGATTGGTTTGGACTTGTGGCTTCTAGCAACTACCTTCCTTTTCAATAACTCAGTTGATTTTATATTCAGCTCAGGAAATACCAACTCTTCAGTCTCTTTCTCAGTTCTTTTCTTCTCATACTCAGTCTCAAAGGTAAGGTCTAGAAGTTTTTACATCTTGTTGACTTCCTCTACCATTCCCTCATATGTCACTCCAAACACATCATCGGCATCATAACCGTGATTGATCAGGAACATAGCTTTGACCATCAAATCATCAATTTGAGCTTTTTCAACCATCTCCTCAACAGATGTCTCATCCTTTACAGGACTGTCCCTGAACAAAGGGTCATCAATTTTGCTTTCATCATATCCTCCCTTAATTTCTCCTTCTTCCAAGTCAATCACTTGAATTTTCTTCTTTAACTGTTCCTCAGCCTTTTCATGCTCATCAAGGAACTAATAAGCAATAGCAGCTAGGCTTCTTTGATCATTATTTTCTTTCTTGTGAGCTGGCTTCTCTTCTACCATTGGCAATTTGCCTTTGGCCTTCTCAGACAAGTACTTTCTCTTCCTGCAATATGTATGCAAACAGGGACCAGAAGAAAAGGGTACTGAGGCTTTTGCTTCTTTTTGTTTCCTTTCTTTCTCAAGTCTTTCAACTTCTTTCTTTTGTTTTTCAGTAACTTATTTTTCTCAGTTCTTCATATAGCTTCATGACAAGTTCCTTTTGTTCATTAGTCAAAGTGACTGTAAGAACAAGCTGTAGGCTTAGTTCTTCTTCTAATGGAACAGGGTTAGGTGGAATAACCATAATTGGTTCAATTGGAGCTATGAGTTCACTGATAAATTCCCAGATGACATCATCAATAATAAACTCTCCAGAAGAGTAAACATCTAAGTCTTCAACCAATTCTTTCATCTCAGTCTCCTCATCAAGTCTGCCTACAGATGATCGTTCAGAATAAACAACCACAGCAAGACTTTCTTCTTCCACTTTAAGCTCAATATGTTAGGATTCAGGCTCATCTTCCTTATCTTCATCATCACCACTGCTCCTACCTGAGACTTCTTCATCTCTTTTATCTTCTTTTTGTTTAGCCATCTCTTCTCTAACTTCAAGCAACCTCTCAAGTTCAGAAACTCTCTTTGTTAGAGTTTCTATCTTTATATTGAGCTTAGAGATTATGTCAGATTGGATGTCAAGAAGATTCTCTTGTTCTTCCATGGAAAGGGTTTGGATCTTTACAGTATCCAGATGCCCACTAACTTCTTCTCTAGCATGTTCAAGAGCTGCTTTAAGTCTATCAATCTCTTTATCTTTTTCTTCTTTTTTAGATTGATACTTGGTCTTTAATTCTTTTAAATCCTTCTCCTTCTCATCTAGTTCATCAAGTCTATCTATTATGATGCCAGATCTTCTATCCAATAGTTTCTCCATCCGAAGATGATTCAGAACTATCTGAAGAACTGGTAGATTCACCAGATTCAACAGATTTAGCTACAGCCTCTGGAGAAGAATGAATGGAAGATACATGGGGAGAATGAATAGGAGATACTCTAAAAGGCGATGGAATATCAACATCTTGAACTGAAGGCATAGTGTGAAGATCACCACCTAAATCAACCTATGGTGATACTTGCCTTAGTCCTTTTTCTACTATTTCAGCATGCTCTTCAACAGTTCTTTGATCATGAGCAGCCGATTGTTCTTCTACTATCTCATGCATATCAGCAGGAACATCATCGTGCACTTGTTCCACAACATCAGGAATAACTTCCTCAACTTCTTCTAAATGAACTTCTTCTGGATTTATCTGCTACAGCATCCATGGAAGTAAAGGAAAGAATGTTACACTATAGAAGTTCCTTGGCTCTCTCTTCTTGATATACTTGTAGGATTTGGCATTGTAGTGAGGAATGTCCATCAAAGGGCCTTCTGGTACAATATCAAGAAATGCTTCATTGATGAGGCATTGAATGAATCGAGGATACATCAGGAACATGTGTCTTCTTCCTTCCTAAATGTTGGACACTAGGCCATTGAACACATAGGCAGACATATTGAGGAGTTTGTTAGTGCACAAGGCCCAAATTGCTGAAGATGTAGTGATAGGAATGCCATTCCAACCAGTCTTCCTCTTTGGCAGGCAGTGTTGGAATAGATGGATCCAAAATCTCCACTGTAAATCAACTAACTGTTGGATCTTATATGCCCAAGACACATACAAGATTGATGTGGTTAGTACGTCATGATCCAAGTCGGGTCATACCCAATAACAAGCTAGGCAAACACCAATAAATATTTATTTGCTGATATGATCAAGCAAATAAATATTGACACCAATTTAGAAAATGGGTTTTCTGAAATTATTGCATTTGAGATAGAACAAACTATATGGATGTTTTGTTCATGAGATATCATTTATATTGTTATTTAAATTAGTTAAATAACAATAAGTAAAAGTGTGATTAGGTTATAAAATTAAAAGGGGTTTAATTTTATAAACTTGTAACTTCTAATTAAAAGTGAAAGTTTTAAAATGGTGGGAAACCATTTCAAAATCTCGGCCGCCCTCTTTGGTGTCTTGGGATTCCATGTCTTGTTTTAATACAAGACTTTAATCACTTGGAAGTAACACTCAACCACACTCTCTCTCTCATACATGCAAGAACTCTTTCTTCTCCAATTTTGCTCTCCTCATATTCACGGATCTAGAGCTTGATAAAGAAGGTTTTGGGTGTTAACTTCCTAACTAGTTTGGTGCTTTGCAAGAGCTTGTGGGTATACAAGCTTGAGGTCTTCTCTTTTGAAGACTAGACATTCAAGAAACATCATCTTCCTCCTCTCATCCGTATCTAACTTCCTTGTTCAAGAAAGGTAGTATTCATGTACATCCTATGGTTGGTTTTGATAGCACTTCTTTTCACATATATATGATCCTTGTTCTTGGGTTTGTTTTCTTGAACATATAAATGTTTAATTCCAGAATATAAAACAAGTTTTAAAACCCTTATATCCGCTGCGTTTTGTTGTTTAAATGGTTAAACATCTTTGTTAAAACTTGTAAAAACCCAACAATGGTATCAGAGCCGGTTATGTGGAAAACTTGCTTCAAAAGTCCTAGAAAAGTTAGTTTTGTTGGACTTTTTCAACCCATTAGGGGTTGTTTTGTTGTGGATGAATGAATCCCTTATCTTTCAAAGTTTTATCTTACATGCTTTAGAATAAACCTTGAAAGATTAACATCAAGAGGTTGATTGTTTTGTTTGGTCTAAACCCTAAAGTTTGGGTTTATGTTGGCTGAAACTTTAAGGGTTAAAAGGGAGTTCATGGTTGTTCTTGGATGTTGTATTTGATACATATTTTGGTGCATAACATAGCCTTGACCTAATGTGTTTTGGATTTGGATGAATGTGATTGTCATGTTTGGTTTTATTCATTAAAGGGTTGTAATAATAATTTTGGTGTTTGTATATTTTGGGTTGTAATTTATTTATTCATTGGTTATGTAATAAATAGATTAGGTGCATTTATTTTATTAGAAAAAATTTATTAGGATATGATTTTTGTAAAAGAAGATGCACAAGTTGGAGACTCAAGGGAAGATACAAAGGAAGAACTCAAAAGACATGGACACTTGAAGCATTTGGATGCGGATTCGAGTGGGAGTTCTTGGACACCTTTTAATGTGTCATTATTAACCCTTAGGAAAGACCAAATGACAACACTTGTGATGGCAAACAAGTGTGGTCACCTTAGTGGCTATGGTTATGCACTTATGATTGAATGGTTGTGCTTGTTTGGTTGTTTTGTTTTATGTTGGATGTTTGATATATGGATATGCATAACAAACAAATTTATAAACATAACAAGCTGAAAATAAATGGTTCTTAATCATTAAGTGGTTAATAAAAGGTTATTAAAAGGATTAATGATTTTAAATAAAAGGGGTTTTATTAAAAGAACCATAGGGTACCATGTATTTGAAAGCATGCAAATACAAGGTACATAGAGTTTTCTAAACTAGAATTATGAAAACTTAAAATGTCTTTTGAAAACAAGTTTATCACCATCCTTTTACACAACACTTGAGTTACTTGAAAACTCTTAATGGGATAAAGGTCACCTAACCATTTTGAGGGAACTTGTGATTTGAGGTGGGAATGCAATATTTGTGGGATAAAGATCACCTAACTACTTATATTGGTAAACTCACATGTGTGTGTAAGTAGGGTAACTTGATTTGCAAACCATGTTAAATGGATCACCTACAATGTGGTTTACAAATGGTGTTGATGGGATTAACATGCTGACTATTCATATGATGTTTAAGTCGATCCCATACCTCTAGAAGTTGCAAAGGGTTGCAATTGTCAAACGTTGACTACCTTGTTAATTTAAATAATGGGATAAAGGTCACCTAACCACTATTTAAATGTAACGTTGGATTCTAGAATTTTATTTTGTGTATGACACATAAAAGGTATTTATAATTAAATATGATAATATCATAAATACTAAAATTGAACCTTGTTAAATTTTGTAGATGGCCACCAACCACAATGAAAATAATGATATTCCATCCGCTCATACCCTATCACTAAGAACCATTCTCCAAAAGGAGCGTCTAAACCATAACAATTTCATTGATTGGTTTCGAAACTTGAGAATTGTTCTCAAGCAAGAGAAACGGTCATATATCTTAGACGATCCGATTCCCGATGAACCCAATGAGGAAGATGAAGAGGCCTACATGAATTGGGTGAAATACACTGAGGACTCGGTCCAAGTGTCTTGCCTCATGTTGGCAAGTATGACTCCGGATCTCCAAAAGGAGTACGAACATCACGGAGCATACGACATGATAACCCAGTTGAAGGAAACGTTCCAACAACAAGCAAGGGTAGAGCGCTTCGAAACGGTTCGAGCACTCCATGCATGTCGTATGGATGATACCCAATCGGTCTCGTCTTATGTACTTAAGATGAAGAGCCACATAGACCGCCTCGAAAGGCTGAATTGTCCCGTCTCGAAAGAGTTGGCTACGGATTTGATCCTCAACTCTTTGTCAAAAAGGTTTGACAATTTTGTTATGAATTATAACATGAACGGTTGGGACAAGAACATAACTGAGCTTCACTCTATGCTCAAAACAGCCGAGGCGGCCATGGGTAAAAGGAGTTTACCCGTTCTCACCATCAATGAAGGTGGGAACAAGAAGAGGCCTCACCCCGCATCCAAGGCAAGTGTTGCCAAAGGTAAAGGGTACGTTGGGAGAAAGGGAAAGGGAGTGGAAAAGTGCCACCACCAAAACCAGTGGAGAAGAAGCAAAAGGTTGCTTCGGATGACCCATGCTTTAAGTGTGGGGAGATAGGACATTGGGCAAGAAATTGTCCTGTCCATCTCAAAGAGTTGAAAGCTAAGAGGGATGCCGGGCAGACCTCAGGTACAATTTTCATGATTCATATTGATCTAAATATAATATCCTCTAACACATGGGTATTGGATACCGGATGTGGGACTCACATTTGCAATTTGTTGCAGGGGTTCAAAAGAAGTAAAGACTTCAAGAAAGGGGATGTTAGCCTCTACATGGGCAATGGGGCAAAAGTTCAAGTTGAAGCCCGAGGGGACTACATCCTGAAGCTTCCAAATGGTTTGGAAGCAATTTTGAACAATGTTTTGTATGCTCCTAGTTTGACTAGGAACATTATTTCAGTTGCCCAATTAAGACAATATGGTTATGTTTTAACGTTTATTGAAAATGAAATTCATGTTTCTTTAAATAACATCTTTTATTTTAAAGCTACTCCTATTAATGGTATTTATGAATTGGTTCGTGAAAACACATTATATGATAGCTCGTTGTACCAAACCACCACCAAGAAGCTCAAATTAGATTTGAGTGACACCTATCTTTGGCATTGCCGTCTTGGTCATATAAACAAGAAGCGCATACAAACACTTCAAAAGAATGGTCTTTTAAAAGCAAGTGAATATGATTCATTTGATGTATGTGAATCTTGTTTACAAGGAAAATGACTAAGGCACCTTTTAGTGGCAAAACCGAAAGGGCAAAAGATATATTAGGTATCATACATTCGGATGTATGTGGTCCTTTTAAGCCAATGACTAGGTATAATGAAAGAACTTCATTACCTTCACCGACGACTATAGTAGGTATGGGTATGTGTACTTGTTAAGACACAAAGATGAAGCTTTTGAAATGTTCAAAACCTTCCAAAATGAAGTAGAAAATCAACTCAACAAATCAATAAAAATTCTTCGCACCGATAGAGGAGGTGAATACCTGAGTGATGCTTTTAGAGATCATCTTATAAGTTGTGGGATTATCTCACAACTATCTCCACCTGGAACACCACAACACAATGGTGTGTCCGAAAGGAGAAATCGAACTCTATTAGATATGGTTCGATCTATGATGGCTGGAAGCTCATTGCCTCTATCATTTTGGGGTTTCGCTTTGCTCTCTGCGGCCCGTATTTTGAATATGGCCCCAACCAAGAAAGTGGAAAAGACACCTTTTGAAAATATGGCATGGAAGGGTTCCATCTCTATCATATTTAAAGGTGTGGGGATGTGAGGCTTGTGTAAACACTCCCACCTCAAACAAGTTAGAAAGACGTTCCACTAAGTGTATTTTTATTGGATATCCTAGAGATTCTATGGGATATTATTTCTATGATCCATTGGAACAAAAGGAGTTTGTTGCCAAGAAGGGTGAGTTCTTGGAAGCCAAGTTCCTTATGGAAGGAGCTAGCAGTAGAACAGTGGATCTTGAGGAGGATCAAGAACCACAACCCGATACACGTTTGGTTGACACTAGCACTCAACATGAGGATGTTGAGAATGATCAAATGGTTGATCAATACACACAAAACGTTCACAAATCTGGTAGAACTAGTAATCCACCTGAAAGATATGGATTTTTCATGGATGGGTGCTATGTGGTTGATTCCGATGAACCAATCACATACCATGATGCAGTGTCCAATTTGGATTGTGACAAATGGCTTGAAGCCATGAATGTTGAGATGCAATCCATGTATGACAACCAAGTATGGGACTTGGTTGTACCACCTCTTAGCTCCAAGGTAGTTGGAAGTAAGTGGGTTTTCAAGAAGAAAACCGATATGCATGGAAACTTGGATACTTATAAAGCTAGACTTGTAGCAAAAGGTTTCACTCAAACTCAAGGGGTTGATTATGATGAGACTTTTTCGCCTGTTGCAATGCTAAAGTCTATTAGGATATTATTTGCCATAGCTGCTCATTATGATTATGAGATTTGGCAAATGGATGTCAAAACCGCTTTTCTAAATGGATATCTTGAGGAAGATGTCTATATGGTTCAGCCTGAAGGTTTTGTCGACCCAAAACATCCTAACAAAGTATGCAAGTTAAAGAAATCAATCTATGGATTGAAGCAAGCGTCAAGAAGTTGGAATCACCTTTTGATGAAGAGGTAATTAAATTTGGGTTCATCAAAAACACTGATGAGGCTTGTGTGTATAAAAAGGCTAGTGGGAGCATCATCACTTTCCTAGTATTGTATGTCGATGACATCCTACTATTTGGAAATGACATTCCAACCTTGGAAGGTGTAAAAACCTGGCTTGGAAGCTGTTTTTCCATTAAGGATCTTGGTGAAGCCGCCTACATTTTGGAATAAAGATCTATAGGGATAGATCAAGGCGGTTGATAGGTTTAAATCAAAGTGCATACATTGATAAGATCTTGAAAAGGTTCAAGATGGAGAACTCTAAGAAAGGTACGGTACCTATTCAAAGAGGAACGATATTGAGTACGACTCAATGTCCAAGCTCAAAGGATGAGCAAGATAAAATGAAGGAAATCCCGTATGCATCTGCTATAGGATCCATCATGTATGCAATGATATGCACTAGGCCGGACGTGTCATGCGCTTTGAGCATGACAAGCCGATACCAGCAAAATCCTGGAACTAGTCATTGGATGGCTGTTAAGAACATACTTAAGTACCTAAGGAGGACTAAAGATATGTTCCTAATCTATGGATCTGGTGAGGAGGAACTCGTGGTAAAAGGTTACACGGATGCGAGTTTCCAAACTGATCGCGATGACTCACGATCACAATCGGGATACATTTTCATCCTAAATGGAGGAGCTGTCTCTTGGAAGAGCTCTAAACAAGATGTGGTGGCATTATCAACTACAGAGTCAGAATACATCGCCGCTTCATTAGCAGCTCAAGAAGCTGCATGGTTGAAGAAATTCATTGCCGATCTAGGGGTTGTCCCTTCCATTCAGGACCCCCTAGAAATTCTTTGTGATAATGAGGGTGCGATTGCTCAAATCAAGGAACCCGTGCACATCAAAAGACTAGGCACATTGAGCGGAGATTCAACTACATAAGGGATGAAGTTGAAAAGGGAAAGATATGTATTCGCAAAGTTCACACGGATCAAAACATTGCGGATCCACTCACGAAGCTCCTTGAAAAGGCAAAGCATGAAGGTCATACTTGTGCCATGGGACTTCGATATTCTAGTGACTGGATTTGATCTTATAATTTTGTATTTGGATATTGGAACCTTTTATTATTTGAATGAATTATTTGGTTATAATGCTTCAACTAACATTCCAATTTTGCATGTTTAATCCATGAGTAAATCATTTACTCTAAACGTCCGTAGTCGTTCATACCTGTGGGAACAAGTATGAGGGTAAGACTATTATGAACTTGGATTGGTGGATATTCATATGGATGAATATATAGCAAAGGGTTGCTGCCAAAGTTCATAGATATTTGTGGGATACAAATATTGGACTGACCCGCATCTCAAATATTACTACATGGAATCTTCTTGATTGATCATAAGTAAATTTGAGTAAAGGCGAATATCATTTGGTATCCTCTGACCTGAGATACATATTGGGTCTTGATATTCACCGGGTATTATACTTTGACTTAGTTCTTCGCTGTTCTGAAACACGGCAGTACATTAGACTAAATTCAGGTATAGCACGAGGTGATTGTAAGAGATGTATGTAATCAAGATGGGATTTGTCCCTCTTATTAGTTGAGAGTAAGATGTCTAAGGCCTGTTTAAGTTAAGTTAATGGAGAATGATCATTCTATGTCTCTAAGAGTTAACATGACATCTGTGACAAAAGGATAGATGATTGATTCACCTAAAACATTTTCGAGTAAGATACTTGAAGGGGATGATGTTATTGAATGGCTCTTAGTCATACGTATTAAGGGTAGTGAACCGTTGTTAGGCGGTATTTACTGCTTGCATCAATCTTCTATGAATCTTGTGCAAGTGGGAGATTGTTGGATCTTATATGCCCAAGACACATACAAGATTGATGTGGTTAGTACGTCATGATCCAAGTCGGGTCATACCCAATAACAAGCTAGGCAAGCACCGATAAATATTTATTTCCTGATATGATCAAGCAAATAAATATTGACACCAATTTAGAAAATGGGTTTTCTGAAATTATTGCATTTGAGATAGAACAAACTATATGGATGTTTTGTTCATGAGATATCATTTATATTGTTATTTAAATTAGTTAAATAACAATAAGTAAAAGTGTGATTAGGTTATAAAATTAAAAGGGGTTTAATTTTATAAACTTGTAACTTCTAATTAAAAGTGAAAGTTTTAAAATGGTGGGAAACCATTTCAAAATCTCGGCCTCCCTCTTTGGTGTCTTGGGATTCCATGTCTTGTTTTAATACAAGACTTTAATCACTTGGAAGTAAAACTCAACCACACTCTCTCTCTCATACATACAAGAACTCTTTCTTCTCCAATTTTTCTCTCCTTATATTCACGGATCTAGAGCTTGATAAAGAAGCTTTTGAGTGTTAACTTCCTAACTAGTTTGGTGCTTTGCAAGAGCTTGTGGGTATACAAGCTTGAGGTCTTCTCTTTTGAAGACTAGACATTCAAGAAACATCATCTTCCTCCTCTCATCCGTATCTAACTTCCTTGTTCAAGAAAGGTAGTATTCATGTACATCCTATGGTTGGTTTTGATAGCACTTCTTTTCACATATATATGATCCTTGTTCTTGGGTTTGTTTTCTTGAACATATAAAGTTCTTGGGTTTGTTTTCTTGAACATATAAATGTTTATTTTCAGAATATAAAACAAGTTTTAAAACCCTTATATCCGCTGAGTTTTGTTGTTTAAATGGTTAAACATCTTTGTTAAAACTTGTAAAAACCCAACACTAACCCTTTGACAATCTGTTTTTCCTCAAAACCACCTTCATAGCCAATATTAGCAAAGAAGGTCAGAATGTTATCTTCTTCCATTTCTTGGGGAAAGTTGGCATCATCCCTAAACTTTTGACACCGTCTTGTAGTTTGTTCAGAGATAATCATCTGTGATCATTCAGATATGGTCCTAAGACCATCAACTTGATTGACTTCAGCTATCCCCTAAAATGATCTGATGAAGTTCTCACAGAAAATAGGTCTGACTGTGATGGCATGTGCTATTCTTGTTAAGGAAATAAATCTAATCATGTCTCTTAAGCCCTTAGCTTCTGGCACATCTGGATTAAGATATCCATTGACATTGTGGAGTTTGCTCCAGGTAAGATTATTTATAGATCTGCAATAGAGACACATGTGTTAGTAATGTACTAACAAATATCAAATTGTACAACCAATAACATCTTTGACTTTCTGAGCTTGACTTTCTTAGGTCAAAATTGAGAGTTCAAAGTCACTGTTATATAGCAATTTGTCCTATCTTGGGTTTTGTGATTGTTAACCATTTTTGTTATGTTTTTATGTTGATTTTCAATCAGATTAACTATTTTAAACATCTTGTTACACTGAAACATTAGATTTGAGTTCAACATTTTAGTCTCGGTTCTCCTTATTCATAGAGGTTAACCTAGTGTTTCTGAATTGATTGTTTCATGTTGTAAACATCAAAATCAGTTTCATTGAACTCGAAATGTCATTGAAATCCATTGTTCATGGTTAATTTTGATTTTTCCAAACCTAGGGTTCTATGTTCATCACTGGTTCGGTATTCAATGTACTCAAATTTGATTGAGAATCTCCTTCTTTCGATATCACCTTTGTCCTCTTAAACTCATGTTGGTTAATATTTTAATGCTTATGATCTTTATCATATTTTGAGTGGATTAAATATTCAACATGTACCTCACACTCAAAAGCATGGCAAGATCAACCACCTGCATGAAATTCACGGTAGAACTTTTTCACAACTTACATGACCAGGTCATATAAATTATGAAATCTCAATTTGTTTTGGGTAAGGGGGATCTATATTGAGATTCTTTTACTTTGATCCTTATATTCATTTGATCCATATTGGGATTCTTTTGCACTTCACTTTGGAAGGTGATTTTCTTTAGGATTCTTATTATATTCATTCACAAGGAATATAGTCTAGAGTAGACTTTATTGATTCATCCATTTTGGATGTGTTCCATATTAGAAATATTTTTGGATCATGACATCAGCACCTTGTGCCTGTTTCTCCATGTCTTTGCTCAGCAAAACAGAGGAGAAACTGATGTGGGTGAATGAGATTCATATGGCATCATTACCTGGTGTGTTTAGGTTACTACACACACCCACATGGATAAGCAAATACTTACTCACACCCTGAAATGATGGCTTCACAGTTGAATATGAACTTTAGTTCATCATAGCATGAATCTTCTTTTCCAAGCTGAGCTACCCGCATATCAGATAAGTCATATCTGTCTTTCAAGATTTTGAAATAAGCACTGTGAATGATATAACGACTGTAATTATATCATTTCCATTTTGGAGTACATATCATATACTCCAACAAAATAAATTCTTTTTGTATTTTTATAATATTTGAATGTTTTTTGCAAATTTTGATTTTTACTCAAGGTTAATCATACCGATTGATTGAACTAAAAATTCAAAGCGACTAGGGTCAAATGCCTTAGTGAACAAATAAGCTAATTGATTGTCCATGTGGACTTGTATCAACTTGATTAACCCTTGTTCAGTACAGTCTCTCAAAAAATGATATCTAATTTCAATATGTTTAGTTTTTAAGTGCTGAACAGGATTGTTTGTTATGAACATGGTGGCTGTGTTGTTAATGTGAATTGGAGTGTGCAAGAAGTTATAACCATAATCAAGCATCTAGTTTTAAATCCAGATAACTTAAGAACAACAAGCTGATGCTACTATGTACTCAGCTTCTGCTGTAGAAACAAACATATTTGTCTGCTTCTTGTACCGCCAGGAGACCAGTCAGGGACCAAGAAATTAACAACCTCCCGAAGTGGACTTCCTATTAAAGTTGCATCCCCCATAGTCACTGTCTGTGTAGGCATAGTGGTTGAAGTCTCCCTCCTTTGGATACCATAATCCAAGTGCAGGCTTGCCCTTAAGATATCTGAATATCCTCTTTACAGCATTTACATGTAATTCCTTGGGATCTGCTTGGTATCTGACACAAATGCATACACTAAACATTATGTCAGGTTTGCTTGCTGTTAGATACATGAGTGAACCTATCATTGATCGATAGTGAGTATGATCCACTAATTTGCCATCTGAGTCAGGAACAATCTTCAATTTTGTGTCAATAGGAGTTCTGATAGACTGATAATCTGCAAAATGAAATTTCTTCAACATGGTTTCCATGTATTTTGATTGATTGATGAAGATTCTATCTACTGTTTGCTTTACTTGCAACCCTAAGAAGAATGTAAGCTCTCCCATTACACTCATCTAGAACTTGGAGTGCATAAGGTCTTCAATCCTTGCAAAGTTGCTTGTTTGTTGATCTGAAAATGATATCATCCATGTAGATCTAGACTAACAACACTTCATGTGTGCAAGAAGAATAGACGATAGAGTCTCATAATACTTTTGTGGGGCTTGATGTAGACCATACAAAGCTTTGTCAAGCTTGTACACCCTATGAGGGAAATCCGGGTCTTCAAAGCCTAGTGGTTGACTCACGTAGACTTCTTCAGAGATTTTGCCATAAAGAAATGCACACTTTACATCCATTTGATACACTATGAATTTCATGGATGCAGAGTAAGCAAGAAAAAGTCTGATGGCCTCTAATCTGGCAACAGGGGCAAACACCTCATCATAGTATATTCCTTCTTCTTGGGTGTATCCTTGTGCAACCAATCTTGCCTTGTTTCTGATAACAATGTCCCCGTCATCAGTCTTGTTTCTATATAACCATGTGGTACCGATAGGGTATTGTCCTTTGAGAAGGTATACCAGCTGCCATACTTCTTGTTTCCTGAATTGGAGCATTTTATGCTGCATTGATTTGATCCAGCTATTGTCTTGAATGGCTTCTTTTATATTCTTGGGTACAATTTGACACAGAAAGCAAGAAAACAAATAGATGTTTGCAATACTTGACTTGCTTCTTGTCACCCGCTCATCTAATTCACCAATGATGTTTGACACTGGATGGTCCTTATGTATCCTTGTGGTTAGAATTAAGTCACCAGCAGTTGATGCATCAAGGTTGGAGAAATTCAGATCATCTTGGTGAGAGGAACCTTCAAATTAGAATATAGAAGAATTGTGAAAGTAATCAAAGGTTTCATCAGCTATAGCTTTAGCATCAGCAGCACTTTGAAGACTTTCATCACTTGCATTCTCTTCAGATTCTACTGGCATAATAGCTGGTTCTGGATTTCTAACTTTAGTAGATGGTTGTTGGATCATATGAGGCTGGTGCAACTAAAACAACACTTAGAACATTTTGAAGTACAATTGAAGAAGTCTTCCAAAGACAAAGCTGCTCTTCCAAAGACGAATTGAAGATCTTCCAAAGCTTAAGTATGAAGAACTTCTGAAGGAAAACTAAGTCTTTCGAGACTAAGTAGTTTTCCTTCCGAAGTATATGAAGAACTTCCGAAGGTAGAACCGAGTCTTTCGAGACCAAGTAGTTCTCCTTCCAAAGCATTCAGACTTAGAAGATCCAAGACAAAGTCTTCTGAAGAATGAAGTCATGAAGAGTTGCAGAAGACTCGGAAGTAGTTGATTCTTCCAAAGTATAAATGACCTCGGAAGAACTTATTCTTCCGAAGCCATTTTGCCTCGGAAGACTTGCATGGCGCTTTCCCACGCCCATGTAGTTGACCATACTTTAATCCACTGTTCACCTTTATCAGTTAGTACAGTTACCATACTTAGTTGGTGACATAAGCTAAGTCATGGACTTGTCATGACTACCTAATCTAGGATATTATTTTATCTTAGATACTTTATTCTAGCAATGTTGTATTTGTCTAGTGGTAAATTATAGCTGGTTTTCCAAGTATAACCGGCTGTAGATAGTAGTATATATAGTTTCTCATTGTAACTTAAGTAACCATACTTGTAAGAGTCTCATGATAGTAAGATGAGAAGTAATATATAGAAGTATCTTGAAAACCATTCTTGTTTTCATTAGTTTATTATATTATTGTCAACTTAGTTAGAGATTCTGCTTCATCAACCGAGTGAGACTTAGTGAGTTTGTGAAATAAAACTTGTGTTGAGAGACCAACACCAATCCTGTAATTGGTATCAGAGCTTTTTAGGTTTTTGATTGTGAGATCTAACCATCCTAAATCACCCTTGTTTCTTCACACTTACTCACTTCACTCAAATGGCTCTTAACCAAAAATTTTCCGAGTCTGAGATGGGAGCCATGACCAAGGCTTGTATCATCACCCCTGATGATTTTGGAACCTAGTGCAAACGTATTGAAGGTTTCATCAAGTATCAAGATAGCCGCATGTGGAGTCTCATCACTCATGGTCCTTACAAGCCAAAGGTGGCAGACCTGGCTGGTAATGGCGCCATGATTGAGAAAGGTATTCAAGACTACTCTAATGAAGGCTTCAAGAAGATGGACATCGACTTGTAACACCCAAAAATTTAAAAGAAAAATAAAGAAAGGTGAAATATCCCAAGTCAAGGGGTTAAAGTTGTGTAAGTGGCAAACTTGCCCATTATAGGATTTAAAAGAAGCATGGCCGCCCACACCTCCCCCATTTCACTTCTGCTTTCGGCTGCAAGAAGAGAGAAGAAGAAGTTTCAATCGGTTTTAGTGTGAGAAAGATGGAATTCTCCTAGAGGTGAGGTTTTCTTGCATTTTCTGTTTGATTTCAGTTGGATTCGAGCTGCTAGACCGATTTTTATGTGTTCTTTTGTGTTTGGCTGCTTGTTTCCATGTTTTTAGGTGCTAGAACTCCCAATTACTCTCGGTCAAAATAATTCTTACTCGAAAGCTCCTAGAGGTGAGTTCTAGATTCCCCTATTTTACTTGTTTTAAACTTGTTTAGGGCTGAAATGCATATTAAATGAAGTTTTACAACCGAAGCATTTTCTATGTTTTTGCATCTGATGTGTATGTGATGTGTGTGTTTTAAATGCCTTCTTTGATGTTACGTAGTTGTAAGCTCTGTCCAAAGTATTTAGCATGTTAGAACGGGGATTTGGAACTGGTGGAATAGCCTAAGTAATGTGTTCATCCGCATTTGCATATTGTTCATCCGCATTTGCATATTGTTCATCCGTATTTGCTGAACATTCAATCGCATTGGTTTTATGTTCAATACTAAGTATTTTTGTTCATCCGCATTTGCTTTTGTTCTTCTGCATTTGTAACTTTTCATCCGCATTTGCTAATCTTCATCAGTATTTGCTGACCTTCAACCACATTGGTTAAGTTCATTCACCTGAGACTTAGCTCATCTGGAATTTGTATTGTTCATCCGCATTTGGACTAGTTCATCCGAATTTAGTATTGTTCATCCGTATTTGGACTTGTTCATCCGCATTTGGTTCACCCGCACATCTTTAGACACTTAGAATATTTTCAGAGATTTTCATCCGCATTTGCTTGTCCGCATTTGCTGAACATTCAGCCGCATTGGTCTACGTTCATCCGCATTTCTTTGGGGACTCGGGATTTTATGAAATCTTGGGAAATAGAATGTAGTGTTAAGTTCTCGAATGTTTTGGTGGTTTATGTCTGTTGATGTTATGTATGACTGTGGGCTGCGGTTGATGTTCTATATTACGTATTACTATGTGACTTTACGTGGTGTGTTAATACTCTGGTACGTAAAGTATTATTGTAATGAAAGTGGAAGACAAAGATAATGAAAAGTGGAACGTAATGAATAAATTAAAGTCTTGCAAGCATATAAAAAGGGTTTCACAACTCTTTATGGGTTGCCACCTCAACAGTGTGCCGAGTGCACACCTAACGGTCAGTCTTTGTGACTGATAGAAACGTGCGAAATGGGGTCCTTGCCACTTGCCCCCAAGACTTTAGTCACTTTGTGCACTGAAGATGGGGCATGGCAGGATCTTGATAGAAGTGAAAGATAATAAAGTACGAAACGATTATGAATGATGATAAAAGATGATAAATGATTATTATCAAGATGTACGTATGATGTGTGATCACGAACGAAAGCAAAGGAAAGGTTTTTATTAAAAGTAAAGTATTTTATTATATAAACTAGAACTCACTCAGCAACACTGACATTTTATATGCATGTTCAGTTGGCCGGTAATGATGTTGCTGAGGATGGCACGGAGTTGAAGCTACATGGAAAGCAAAGACTGGCATCCATCTCATGCAAAAATAATATTGTTGTTTTGTAATACAACTAAGTATTTTTTGTAACTTCAATCGACGATGTGTTAATTGGCAAAAGTATTTATTAACGCATGAAGTGGTTTTTGATAATTCTTCCGTAGCAATATTTTATTGTGTTCATATATTTTAAATGTGTTTTAATGTTAAATGATGCCATGAATGACGAACTATGGGGTCTCCGGGATCGGGGCCTTACAAGTTGGTATTAGAGTCAAAGTTTAAGAGAATTAGGTAAATTATTTTCAAAACCTAAACATAAACTGAGAATGGGACTGAATAGAAGGATGCCAGCCCAAGTAGCTACGTGCCATTAGGTAATTTATTTTCTTAAAGTTAACCAGTATTATATACGTGTGCTATCTGATTTATGTGCTCTTAGTAGATTTGGATACTGATGTAGTCAGGATAGGAAATGCTTGGGGATGAAGAAAAAAGTAATTGGCTAATCACAACCGGCCACTGTGATTAGGGACTTACTATACTTGACATAATCTGAGCTATTACCTTGAATGACCGTGTTGGTGTTTGAATCTTATAATGTTTAGAGGATGGCTAGTGGCAGATCTTTGAAGGCTTCTCGAGGTGGAGTACAGGGTGGTCATGGTGCTGGACCACGTGCCACATGGAACAAGGCTAAGATTACTGATACGGCTCCTGAAGAGCCCGAGCTTCATCACCATGAAGGCGGTGATGGGAGTGTTAACCTGAGAGCCTATGTGAAGGAGGCAGTAGTGGAGGAAGTTCATCAGGTCATGCTGACAATTCTACCGTCTGTAGTGACCAAGGTTATTCATGCTGTGAGGGAGGATGAAAAGAAGAAGAAAGAGGAGAGGGGGAAAACTACTAGGCGTGAGGGCGAAGAAGGAGGTTCAAGGGCAAGGGAGCAACAGGATACTGAAATTGTTGTCTCCAAGGATGATGATGAGGAGGAGGCGGAATTGGAAACTGCAAAGGGATGTAACTATGGGGCATTCAAAAGATACAAGCCCCCGACTTTTGACGGGAATGAGAACGTTGCTGCTGCTCACCGATGGGTGAGAGAAATGGAGGTTGTGTTGGATATCAGTGAATGCAGGGAGGAGCAAAAGGTAAAGTTTGCTACCCACTCATTCGTGGACTCAGCCTTATGTTGGTGGGAAAATATTATCCAGGCCGAGGGTAGCAGGGCGATTGGGAAGATGAGATGGAGTGAACTAAAGAAGATGGTGATCGAGAAGTTTTTTCCTCACAGGGAACTCGATAAGACTGAGGGGGAGTTCCTATAGTTGGAGGCGGCAACCATGACACACCAGTAGTACACGACCAAGTTCAATGAGATAGCAAGGCTGGTGCCAGATCAGGTGATGCCCGTGTCACGGAAGATTAAGAGGTACATTCAGGGTCTGCCGGCGGATATCCATAGGCATTTGATTGCTGCCCGGCCGAGTACGTTTAGGTCAGTGGTTGATCTGGTAGGGAGGTTGTATGATGAAAGGGAGGAGAGGGCAGTAGTGGAAGTGAGTAAGAAGGTTGGTAGTGATAGAAACTGGAACGGGAAATGATTTGGTTGTGGTCGTTTCACCCCGAACCACAAAAATCAAGGGTGGATGACCAGAGGGTAGTGTCGGCGGGTATAGGGACGAAGAGGTGTAGTAAGTGCGGGAAGGAACATATGGTAGAGTGTAAGTGGGGACTGAATGTCTGCTTCAAATGTAGGAAGCCTGGTCATATGGCAAGGGATTGTAGGGTGATGAGGTGCTACAACTATGGTAAAGAGGGCCATCTGAGCAGGTATTGCAAGAAACCGAGGGCTGGAACTCCAGGGTGAGAAAACGGATTGAGAAGGAGAAGGAAGGGTAGAGGGTAAAGGCCAGAGCATTAACTATGACCCGGGAGGAGGCAAGGGTGGATCCCGATATTGTGTCAGGTACCTTCCTAGTAAACCAAATTTGTGCCTCTGGGCTTTTCGATTCTGGTGCTAGTAAGAGTTTTATTTCTACTGCCTTCTGTGCTAAGTTGCCTGTTAGAAGTAGAAGTATTGATGAACCCTTTGATGTAGAAACTACCATTGTTAAGTCTACTAGGATTTTTGATCTGATAAAGGATTGTAACATAGAGTTGGAAGGCCATAGGTTTTCTGCTAGATTATTCGTGATGCCCCTAGGCGGATTCAATATGGTTCTAGGGATGGATTGGTTAGAAGCCTATAAGGAAAATATCATGTGTCGTTAGAAGATGATTTGTTTGACCGCACCTGATGGGAGTTCTGTGATGATTTACGGCGATAGGGTTAGTACTGTTCCGAACGTAATTTCAATGATGGTGGCAGAGAAGTGCAAGAAACGTGGATGTAGTGCCTACCTAGTTTATGTGAAAGATGTGAATGCATCAGTACCACGATTGTCCGGCATACAGGTCGTGTGTGACTTCCCGAACGTATTCCCGGAGGATCTCCTAGGTGTGCCACCGGACCGCGAGATCGAGTTCCAGATTGATTTGATACCGGTTGCCCAACCAGTTGCCAAGGCACCGTATCGATTAGCTCCCTCCGAGATGAAAGAGCTGATGCTCCAGTTGCAAGAGTTGATGGATAAGGGGTTCATCCGACCAAGTATCTCTACCTGGGGTGCTCCGGTCTTGTTTGTAAAGAAGAAGGATGGTTGCATGAGGATGTGCATCGGCTACCATGAGTTGAACAAGTTGACGGTGAAGAACTGGTATCCACTATTGAGGATTGATGACTTGTTTGATCAGCTCCAAGGTGCCAGATGGTTCTCAAGGATAGATCGCCGATCTGGTTATCATAAGCTAAAGGTTAAGGAACAGGATATCCTGATGTCAGGATCAGTGATCTAAGTTTGATCAATTAGAGTTGAATCGCAACGGAATTAGAACAAGAATTAGACGAATATAGCAAGAACACAATAGATATTCAATGGAACAGTATACGGTTATAGAGAAAGAGGGTTTTCTGCAAAGGGGATAATATCATTTATGCACAAATGCTTCGGTATGGCGGCTACTAAGCTTCGCACCTTACAATTAGGTCAACATTCCTTATATAAAGGAATGTGACGTCTGCTGATGTCACTTGATAGCGACATTTAACAGAATTATTACAAACAACTGAAAGTAAGCAAACTACTGAGAATTTTAACAACAACTGAGAACATCTCAGAGTATGCTAAGTACAAGATGAAACTAAAACTACTGAAACTACAAGTACTAGAAACATAAAACTACTGAAAGGAAACCATCACAACTACTGAAGAGGTCTTCTTCAGCTGTTGTGACAACATCTGAAACTTGGTCTTCAGTCTTTGTCTTCAGCTTTTGTCTTCAGACTTTGTCTTCAGTTCTTTAACTTCAGACTTTGTCTTTAGCTTTTTCACTTCAGACTTTGTCTTCAGCTCTTTCACTTCAGACTTTGTCTTCAGCTCTTTCACTTCAGACTTTGTCTTCAGCTCTTTCACTTCAGACTTTGTCTTCAGTTCTTTAGCTTCAGACTTTGTCTTCAGACCTTGTTATCAGTTGATGTCTTCAGCTGTTGCAGACTACTTCAGTTGTTGTAATGTCTGTGGGATTTAAAGGTTTTTCTGATCAGGCTCATTGGTTCTTTTGGTCCAACAAACTCCCCCTGAACCAATGCAGCCAAAACCTTTAAGCTTATTGAGGTCCCACTTATTCTTGGCAGAAATACTCTCTTGATCAGCTTCAGAGATATCAGATAAGCACAGGCCAGGGAACAGGTTTCAGTAGATGTGAATGTCAAAGGATGGAAGGGAACTCTGTCTTGGGGAACTGGACACAGAGCTGTTATCCCAACCATGAAACCTACTTCCCATTGATGAGTCTATAAGACTCTCTGACGTAGGCCTCAAGGAGAACAACTTGTTCCTCCTTAGTGAGTTCTTCTGCTTCTCCTTCGAAGAAGAACTCTGGGCCATAGTACTCTGATAGGTACTTTACTGTCTTTCCATTTTTCAACTCAACAGTTGTTATCTCTCTGTAAGCAAATTCATCTGGGTGAGTCCCTTCTAATAACAACTGGAGTTCATTTTTCTTGATCTCTTCAAGCCTCTTGTATAACAACCCCTTCTTGACCATTTTGTTCTCCATTAGAGTTTGAGGGGTCATCTTTGACTTGTAGGCTCTCTTGAAGTCTTCAAGTATCTCCCAGGGTGAGACTACAATGGCCAACATAATAACAGCATCTATGGTCTTTCTCACTTGGCCATTGTATCTACTTGGTATGGATTTCTTATGAATTCTAGAACTAACCCTGGGGTCTGGCCAAATCCTTACTCTCTCCTTTTGATATTGAAAGGTATACCTGAGAGCATACAGCCTTTGAGCGTGTTTCTTCATGGCTTGTATAGATGATGACTGAGGAAACTCTTTGTCAACCATCTTCAAAAGTTGCTCATCGTGCTGTTTCTGCTGTTCTTCTTCTTCAATCTTAACTTTCACCATTTGCCTCTGAAAGTCTGGTGTGATCATTTGTTGACTTCTGGGCTCAGGTATTTTTAGAACAGCAGAGATTGGCAGACTGTCTTCTTCATCATCATCTTCTTCTTCTTCTTCCATCCTCAACACCCTTCTCCTCCTTCTGGGTGCATCATTGGATGTGGTTTGAGGTGGTTTTTGGGGTAAGGGAGTTGGTTTTGAGGGTTGAGTTGGTTTAAGTTTAGGTTTAGGGATTGGTTTGGAGAGTTGTGGGGTTGGTTGTTTTGGAGTGGGAGTTTGGGAAGGCTGATCTAGCATTTTGGTAAGTTTGGCTTTGGAAAGCTTGCCATATCAGTTCTCTTCCCAGCACCTGCTTCATCTAAGGCTTCGATAATCAACCCCTTATTGAATGCTTCAGAAGCACAGATTCTGGTGGTTATTGCCAGAATACTGTCTCTGGTCCATGATTTAATCTCAATTAATGATCTTCCCAAGTATTTTGCAATAAACCTGATCATTATCTCCAACCTCTCCCTTTCCATCACACTGTAACTGGCCCATCTCTCTTGTATCTCTTTAATCTCCAGCCTTCTGATCTCAGTGTCTAATGTAGCTGTATCAAAGCCTTGTCTGAAGAGTTGGTCTATTATTCTGTCCATTGATCTGCTGTGAGCTTCATCAGCTTCTTTAATCAGATCTTCCAATGATTTCTCTTCATCAGGCTTTTGAGTTTCAGCACTTTTCTTTCTCTTGTATGTGATCAGCTGTTTTTCCTTTTCTAACTCCTTTTCTTTCTCTTGTTGTTTCTCATCTTCCACTCTCTTTCTCTTTCTTTCTTTTAGTGCCTTAGACTCCCCCTTTTTGGGTGCATTGGGTTCAGGGGTTTGAATGGCAGAAAGCTTCTTTTGTACAGCATCACCAACAAGTGTTTGTAGATTTGAGGAGATCCTCTCATCAATGGCTTTATGCACAATCTCATTGATGATGGGAGTGATGAGAGGTAAGGAATGTTGAAAGGTAGCAACCATCTGCTCAGAGGGGTTCTGTCCCTGAGACGTGGTGCCAAAAGCAGTGGCTGGTGGCTCAGTTGAGTGTAGTGGCTGAGTGTTTGGTGAACCTTCAGAGGAAGGTGCCATCTGTGGGTTTATTAGGGCAGATGGACTTTGATCCTGAGACATTTTGGCAAGCAGTTCTTTGAGTCTGTGTTATGGGCTAAGACATCGAAGAAAAAGCCCAGGTCATCATCAGTCTTTGCTGAATCACCTGACCTCCTGATTGAATCAGGATGTACATGCCCTGAGTGTAGATCAGTTGTAGCATGTGCCCCTTGTTCTTGGTTCTGGGGACTTCCTGCCTCAGGACTGAGTCCTTCATCGGCAGTTGCCTCTGGTGAGGTCTTAGAGATGTTACCAACTGCATCCTGTTCATTTGCTGAATCAGTAGAAGTGGCAGCCTCACCAGATGTTCTAACCTCCTCCTCTACACGGGGAGATTGAACATTATAACCCCTGTGCTGTGGGTTATCAGCAGCATTTTGGTCCTCTTCCTCAGCTGTTGAGGTTCTCCCCATTGTAATTGGTTTCTGGGGAGGAGGAGAGGAATGCAGCTGACTCAGCACTTGTGCAACTATAATGGTTGGGCTTTGAGGGGCGGTTGCATTTGGAGATAGGTTTGAAGCAGATTGCACCCGGGGTGACTGGTGCTCTTCAATGGTAACCTTCTCAATTGAGATAGGTTCCAGCATTGTGGTATCCCCAATTATGGTTGCATCAGGATCCTGTTGAGAGGATGCCTGAGCGGCTAGGGCTGGTGGAGTCTTTGACACTACTGGGGGGTTAGAACCAGTAAGTGTTTCCTGTATTGGTGGTACAGGGGCATCCTCAGGGGACTCATCTCCCTGAGTAGCCTTTTTGGGCTTTTTGGTGTTGGGTTTGGTGGGGACTTTGGATCTGGAAGTGGAGGCTGTGGGTTCCCGCTGCTTGGGTTTTAGCAGCCGGGCAGCCCCTTTCAGTGTAGGGTCAGAGTTGTGCCTGGAGTATACTTCAGGCAATACAGCCGGAGCAGGGACTCCAAGGCCAACAAGGCCGTCTGATTTTAGCTGATTTAAAATTATGGCCATGAGAAACCTGGGATATAATATCCATCTGTTTGCCACAGGTTTCAAAGCCAGATCCTTTAGTTCCATGAAAACTATCTCAGAAAAATTTAGATTTTGTCGTTCAAAGATAGAGTATAATACCTGTTGCCATCGGGAGGACATCTGATCCCATGAGGAGGTTTTTGATGCAAGGCAGACATTCACCATGTGGAATATAAGACGTTCAGCATCATGGAAGTGCTTCTTCAGAATGGTGGTAGCACTTAAGTCTCCTTCATACCCGTTATTGATGAAAGACATATCAGTTGTGCCTTTCGGGTATTCTGTGACACAGGTGGCATCATGTAGATTTAGGGTTTGTCGAATGATGTCTGGAGTGATGACCACCTGTTTCTGGTTAACCAACGACTGGAGAGTGATTTGGCTATCATTCTCACCAGTTTGCACAGAGACGTTGGTCCAGAATTGGCTTAGGGAATCGGGGTATATGGTAGGATTCAGAAGAAAAGCGGTTCGGTACTGGGAATCTACCATAAGATCGATGGCATTATCAAATTTGTTCCAAAAGGCCGATTTCGAGAGGTAGGCAACACAGTTGTGTCTGGGTTTGAGTTTCATGGTCGCCATTGTTGAGAGAGTGAAGGACATAAAACGGCTAATGAAACGTTTGAAAGTAGGTTTAGGTATTTATAGGGTAAGAAAAGGCTGATATAAAACGACTGAAAGTGTTGGTGCTGTCATCAGTTGTTTGAAAACAACTGAAGACCTGGTATTAACTTTCAGAAGTTGTAACAACTGAAGACTTGGTATTAGTCATCAGTAGTTGTGAAACTACTGAAGACATGGTTTTGGCTTCAGGTGTTGTAAACAACTGAAGATTTGGTGTTAGTCATCAGTAGTTGTAAAACTACTGAAGACATGGTTTTGGCTTCAGTTGTATGAAGTGAAACAGCAGTTGTAGAAACAACTGAAGAGAAAAGTTTCTCATCAGCTGTTGTCGTCAATTCTTAGCTCATCAGCTGTTTCATTCTGACCTCAACACTTATCAGACTTTTTGTCTGATTTTCAGACGTTTCATTGGTCATCAGTACTTATCTGTTATACTGACATCAGTAGTTGTAACTACATCAGTAGTTGTAACCACATCAGTTCTTTTCAACAGATAGAGTACTTCAGTACTTTTAAGTAATTTAGTCTTCAGTAGTTATGAAAACTACTGAGGATAAAAGAACTTATCAGTACTTATTTGTGACAATAGTATACGAATGCTCATCAGTACTTGTTGACTGAGATCATCAGTAGTTGTCACTTATTCTAGCTGCAGCATACCAAGCCTTAACACTAGGTTTTGGAAAGTTGAACTGTCCAAAGGCTTAGTAAATATGTCTGCAAGCTCATCAGCACTAGGAACAAACTTTGGATCAATCAGACCTTTTTCAAAACAATCCCTAATAAAATGGTGTCTGATCTCAATATGTTTGGTCCTAGAGTGCTGGACTGGATTCTTGACAATACAAAGAGCTGAAGCACTATCCATTAGTAATGGAGTCTTAGTCTCTGTAATGCCATAATCCAATAATTGATTCTGAAGCCAGAGTACCTGAGATGTACAACTTGCAGCAGCAATGTACTCGGCTTCAGCAGTGGATGTAGCAACAGATGTTTGTTTCTTACTCTGCCAAGAAACCAAACAGTTGCCTAGGAATTGACATCCACCAGAAGTTGATTTTCTAGTTAATTTACACCCTGCATAGTCACTATCAGAAAAAGCAACTAATTTGCAAGAGTGCCCAGTGGAATACCAAAGACCTAGAGATTGAGTACCTTGCAGATATCTAAAGATCCTCTTGACTGCAATCAAATGAGACTCTTTAGGAGCAGCCTGAAATCTAGCACAAACACAAGTTGCAAACATAATATCTGGTCTAGAAGCTGTTAAGTACATCAAGGACCCAATCATACATCTGTAAAGTGTTTCATCAACAGCTTTACCTTTCTGATCTGCATCCAGTTGTGTGGTGCTGCACATGGGAGTAGAACAGGGCTTACAGTTTTGTAAATCAAACTTTTCCAAAAGACTCTTTGTGTATTTTGACTGATGAATGAAAGTTCCATCAGCCTTTTGTTTGATTTGCAAACCTAGAAAGAACTGTAATTCTCCCATGGCACTCATTTCGAATTTTTGTTGCATCAACTTTGTAAATGCATCACACAACTGTGGATCAGAGGATGCAAAAATAATATCATCAACATAAATTTGAACAAGGAGCTTATGCTGACCCACTTTCTTAATGAACAAAGTTTTATCTATGGAGCCTCTAGTGAAATTATTCTGAAGAAGAAAATTTGACAGTGTTTCATACCAGGCTCTAGGAGCTTGTTTCAACCCATAAAGAGCCTTATCAAGTTTATACACCCAATCAGGATGTTTATTATCCTCAAAACCTGGTGGTTGACACACATAAACCTCTTCTTTTATTTTACCATATAAAAATGCACTTTTGACATCCATTTGAAAAACTTTAAGATTGTGGAATGCAGCATAGGCTAAGAACAATCTAATTGCCTCCAGTCTGGCTACAGGGGCAAAGGTTTCATCATAATCAATACCTTCTTCTTGTGAAAACCCCTGGACAACCAGTCTGGCCTTGTTCTTGACAATTTGCCCATTTTCATCTGTTTTATTCCTAAACACCCATTTAGTGCCTATTGCACACTTACCTGGGGGTAGAGGAACCAGTTCCCACACTTGCTGCTTTTTGAACTGAAGAAGCTCAAGCTGCATGGCATCAACCCATCCATTGTCTCTTAATGCAATATGATAGTTCTTTGGCTCTTGCTGACTGATGAAGAGAGCATAGAAGCAGAAGTTGGACAATTGACTTCTAGTTGAGACACCAGCATTGATATCACCAATGATTTGAGACATTGGGTGATTCTTCAGCTCTTGGTACACTATGAGATCTGTGCAAGTGTTTGTAGCACGCTCAGCAGCAACAGATGTTGATCCAGATTCTTGAAACCAAGTATTAGATGGCAAGTCAAATGAAGTAGAGGATTCAGAAATCTCATCAGCATTTGTTGTGGATGGTGCTACTGAAGCTACAGGAACATCAAGTTTAGTAGACTCAGGCAGTTGATCACTAAACTTGAATAGGTGAGTACTGGGATCATCATCAACATCAGTACCACCAGATGGATGACTAGCTGCAGAAGGTGATGAATTCACATGATCTGCAACAGCTGGAGGCTGATAAGGAACATATTGCAGTATGTCCAGATCAAACAACTCCACAGGGTTTTGTGGGATTTTGTCCTTAGGAGATTCATTGAACTTCACATGCAAGGTTTCTTCAACCATCTTTGTTCTGCAGTTGAACACTCTGTAAGCCTTGCAAGTGGATGAATACCCAACAAAATACCCTGCATCCACCTTAGAATCAAACTTTTGGAGTTGATCCTTTGTGTTGAGAATGTAACAAGGACACCCAAATGCTCTGAAGAATGAAATTAGAGGAGCCAAATGATGTAGAACTTCATAAGGAGTCTTCATCAACCTCTGATTCACTAAAGCTCTATTTTGCACATAGCATGCTGTGTTGACAGCTTCAGCCCAAAAGGTCAGTGGCAAACCAGAGTCAGCCAACATGGACCTTGCAGCTTCAATTAGGGTCCTGTTCTTTCTCTCCACTACTCCATTTTGTTCTGGAGTCCTTGGGATGCTATACTGCCTCTTGATTCCTTTTGAAAGGTAGAAATCATCAAGTGTATGGTTTCTAAATTCAGTTCCATTATCACTTCTTATACACTTGACTGATAGGGAATACTGCTTCTCAACATACAACACAAAGTTAATAATTGTCTGAGCAGCCTCATCCTTTGAATGCAAGAAGAAGGTCCATACAAATCTGGAGTAATCATCCACAATTACCAGACAGTATTTCTTCTTTGCCATGCTCATTACTCTCACAGGACCAAAGAGATCCATGTGCAGTAATTGCAAGCAGGCAGTGGACTTTGGTTCTTCTATAGGAGGGAATGAAACTTTGTGTTGTTTTCCTTTTAAACAAGCAGTGCAGGTTTCATCACAGTGGAACTCCTTTATTGGTAGACCTCTCACTAAACTATTGTGGATCAGCTGATTCATGTTTTTGAGATTAACATGACCCAGCCTTCTATGCCACAGTTTAGATTCCTGAGGAGAGGCCTTGGAGAACAGGCAAGGATGACCTTTTAAATCAATCTTCTTTGACAAATCCAAGGCATATACTCTTCCTATCCTGTTGGCCTTCAGGAGAGTATGTTCATCCAATACCTTGTCAATCAGCCTCAGAACTTTGGAAGACAGAATCCGGCAGTTCTGGCTTGTGAAAAGTGCAACATGCCCTTTATCACACATCTGACTGACACTCAGTAGATTATACTTGAGATTCTCCACATGGTTAACATCATCAAATCTGATTTCTCCATTTGACACAAATCCTTTCCCGATGATGTAACCCTTAGCATCATTTCCAAATGAGACAAATCCCTTCTTTCCTTGAGAGTAGTCATTAAGAAGAGAACTGCTCCCAGTCATATGCATAGATCCTCCACTGTCTACATACCAGATGCTTCTTTGGCATGCTGAAGAACCCTGCATTTATCATAAGAAACTAGTTAGCTTTAGAGACCCAAACCTTTTTGGTTTTGGGTCTGTTTTCATCAACAGATTTAACCATAACTTGTTTCTCATGATTAACAGCTGATGAAGGTGGAGATGGTGCTGAAATGGATTTCTTAGATTTGGGCTTGGATTTCCTTTTCAGTGGTTTGATCACAGGTGCATCTAGTTGGTTAACTCTCCCCAACAAATGCTGAACCATCATAACAAGTTGTGTCTGATTTGTTGCTAAAGCCTTCAGCTCATTTGACACATCAGTACTTGTTTTTGATGAGTTCCTGTGACCCACCATTTCCTCCTTCTTGAAATTCACAGACTTAGTCTGATGTTTATCATGAGGAACACTATCAGCTGTTTTCTGATAAACCCCATCCTTCTTTTTGGATTTTGGTGAGGCCTTGGGTTTATCAGTTTGAGATGACTGTGGTACAAACTTGGTCTCAAACTCATTTTTCATTTTATTAATCTCTTCTTTAATGAGCTTATCTCTGTTGAGTTTGGAACCCTTTTTGTACCAGCATTCATCAGATAGATGATTGAATTTACCACATATTTCACATGGCTTATTCTTCATCTTGGATTGATCAACTGCTGAAGTGGAAACTACTGAAGGTGTGATCTTCAGTACTTTCCTCCTTTCAGTACTTGTGTTAAGTACTGAAGGATCGGTAACAACTGAAGACTTGTTCTTCAGCTGTTCTCTATCCGTCCTGAAAGACCGTATGATAGATTCCTCAGCAGTTGTTAATCCTTTTATTTCAGCAGATTTGAAATGCTTTTCAGATGTTGTGACTTGCCCTTCAGTACTTGGAGTACTTTGAGGGACAACATCTGAATTGCTCAGCTTCATGTGTTTATCAGCATTTAAACCATCAGGCAATTGATTTGCTGAGATCTTAACACTGACTTCATCCTCTAATTTTGTATTATCATTTGAGGATGAATCACATGATGATGTGGTTTGGAAATTACTTTCACCTTCAGATTTTACTATTGATTTTGAAGTAAAATCAGTAGGTGGTGCAGTATGATTGTAACCTATTCCAAACTTCACATTTGAAGCTGTTTGCTTGCTGAGAAGCATTTCAAATCCCTTGCAGGATGTTACCCAGCGGTCACACTCAACTTGGGTAGCTGCAAGTGTCTCTTTGAGACTTCTGTGGTTCTCAAGTATGACCTCTACCTTAGCCTTTTCATCATTAAGTTGGCATTTAAGCTTGTAAATCTCATCATCTTTGTCATTAAGAGCAGACTCATACTCAGCTTTTCTTTTGGAAATAGTTTTCTCAAGCTCAAGATTTTGATTGATTAAAGCTACATTTGCCTCTCTAATAGAGACAAAGGCAGCTATGCATGATTCAGAACATAACTTGGCTTTAGCCTCAGAAGATACCTGGTTACCTGTGAAGATGATGCATTGGAGCAGGAACCCTCAGTAGACTCCAGGGCCATGAGAGCAAGATTCCCAAAAGGATGTTCACCACCATGTTGACCAGCACCAGCAAATAATTGCTCATTGAAACCAGAAAGATCATCTGGTGAGCTGCTCCAGTCAACAACTCCTGGTGTGAAGAAGCTGTGATGAGGTTGAGATTGTGATGGAGATGGTTGAGGCTCAGGTAGGGCTTGAGGTTGTTGTGCTATAGGAACTTGAACTGGATTTGGCTGTGGCATGTAATAGCAGGGATATGGATATGGCATTGGACCCTGAGGGACAAAATATGCAGGAGATTGAGGTTGTGAGTGATGACCAGAACTAGCAGGATGTTGCCCTTTGTTTTGTGAACTATTGCTTGGAAAGGTCACAAAGGGTGCAGAGGAGTTAGATCCAGTTGATCTACACTCTCTTGCAAAGTGCCCAAGCCTGTGGCATTTGTGACACCTCAACTTACTCTTGTCAAAACCAACTTTGGTTTTGCCAGAGAGTCCTGGAAATTCCTACCAGTTCTCTTGTAGAACTTTTGAGATCTGATATTGATCAAGGCCATTTGGCTCAAAATATCCATCTCTTCTAAATCATCATCAGCAATACCCTTCAAATCATCCATGATAAAGCATAAATTATCACTATTACACCCAGAATGACTGTCAACACCAACAAATGCATGATCAGAACTGTTTGAAGAGAAATCTATATGCTCATCATAATGGCTTTCTGATCCAGCATATTCTGACTCATGACCGACCAAGGCAGTGTTCCCTGGTACAAAGTCATCAGTGAGCTTTCCTGATGATGCCAGTTTCCTTTTCTGCTCTATCTCTCTTTCAAATGTAAGCAGTTTCCCATGGAGTTGGGTGAGAGATAGGCTATCCAGATTTGCACTGGAGCGTAGGACAATGGTGTATGTGTCCCATCTCTCAGGCAGTGATCTGAGGAATCTGTTGTTCATCTGGCTGTTAGTATACTCATGCTTGACCATTTTCAGCTCAGAGATCAAGCAGGAGAAACGCTCAAACTGTTGAGTCAGTGTCTCACCCTTCCTATGAGAGAATGTCTCATATTGTTGGGCGAGGATTTCTCTGTTGTTTGCTAAGACCTCATCAGTTCCTCCGAATTGTTCCTTCAAAGCATTCCAGAGGTCATGAGCAGTTTCATGATGCATAAGCCCAGAATAGATTTCATTAGGCAGTGCCATGGCCAGAATTCCATGGGCTTTAGCATCAATCTCAAACAGTTTACGATCTTCATCTAAGTATTGCTCCTTCTTCTTCGGAACCATTTGGTTGGTCTCCGGATTGTTCACCATAGGCTTGTGTGGACCGTGAACCACAGATGTCCAACAACCTGAACTGTTAACAGACAGGTGATGGAGCATTCTTTGTTGCCATATGTTATACTCACTCCTAACCAGCATCGGAGGCTTGGTTGAGGAGCCAGTATTGTGAGGGTCATTTGAAGGAGTAGTCATTCTCAGATTCAAACCAATTCAATCAATTTCAACAGATTTAGCACAAAAACACAACAAACTCAATATGAACCAAGAAGAAACTCAAATTGAATAACCAGAAGTAGCAGAAGACCAATCTCTATAACCAATTCTTGCAAAATATGCTAATTCGATCAAACTTTAGATATCGAAATAGCAGTTTCAATGATCAATTGTTAAACCGATCAATGATTAACCTGCTCTGATACCATTTCTCAGGATCAGTGATCTAAGTTTGATCAATTAGAGTTGAATCGCAGCGGAATTAGAACAAGAATTAGACAAATATAGCAAGAACACAATAGATATTCAATGGAACAGTACACGGTTATAGAGAAAGAGGGTTTTCTGCAAAGGGGATAATATCATTTATGCACAAATGCTTCGGTATGGCGGCTGCTAAGCTTCACACCTTACAATTAGGTCAACATTCCTTATATAAAGGAATGTGACGTCTGCTGATGTCACTTGATAGTGACATTAACAGAATTATTACAAACAACTGAAAGTAAGCAAACTACTGAGAATGTTCACAACAACTGAGAACATCTCAGAGTATGCTAAGTACAAGATGAAACTAAAACTACTGAAACTACAAGTACTAGAAACATAAAACTACTGAAAGGAAACCATCACAACTACTGAAGAGGTCTTCTTCAGCTGTTGTGACAACATCTGAAACTTGGTCTTCAGTCTTTGTCTTCAGCTTTTGTCTTCAGACTTTGTCTTCAGTTCTTTAGCTTCAGACTTTGTCTTCAGCTTTTTCACTTCAGACTTTGTCTTCAGCTCTTTCACTTCAGACTTTGTCTTCAGCTCTTTCACTTCAGACTTTGTCTTCAGCTCTTTCACTTCAGACTTTGTCTTCAGTTCTTTAGCTTCAGACTTTGTCTTCAGACCTTGTTATTAGTTGATATCTTCAGCTGTTGCAGACTACTTCAGTTGTTGTAATGTCTGTGGGACTTAAAGGTTTTTCTGATCAGGCTCATTGGTTCTTTTGGTCCAACACCTGAAGACCGCATTTTGGACGCGATGCGAGCATTATGAATTCCTCGTTATGTCTTTCGGTTTAACCAACGCACCAACTGCTTTTATGGATTTGATGAATCGAGTGTGTTGGCCGATGTTGGATAAATCAGTGATTGTGTTAATCGATTATATCCTAATTTATTCGATGAGCGAAGAAGAGCATGCCGGTCATATTCGCGAGGTATTGGAGACGCTTAGAAGAGAGAAGATGTATGCTAAGTTCTCCAAATGCGAGTTTTGGTTGCGGGAAGTTCAGTTTTTGGGTCATGTGGTTAATTCTGAAGGGATTATGGTGGACCCGGCAAAGGTGGAGTGATTTGTTTGTCGAGACTTGATCAAAAACAATTTATTATATCAGTCTTAGCTACCTTTGTTGTGTAAGGGTAAGTAAGGTCGTCTCCACAAGGAATATGTGGAAAATGTTTAACAATATGACTCAATTAACTTCAAGACACGAACTTTAATATTCAAAATTGGAACTTGGGATGAAATCAGGAACGCTATTGCAAAAAGCAAAAACCTTGAAACGAATTTGATTAAATATTAAGAAACAATCACTTCCGGGTTTCCAATTCTGCAAGATCCATAATTGATACTTTCAAATTAGGGTTTGTAAGAAACATACTTCAAGATAATAGCTTTTGATTAAAGTGGTAACAAAGGAACAATCTTTTAAGATTCTTTCATTCATAAAGTTACCAATTCACCTATATCACGTTGTCTACTTTTCTTGATGAGCTCACGATGCAAGGAAACCGAAAACTGATAATCAAGAACACAACTTTATTTATAAGTAAACCTGTTAACTAAGTCAAAACATAAAACTTCATTCACTAATCCATTGTTGAATACAAAAGAACCTAATCAAACATACCAATTGCTTCACTTAATATGAATTGTACTCCCAAAAGCAATCAACAAGAACTTAGCCACGCATGGTCTTTATTGAATCTTCAATCTTGATTATATGATGATTAATGATGATTTGGTGTGTGTTGGGAAGCTTGAAAGCACCCAAAATCACCTTGAATTTACTAGATTTCGGCTGCAAAAAGTTGTCCTTCGAGTTAGGGTTGGATACGTTTATGTAGACATCAAGATCCACAAAATCCGGTTGTTTAATGAAGACTGGCGTATGATACGCCCAGGGTCGGCGTATCATACACCCCCCTCAGCATCCATACGCCCAACTTTCTATAATTTTTGTCAAATACGCCCACAAATACCCCGCCAATACGCCGACCGACGTATTATACGCCCATACCTGGCGTATGATACACCGGTATGCCTAATTTTTTGCCTTTTTTGTAACATTTGATGTTTACATCTTTAGTCCTTGTAGTTTTGTGTTTTGCTCCTTTTTCCCCCAAATTAGCCTCCATTTGCTCCAATTACCTATAAATCAAAACACAAACAACTTGAAACTATTCCACCACAATCATGATGTAAAATCAAGCATTTAGATCAATTAAACCTTGAATTATTACCACTCGATCACATCCCCACACTTAACCTTTTGTTTGTCCTCAAACAAACCTACTTGCGCAATTCCCCTTATTTAATCAAACACGCTAAGTTATCACAACTTTGTATAACTTAAGGTCACAAGGCATACTTACTTTTAAACGTTCATCATTTCACCTTTTGCTTCAAACATTCATGCATTCACATTTCTCACAATGAACACTCCTCTCGGTTTATTGTGTGGGCTAGTGACTATATACTAGTATATCTGGAACTCTTAAACCAAGAATGTACATTTTCATCATAAGCTCGTGTATTAATCATATCGCCATCAATTAACACAATATAATACATAAATCAAGAGGTCTTTAATGGGTTGTAATGTTAGGCTATGGTTTAAGGTAGGATAGAATAGGGATTTTTGAGTGGCTAACGGTGAATGAAATCCAATTTAAACATGCTAGATGTGATGTGTATCAATTTCTATCCTCTAATAGCAATCATATCACAGAATTCTCATACTATTTTTGTTGCTTCATATCTTGGTCATTTTGACCTCATATTTAGCTTTTTTCTTCTTTTTTTTTTCTTTCATTTTTTTCTCATATTTAACAACCAATCATACTATTATTAAACTATTACTGAAACAACACTTCTAAACATATCATGAATTTGACTTCATCACCCTATGTTTCATAAAAAGGCTAAGGCTTTATAAGCTTGTTGTGTTGGGTTATACAAATGACAAGTTGGGGCTTAACATGGTGTCTAAAGGAAGATTATCAAGGTAAGGGATTCAAAAGAAATGGTTTAAGCAAATGGTTCATTCCTAATGCCTCTATCACATTTATGCACATATTAGTTCATGATCTTGACACGCATCAATTACACAAGTTCTAACTTAAATGTACATTATGGTTTCCCTCATTATGAAAAAATATAAAGCAAATCAACATATGCTATGAGTTGCTCAATTAGGCTCAAATTCTCACGGAAACGATGGGAAATGGTGAAAAATATGAAGCACATATGTCATCTACAATCTGGTTTGTTATGCGTTCTAAGAATTCTACCTAATTTTATAAAAGCTCATGATGGGGTGGCTTACTTTAATTTCAAAACCAGCATGCCAAGGGATCTATACATGCACAAACAAGTGATAATTAACGATGTATGAAAAAAAAATTTAGGTTTCATGCACAATTAAGCTTATTAGAAGATTTATTTTTCAAAAAGGTTCATTTTTTTTCAATTCTTCCCTCATCCCCACACTTGAGATACATTGTCCTTAATGTATGGTAGTCATAATTGGTATTTTCATAACATAGAGAACTAGATTCTTAATTCATTCCTATTATTGCTAAAAAAGACAATTCATTGGGAAAGGCGACTAGTATGCCACATCCTAACATATGATCAATCAATTTCAACGAAAGCACGAAAAGAGTATTGTTCAAAACCAAAGTAGTGGAAAGAGCACATGGACCTGATCACAATTAGTATTAGATGCCTTCATCCACCGACTTGTGCCTCCCCACACTTGAGTGCTTGCGTCTCATGATTGATATCAAAACAAAACAAGGCAAACCAAAGAAAAAAAAACCAAAACTAATAAAAGAATTAAAACTCACATTCGTAGGAATCAAGATTGCATTTAGCGTATGAAACAAGCCTTTAAACCCCTCAATACACCTAAGTGGACTAGTTGTAGTCTCGTGAGGGTTTCTAGTGAACACACCAACAAAGTTCTCGGGTTGCCTTCTGCAAGCGCTAAGTATTAGGTCTTCAGCCAGACCATACTTATCACCACTAAGGTGGTCGAAGTCCGCATTTGCCTACCGAGTTCCCAACAAATGCTCGATAATTGACATGGCAGCTCCATAGTTGCTTCCCAATTATAGGCATGTAAGTTAAGAAATTGTTGTATTTCCACTTTATAATAAATTTCCTGGCATCTTGCTTTCTCACTTTCCTATTCTTTATCTTCACACCTTCTTTCACAACTTTGTTGATTGGTATAATAAGTATATGATGAGGGTTAGAATAAACTTTGATTATATCTATCATTGACTTTTTGGAAGATTTCTTGTCTTCAACTAAGACTGCACATTCATTTCCTTGCTCTAGAAGATCCATCGGATCTTCTTCCACATTATCATCATAACTATCAACCACTACTCGTACTTCATATGGCTCTTCAACAAATGAGAGAATTTATGTGGTATTAATCTCCATGGCGTCATCCTCAACTTTTACAGATGGTGAGATGGACTCTTCTAATTCTATTTTCAATAATAATGCATCACGCTTGATAGTTAAGTAGTAAAGTCATTCCTGATCTGAAACATGATGTTCTGATAACAACTTATCGATCTCGGGCAATATGAACTCCAATTGAGAAATACTTTCTTCCTTCTTAGATTGAAAATCATTTTGAAATAGCATAACATTCTGGATAACATTCTCTTGTTTAGGAAATTGACATTGATTTTGATCATAACTTTAAGAAGTATTTGAGTGGTTTGAGCATCCATCAGAATGTCCTTGATTATACCTATTAACATCCACGTATGTTGCCTGAGAGTATTCTTGATGATAGTCATTATGATCTTCCTTATAACTTGAGCTTTGTATTGTTGGACTTAACAAGTGCATTAAGAATTAATGCATAAAAGTATGATGCTTGCCAAATTAGACATATATCAAACATAATGTGTTCTAAAATTCAAACAATCATTTACTAACACATTAGCATTATTATCATTCATAACAAACACTAATATGTGTTTAAATTTCTTTTTCAGAATTGTAGATAAAAGAAATTTTGACCAGTGTCTGCAGCGGATGAAGAAAGAGTCCACAGCGGATGAAGATCATCAATAGCGGATGAAGAAATCTGTCCAAGTGTGTGTAGCGGATGAACATCCATCCCAAAGCTGATGAAGAACATACAGCGGACAACAGACAAGCTAACACACACAACTGTCCATAGCGGATGTTCATCCACAGCGGATAAACATTCCACAGCAGACAACAGACAAGCAAACACCTGTCCACAGAGGATATTCATCTACAACAGATAAACATTCCACAACGGATGAACAAACACTACACAGGGGATGACAAGTCTTCTCCAAAGAGGATGAGATATCTTCCATAGCGGACAGCTATTCATCCACAACGGACAGCTTATAGACTAAGGATTATTTATGTAATAGTGTATAGGCTATAAATAGCACACTACCCTAATCCTTGGTAAGATTTTGAACAATCAATCAAACAATCTGTTATATCATTTTCAAGCATTCAAAACACACACACTAACACACAATCACACACACTGAATTCTTTCACTTGAATCATGGGTTTCCGCACCATGTTTCTTGTTGGTTGAATATTGAGAGATATTGAAAAAGGTCCTTAGGGGAATCAACTTGTACATGTTGAATATTGTTCTAATATGTTCATGTTCAACATGTTGTTGCAAAGCTGATTTCATTAGGTGGTATCAGAGCCTTGGCTCAATCATTCATTGATTTCGATCCTCTCATTCAACAACACTGATTTTAGTGGTTCATTAGCTTCAAAAACACACATCAACAAGTTGTTTAGTCTTCAAACTCATCTTCTTCTACTATTAACATACAACAAATGCAAACAAATATGACTTCTGAATCATTTTGTGCATTTTAAAGAAGTTTTGTTGATTTTTCAGCTTGAACATCACAAACAACACAAGTTTTGGTGAAACCATACACGGGTATTGTTCATCAGTTGTTAAAAAATCTTCAAACAAAAGGTTTTTAGCTTCGAAACATCATTAAAAGAAAGCATTTTGTGAGCATTCTAAATCAATTAGATTGTTCATAATCATCATACACTAGTGACAATCTCACTAGAAACATATTTTGTTCATTGTTCAACCATCGGGTTGAATATTTTGAAAAACATCACAACAAAACCCTAGGAAAACCCTAGGTTTTGCATACATAATTCACGGGAATTGTGTTTGCTGTTTTTGATAAAACCATAAAAAAACTAGTTGTCTTGTTTGAAAAGTTTTCAAAATCAACTTTTTGATCCAAAAAGTTGTATAACAAAAGACAAACTCTATTTTTAAGGTTTTTACAAAAGGAATATTGACTTTTGCACTAAAAGACAAATATTACATCATTCATAATCTTTCTTGTCATGTGTGACAAATAAAGAGACAAACATAGGATATTAATTAATTAATTAATTAATTCTTTTATTTGGTAAACAATTAAAACAAATTAGTTTATCAAATTAACAAACAAATCCTAGAGACAATTAGGATAGTGGATGCTCCCGTCATATGACAGGCAACTGTTCCCTCCTTCGGGATTTTAAGAACAAACATGGAGGCACTGTAGCCTTTGGAGGAGATAAAACAGGTGGGAAGATAACTGGCAAAGGAACAGTAACAAACGGGTTGATTAGCTTTGAGAACGTCAACTACTGCTCCAATCTTCAGTTCAATCTTCTGAGTGTATCCCAAATCTGTGACAAGGGATATGTCACCCTATTTGACTCCAATAGCTGCTACATCCTTAAGACGGGTTTTCAAAATCCAGAAGATCATATCCTTTTGAAAACTCCTCGTCTAAACAACACATACATTGTTGATATGAACAATGTTTCAGCATCAACCCCTGAAACTTGTTTATTATCAAAAGCCACAGAAGATGTATCACAATTATGGCATAGACGATTAGGTCATTCCAATTTTAACTGAATGAACAAACTTGTTAAAAATGATCTAGTCATAGGTCTGCCACAAAAGGAATTTTTCTGTTCAGACCACTGCACAGCATGTCTGAAAGGCAAACAACATAGAGTTTCACATAAATCAAAATTGATAAACTCTAACAACACACCACTCAAATTGCTTCATATGGACCTTTTTGGCCCAACAAACATCCTAAGCATAGGAAAGAAGCAATACTATCTTGTCATAGTAGATGATTACTCCAGATTCACATGGGTTTTCTCTCTACTACACAAGACAGAAACAACACAAATCATTACATCCTTTATCACAAAGATTGAGAATCAACTTGATCTTAAAGTCAAATCTTTAAGAAGTGATAATGGCACTGAATTTAAGAATGACTGCAATTCCTTTTTTTATCCAGAAATCAACTTTACAACAACATATTGAACATGAACATATTAGAACAATATTCAACATGAACAAGTTGATTCCCCCAGGGACCGTTTTCAATATCTCTCAATATTCTACCAACAAGAAACTTGGTGCCAAAACCATGATTCAAGTGAAAGAATTCAGTGTGTGTGTGTATGTGATTGTGTGTTAGTGTGTGTGTTTTGAATGCTCGAAAATGATAATAACAGATTGTTTGATTGATTGTTCAAAAGCTTACCAAGGATTAGGGTAGTGTGCTATTTATAGCCTATACACAAAAGCTATATACAATTACTGAACTACCCTTATGTAAACAAATATTACATAAATAATCCTAAGTCTATAAGCTATCCACTATGGATGAATAGCTGTCCGCTGTGGAAGATATCTCATCCGCTGTAGAGAAGACTTTTCATCCGTTGTGTAGTGTTTGTTCATCCGTTGTGGAATGTTTATCCGCTGTGGATGAACATCCGCTATGGACAGGTGTTTGCTTGTCTGTTGTTCACTGTGGAATGTTTATCCAATGTGGATGAACATCCACTGTGGACAGTTATGTGTGTTAGCTTGTCTATTGTCCGCTGTATGTTCTTCATCCGCTGTGGGATGGATGTTCATCCGCTGTGGGATGGATGTTCATCCCCTGCACACACTTGGACAGATTTCTTCATCCGTTGCTGATGATCTTCATCCACTGTGGACTCTTTCTTAATCCGCTGCAGACAGTTATCAAAATTCTTTTATTTACAGTTCTGAAAAAGAAATTTAAACACATATTAGGGTTTGTTATAAATGATAATGATGCTAATGTGTTAGTAAATGATTGTTTGAATGTTAAAACACATTATGTTTGATATATGTCTGATTTGGCAAACATCAAACTTTTATGCATTAATTCTTAATGCACTTTTTGAGTCCAACAATACTTCCCCTAAGTATGATGTTTCCATCAATTTAATGATTGCTTGTTACTGTTTTGTCTATTAGAAACAATATGTGTGTGTTGGTGCTTGTTAATGATTTGTTTGTTAGGAAAATGTGTGTGTGTGTTTGATATGAAAGATTGTACTGATTGTGTGTTATCGCTTAAACTATTTGATTGCATGATTGTATGTTATTAAAATGGTTTGTTTGTTCATAGCGGATGAACATTTGTTCATACGCTGTGGATCCTTGAAATAATTGATTGTTTGTTCATAGCGGATGAACTTTTGTTCATGCTCTGTGGACACATGGATGTGGCGTAAATGTTTACAACGTATGATTACCTATGTGCATACGCTGTATACACATGCACTATTTCTACAATGGATGACTTTTGTTAGTCATTCGCTGTGGAATGGCACTGTATTCACAGCGGATGCCTTACCAATATCATGCGCTGTGAACACTTGTATGTTCATAAGTGCATAGCGGATGTTTGTTTGTCTAGTCTGCGATATACACTTGGTGAATTTTGCATGTTATGATGATTACTGTAGCTACAGCGGATGTATGTTTGTGTGTCCGCTGTGACAACAGTTTTTTAAAAAAATTCAGATTTTTGTTTGTTTTGAACTAATGTCTTTCGAAGCATATGTTTGATAAAATTTTCTTCTGAAAGAACATTTGTTTGATGAAACTTGTTTATATCAAAATGTTTGTTTAAATATTTGATTTAAAATATATGTTAAAATATTAAAATTTTAACATATTCAATATATGGATGATAAGATATCACTCACAAGCAATATTGTGCAATAAAATAAACATATGTATGTGTGTCAAAGTGCTGTGTTTGGGTGTTGGCTTGACATGGCTTTGTTTAAAACTCAAAATTTAGGAAATCTTAAGTTTTGAAATGTGTGACAATGCACAATTCTACTACCTTTGATAATTCCATGTTCAAATTTCCTGCTGAAATCAACTTTACAACAACATGTTGAACATGAACATATTAGAACAATATTCAACATGAACAAGTTGATTCTCCCAAGGACCTTTTTCAATATCTCTCAATATTCAACCAACAAGAAACATGGTGCGGAAACCCATGATTGAAGTGAAAGAATTCAGTGTGTGTGTGTGTGTGTGATTATGTGTTAGTGTGTGTGTTTTGAATGCTCGAAAATGATAATAACAGATTGTTTGATTGATGGTTCAAAAGCTTACCAAGGATTAGGGTAGTGTGCTATTTATAGCCTATACACAAAAGCTATATACAATTATGGAACTACCCTAATGTAAACGAATATTAGATAAATAATCCTAAGTCTATAAGTTGTCCGCTGTGGATGAATAACTGTCCGCTGTGGAAGATATCTAATCCGCTGTGGAGAAGACTTGTCATCCGCTGTGTAGTGTTTGTTCATCCACTGTGGAATGTTTATCCGCTGTGGATGAACATCTACTATGGATAGGTGTTTGCTTGTCTGTTGTCCGCTGTGGAATGTTTATCCGCTGTGGATGAACATCCGCTGTGGTCAGTTTTGTGTGTTAGCTTGTCTGTTGTCCGCTGAATGTTCTTCATCCGCTGTGGGATGGATGTTCATCCGCTGTGGATGGATGTTCATCCGTTGCACACACTTGGACAGATTTCTTCATCCGCTGCTAATGATCTTCATCAGTTGTGAACTCTTTCTTCATCCGCTACAGACACTTGTCAAAATTTCATTTATCTACAATTTTGAAAAAGAAATTTAAACACATATTAGTGTTTGTTATGAATGATAATGATGCTAATGTGTTAGTAAATGATTGTTTGAATGTTAGAACACATTTTGTTTGATACATGTCTGATTTGGCAAGCATCATACTTTTATGCATTAATTCTTAATGCACTTGTTGAGTCTAACAATACTTCCCCTAAGTATGATGTTGCCATCAATTTAATGATTGCTTGTTACTATTTTGTCTGTTAGAAACAATGTGTGTGTGTTGGTGCCTGTTAATGATTTGGTTGTTAGGAAAATGTGTGTGTGTGTTTGATATGAAAGATTGTATTGATTGTGTGTTATTGCTTAAACTGTTTGATTGCATGATTGTATGTTATTGAAATGGTTTGTTTGTTCACAGCGGATGAACATTTGTTCATGCACTATGGATCCTTGAAACATTTGATTGTTTGTTCATAGCGGGTGAACTTTTGTTCATGCGCTGTGGACACATGGATGTGGTGTGAATGTTTACAGCGTATGATTACCTATATGCATACACTGTATACACATGCACTATTTCTACAATGGATAACTTATGTTAGTCATGCGTTGTGGAATGGCACTGTATTCACAGCGGATGCCTTACCAACATCATGCGCTGTGAACACTTGTATGTTCATAAGTGCATAGCGGATGTTTGTTTGTTTATTCCGCGATATAGACTTGGTGAATTTTGCATGTTATGATGATTACTGCAGCTACAACGGATGTATGTTTGTGTGTCCGCTGTGACAACAGTTTTTTCAAAAAATTCCAGATTTTTGTTTGTTTTGAACTAATGTTTTTCGAAGCATATGTTTGATAAAATTTTTTTCTGAAAGAACATTTGTTTGATGAAACTTGTTTAAATCAAAATGTTTGTTTAAATCTTTATTTAAAATATATGTTAAAATATTCAATATATTGATGATAAAATATCACTCACAAGCAATATTGTGCAATAAAATAAACATATGTATATGTGTCAAAGTGCTGTGTTTGGGTGTTGGCTTGACATGGCATTGTTTAAAACTCAAAATTTAGAAAATTTTAAGTTTTGAAATGTATGACAATGCACAATTCTGCTGCCTTTGATAATTCCATGTTCAAATTTTCCCCCTAAATTTTTGCATATTTATAAAAAACTTTTATAAAATGACAAAAAGTTATATGTTTTAATATGGAAATTATCAAAGTCCAATTTGCTTGTTTGTTAATCATGTAGCAAGAGAAGATATTATCTTACTAAAAATGAATGTTTATCATGTTTTACACATGAATCTTTTGCACATACCATGAGATCATACTAGTCTACATTTCTCACTAACTTGTTTGTATGGTTTTGAGAATAGACATAGACAAGTACAATGTTGATTGTAGATATTATGATCCACTTAAACTCATGCATGGTATTAGTGATTGATTGAAACAGTGAGTGATTATCATGTTTTGAGTTTATTGACAAGAGATGTATGTACCCCACATCTGATTGTATGATTGGTACAACCCTCCTCAAGATATGCTAGAAAGCACTTTCAATACTTAAAACCTAGCTACTTAGGAGTATAAATGCTCAATTTGATCCATGATGTTTGATCCTCTTTGGGATTCTTTTTCACTTCACTTTGGAAGTTGATCCTCTTTGGGATTCTTTTAATTCATTCACAAGGAATGTAGTCATAAAGACTTTATTGATGATTCATCCAAGATGGATGTGTTCCTCTTTGGGAATCTTTTTGGATCATGATTTAGGTCATTCAGGTCTGTGCTTAGCACAACAAAGAATGCCTAGGTGTACTCCAGGTCTATGATTATCATGTAACGCCCGGAATAAAGTCGAAACGAGCCAGTTAATAATAATGGGCTTAGCCGGGATTATTTAAAGAAAATAAGCGGGATATGGAGTATGGACCGAGTAGACCTCGCGGGTTATGTGCTCGGCGAGTTTAAGGTCCCGGGAACGCCCAGTATATATAAATGCATCAGCAAGAGCCACTCTCATTTGCAACTCAATACCAACTTTTACAGAGAGAGTGTAGAGAGAGAAAGTGGAGAGAAATTGGTGATTCAAGGCTCGGTTGATCAAGAGATTGAAGATCGGTGTTTGTGGGCATCCAAAAAATAAGAAAAGACCAAGAATCAAGGTAAGAAACATAGTTTAATTGGTTCTTTAAGGGCAAACCTGGATTCTAGGGTTTGGGGTTTTTTGAAAGTGGCAAAGAATAGCCCAAAACTCACGTTTTTGTGTAAGAAAACATGTAAGAAGCTTCGATATAGCTTCTTGGGTGATAAACCAAGGTTTTGGGTGTAAAAGATTGAAGTTTTGGGTTAAAAATGGGTTGGTTCGTAAATTCAGCCCATTTTGCGAAACTGGATGTTCATCCAGCGAAATTATGTAGTCGTCCAGCGAAACTATGGATCTTCCTGCGAAACTATAGTTTCGTAGGTAGTCTCGCAGACTTGAATTTCCAACGAATGTTGGGCGAAACTGGCAGCGAAGATGCCAGCGAAACTGCCAGCGAAGGTGGCAGCGAAACTGCTGGCGAAACTAGCTGCGAAACTGCTGATCATGCAGCGAAATTAGCAGCGAAATTAGGCAGAAATTAACCCCTTTGAGTGTTAACTTATCTGAAGGCTGTGTAGTGCGACCCTTGCTTAGAAAGCTTGATTGAGAAGCTACTCGCTGAGTTCAGGTGAGTTCTAGATCCCCTATTTTAAAGGTTTTAAACTTGTTTGGGGCTGGAAATGCATACCGAATGTATGTTTTAAATGACCAAGAATTTAAAAGGTTTTAACAGGAAGATCAATTTTTCCATCAGGAAATGTGCCATATAAATGTTTAAAAAATTTTTCCAGCCAGGGGCGATGCCCCTTGGACCCTACTAGGGGCTGCTGCCCCTAGGACCCCGCTGTCAGGGGCTGCCGCCCCCGAACCCCCGCTGCCCCGCAGAGGGTCGGTTATGTTTTTATGTTGAACGTATGTGAACGGTTGATGCATGATGTTTATGATGATGTGTGATGGGGTATGTGATGTTTATGTGATGCTATGTATGAATGTGTTATGTTGGCTTTATGTTCCTATTATGTATTATTCCGTGACTTACGTGTTATGAGTATGAAATGAACGAAAAGTATTATGTAACATAAAGCGGTAAGTAATGATTATTGAAAAGAGGAACGTAAAGAATGAAAGAATGCATGCATTAATGAACGAACGGAGGTAAGAAAAGTCTTGCAAGCAATGTATGGAGGTTCACACCCAATGAAAGGTGTTAGCTCAACGGTGTGCGGGTTAGCTACCCCATAAGGATGCACACTGGGGTCTAGTCTTTGTGACTGACCATACGTATGGGACTATTGTCGCTTGCCTTGGTGCTGGTGCCTGCCTAGTGCATGATGTTTGAAGTCTATTTATAGTCTTCGGCCCAGTACCCGCCTTGTGCGTGATGTTTGGGGTATAGCACATGGCATTGGTCCAAATGATGATACCCCGGTGCTGGTGCCCGCCTAGTGCATGATGTTTGAAGTCTATTTATAGTCTTTGGCCCAGTACCCGCCTTGTGCATGATGTTTGGGGTATAGCTTGAGGCATTAGCCTGGAGCATAGAGAAGTGAAAGTAATAATGGACGAATGAAAAGTACGATAAGAAAGAGAATGAATGAATGTAAGTTGACGATGATGGAAGATAATAATAAAATTATCTATGTGTACGTATGATGTATGATCGCAAATGAACGTAAAGAATGGTTTTAAAAGAAAGAAAAGTATTTTTTTATAAAACTAGAACTCACTCAGCAACGCTGACTTTTATGTATTTTCTAGTTGGCAGGTAATGTTGCTGAGGATGGCACGGGGCAGCTACTTGGCGTTTTTTGGGATGGCATCCATTGTTTAAATTATGACGTTTTTGCATTGTAATGCGAACAAACAATATTTTTGTACGATTATGAATGATGTATTATTTTGCAAAAGCAATGAATGAAACGATTTAAAATTATTCCACTGCATTGTTTTAGTACGCCTAAATATATGTTTTATGTTTTATGTGCAATGATTGACCATCTGTAAGCGTCCCGGGAACGGGGCCTTACATATCATAACAAAGGAGACACTTGAATGATTGAGCAATTTATAATCTGTTTCACTTGGTGTATTGTAGTTACTTTGAAAGCAACCTATATTGGATAGATCAATACTCACCATAAACCAAGATGTGTTGTTAACCACATAGCTGAGTGAGTTCTTGTTTTATAAATAAAATACTTTACTTTCTTAAAACATAACCTTCACATTCGTATGCGATCACACATCATACATACACATTGATAATATATATTATTATCTTCATCATCGTTCAATCCGTACAATACATTACATCCCTTACCATCATCCAAATCCTGTCTCATGCAATACCCCTACTCGTGCTCGAAAGCTGATAGTGTACCGGGGCCTGTAAACAAACCCCTGACTTGTGTCCGAAGACTGACACAGTACCGGTGTACGCGACAAGGATCCCAACTCGTATGCAACACCCCCGACTCGTGCTCGAAAACTGATACTGTGCCGGGGCCTGTAAACAAACCCCCGACTCGTGTCCGAAGACTGACACAGTACCGGGGTGAGCATTTTGACATCACTAGGGTCGATCTAATGGATTAAACCCCATACGAGTCAGTTGTGACACACAGTCACTCACCTTAGCCTGGCATACAAGTCTGTTGTGACAACACAGTCACTCACCTCAACCATGGCTAACGAGTCTTTTGTGTCAACACAGTCACTCACCTCAGTCTTGCTTACAAGACTTTCATTACTCCTTCCATTCATTCATGCATGCATTCATTCATTCCTTACGTTCCATTTTTCATTATCATCCGCTTTACGTTACATACTACTTTCCATTTACTTTTCATAATCATACCACGTAAAGCCATGGGAAATAACATACATAACAAGGAACATAACTTAAACATAACCATACCATACATAGCATCATCATCATATCACGTATGACATCATAAAGTCAACTTACATTACCCCCGGGAGTATCCAAAGTCAAAGCCTACACTTTACATTTCCCCAAAATTTCAGAAATTATTCTAAGTCATAGGCGCATGGGACATCTTAGGAGCATCAGCAGAAAATTCTAAGTATAAAACTTCATGGGCACATCAGCACTATTTGGGCGCATGAGCCGTGTTCGGGCGTCCCAACACTTAGCCACAGAAACAATTCTGGGCGCATGGGCACTATGCGGGCACATGACCCACACTTAGCCAATTTTCAAACTTTCTGGGCGCACGGCCACTATTCAGGCGCACCACCTACACTTGGGCGCATGGGCACTCTGGGCGCATCAGCCCTGTTCGGGCGCACCACCCTTGGGCGCATAAGAACACTTAGGCGCATAACACTTGGGCGCATGAGAACATTCTGAAATATGTCTAACACTGCCAAACTCACCCGAACATCATTCCAACATAACCCAAACACAGATCTCACATACTAAGGGCATCTAAAACTTACCAAGCACAATACTAAACCATAACAAGCCTAGAACACACAACCACAACACATACGGTCGAACCACAACAAGCACATCATACGGTTATTTTTTAAAAATGTTTACCCGGTATGCATAAAAGCCCCAAAGCTTTAAAATCTGTAAAACAGGGGTTCTAGAAAATCACCTTGAAGCAGCTCTTCAACCCAAACACTTTCACCTATGATTTCAGCTTCAAAATTCCCAAGAACAACCTTCTAAAACATCGAGAGCTTTGGTTACAAGCTGCAAACTAAGCTAAAACCGAACATAAACCCGAGAACTAACCTTTTTACAGCTTCTTCTTCTCCAAAAACCCGATTTCTTGCTCTTCTTCTTCTTCAGCCGAGGCTAAAAGCAGATCTGCTGCTTTATGGGGCGGCCGTACCCCCATTTATATTAAAATAATGAATCTTGGCACTTTTACACCTTGCACCCCTCATCTTATGCCCATTTACTTTTCTTTCTATTTACTTCCTTTTTGCTTTCTTTTAAATGAAAATTCGGGGTGTTACAAGTCCACCCCCTTATATAGGTTTCGTCCCCGAAACCTGTCGCTTCTCGAACAGTCACGGGTAACATTGTCTCACCATCTTCCTTGATCTTACACGTAGGCTTAGTCCCCTTCTAGGCTCCACTGTACTCGCATAAGTGAAACCACCATTCCCTTAGCCTTTCTTTCCCTTCTATCAGAAATGACCCTCAGTTGCTCCACGTAGTTGAATCCTTCATCCATCTCGGTATTCTCAAGTGGCATGATCGTATCCTCGTCGATTGAGTACTCTTTCAGACGAGATATATGGAACATCAAATTACTTCCACTTAACACGTCAGGTAGCTCCGGTCAACATGCCAATTCTCTTACCCGAGCAACAATTCAATTTAGTCTTTTATATCTTGGTATTGACTTCCCTTGCTTTCTAAATCGTGTGACCTCCTTATCCAAAACAGGACCTTCATCATTACTTCATCGCCATAGGCCGGCACCGAACTCTTGTCTGGTGCGGTAGATTAAACCATCTTCTTGCGACACTCGGAGTTTTTGTCTTATAGGCTACTAGCCAATTCATCCGAAGGCCCACGTCTATCCATCCATGTCTGTCCTGAACAGTCTAGTAGGAAACACGCGCTCTCTCAATTCTATTGCGCAACCTTCTATGGCATCCGGTAACCTAGTGGACTTACCAATAGCAATTTCTACATCGAAGGACGCATCAATCTTCCTACTCCTAACGTGCAACTTAACACAAGGCAGCAGGAATGAAACTACTACTAGTACCACAATTGAAGCACAAGGCACAATTTTAATTTACTAGAAACGTACCTGACATCAAGTCGAAGTCCGCACTAGCCTCCTCCTGGTCATAGTGAATGCTCTGACCTTCATCCTCTGTTCTCCTTCCTTACACCGGAGCTCTCTGCCCTCGACTTCTTGCAGTCCCTGCTCATATGTCCACTATTGCCACATCTGTAACATTTAGCCATGTGACAATCCCTCGCCCTGTGCCCTCTTTCCCACACTGGAAGCAGATGTTCAATCCCTATTTGCACTCCCCCTCGTGGCCTCTGCCACACTTCCTACACACCTCTTCCTTCCCTGTTATCCTCCTCCGATCATCGAACCTCATCGTCTTACCTCGCCTTCCATTTCCATTCTTAACATAGCCTTGCTCCTCCTATTCGTCCGTCATCGCCACCACCTCACGCTCGTCATACAACCTCCATGCCAAATCGACCGCTGACCTAAACGTGCTTGGTCGGGTAGCGATCAAATGTCCACGGATATCTACTGGAAGACCTTGAATATACCTTTTGATATTTTGTGACACACGCATCACCTGATCTAGCACCAGCCTTGCAATTTCGTTGAACTTTTTGGTGTACTGTTGGTGAGTCATCGTCCCCGCCTCTAGCTGGAGGAACTCCCTCTCAACTTTGTCAAGCTCTCTATAAGGGAAAAACTCCTCGATTACCAACCTCTTCAGCTCCTTCCACCTCATCCTCCCGGTTGCTCTGGTGCCCTCAGCCTAAACAATGTTGTCCCACCAGCACAAGGCTGAATCCACAAATGAGTGGGTAGCAAACTTCACCTTCTGATCCTCGCGACACTCGCTAATCTCAAGTACCGCTTCCATTTCTCTCACCCAACATTGTGCAGCCGCTGCACTCTCATTTCCATCAAACACAAGAGGCCTACACCTTTGGAATGCTCCATAGCTGCATCCCTTCGTAGTCTCCTGCACAGCTTCCTCATCCTTCTCATCGTCACTGGAGACAACCATGTCAGTCTTCGGTTGATCACTCCCCCTTAGACCTCCTTCCTCGCCTCCTCGTCTAGAGGTCTTTCTTTTCTCACTCTCCATCTTCTCATCCTCCTTCATAGCTCTAATGACCTTGGTCAGTACAGTCGGCAGAATCGTCTGCATGACCTGGTGGACTTCCTCTGCAACTGCCTCCTTCATTGAGGCTCTCAGATTAGCACTCCCATCCTCACCGTCCTGGTGACGAAGTACTGGCTCATCAGGAGCCGTCTCAGCAGTCTTAGCTCTGCTCCTCGTGACACGCGGCCTAACACCACGTCCATCACGACCTCCACCTCGCGAATCCTCAGAAGACCTACCACCAGCCATCTAAACACTACAAGATTCAAACACCAACACGGTCAATCAAGGTAATAGCTTAAGATATGTCAATTATAGGAAGTCCCTAATCACAATGGCCAGTTGTGTTTACCCACTTACTTTACTCTTCATTTCTCAAGCATTCCCTATCCTGACTACATCAGTATCTAAATCCGCACAGAAGCACACAAGCCACATAACATGCGCACATAATACCGGTTAACATTAACTCACATAAAACCCTTTACATAAAACTTTTACCTGCAGGAATGTAGCTACTAGGACCGGCATCCCTTTCCTTTCGTCCCATTCTCAGTTTAAGATTAGGTTCTTTTGAAAATATCTACCCAATTCTCTTAAACTTTAGCTCTGATACCAACTTGTAAGGCCCCGTCCCCAGGACGCTTACAGCTGGACCGTCATCGCATAAAATATTTAAAACAAACATTACTCTTGCAACGGAATTTAAAAACTTACTTTCATTAATCATTAAAACATGTTATCTCGTTACATAAATCGTTTACATATCAAAATACAATAACATGTCATAATGAGGATGCTAGTCTTCGAAACACTCCCAGTAGCGTATGCATCCATGCCTGCAACTCCTCGGCATCAACAAAATACCTGCCAACTATCTTGCATACAAAAAGTCAGTGATGCTGAGTGAGTTCTAGTTTTATAAATAAAATACTTTACTTTCTTAAAACATAACCTTCACAATCGTATGCGATCACACATCATACGTACACATTGATAATATTTATTATTATCTTCATCATCGTTCAATTCAAACAATACATTACATCCCTTACCATCATCCAGATCCTGTCTCATGCAATACCTCGACTCGTGCTCGAAAGCTGATAGTGTGCCGGGGCCTGTAAACAAACCCCCGACTCGTGTCCGAAGACTGACACAGTACCGGTGTACGCGACAAGGATCCCATCTCGTATGCAACACCCCCGACTCATGCTTGAAAGCTGATACTGTGCCGGGGCCTGTAAACAAACCCCCGACTCGTGTCCGAAGACTGACACAGTACCGGGGCGAGCATCATGACATCACTCGGGTCAATCTCATGGATTGAACCCCATATGAGTCTGTTGTGACACACAGTCACTCACCTCAGCCTGGCATACAAGTCTGTTGTGACAACACAATCACTCACCTCAACCATGGCTAACGAGTCTTTTGTGTCAACACAGTCACTCACCTCAGTCTTGCTTACAAGACTTTCATTACTCCTTCCATTCATTCATGCATGCATTCATTCATTCCTTACGTTCCCTTTTTCATTATCTTCCGCTTTACATTACATACTACTTTCCATTTACTTTTCATAATCATACCACGTAAAGCCAAGCGAAATAACAAACATAACAAGGAACATAACATAAACATAACCATACCATACATAGCATCATCATCACATCACGTATGACATCATAAAGTCAACTTACATTACCCCCGGAAACATCCCAAGTCAAAGCCTACACTTTACATTTCCCCAAAATTTCAGAAATTATTCTAAGTCATAGGCGCATGGGACATCTTAGGCGCATCAGCAGAAAATTCTAAGTATAAAACTTCTTGGGCACATCAGCACTATTTGGGCGCATGAACCGTGTTCGGGCGTCCCAACACTTAGCCACAGAAACAATTCTGGGCGCATGACCCACACTTAGCCAATTTTCATACTTTCTAGGCGCACGACCACTATTCAAGCACACCACCTACACTTGGGCGCATGGGCACTCTGGGCGCATCAGCCCTGTTCGGGCGCACCACCCTTGGGCGCATAAGAACACTTAGGCGCAAAACACTTGGGCGCATGAGAACATTCTGAAATATGTCTAACACTGCCAAACTCACCCGAACATCATTCCAACATAACCCAAACACAGATCTAACATACTAAGGGCATCTAAAACTTACCAAGCACAATACTAAACCATAACAAGCCTAGAACACACAACCACAACACATATAGTGGAACCACAACAAGCACTTCATATGGTTATCTTTCAAAAATGTTTACCCGGTATGCATAACAGCCCTAAAGCTTTAAAATCTGTAAAATAGGGGTTCTAGAAACTCACCTTGAAGCAGCTCTTCAACCCAAACACTTTCAACTGTGATTTCAGCTTCAAAATTCCCGAGAACAACCATCTAAAACATCGAGAGCTTCGGTTACAAGCTGCAAACTAAGCTAAAACCGAACATAAACCCGAGAACTAACCTTTTTGTAGCTTCTTCTTCTCAAAAAACCCGATTTCTTGCTCTTCTTCTTCTTCAGCCGAGGCCAAAAGCAGATCTGCTGCTTTATGGGGCGGCCATACCCCCATTTATATTAAAATAATGAGTCTTGGCACTTTTACACCTTGCACCCCTCATCTTGTGCCCATTTACTTTTCTTTCTATTTACTTCCTTTTTGTTTTCTTTTAAATGAAAATTTGGGGTGTTACATTTTGTAAAAAGGTCAGCCAATTGGTTGTCTGTGTGGACCTTGATCAACTTGATCAGACCCTTTTCTGAGCAATCTCTCAGAAAGTGATATCTGATCTCTATGTGTTCGGTTTTTGAATGTTGAACAGGATTGTCTGTTATAAACATTGCTGCAGAATTGTCAATGTGTATGGGTGTTTTAAGAAAATTAAAGCCATAATTAAGCATTTGGTTTTGAATCCATAACACTTAAGAACAGCATGCAGAAGCAGCTATATATTCTGCTTTGGCTGTGGACACAGAGACATTTGTCTATTTTTTGCATTGCCAAGAGATCAATCTTGATCCAAGAAACTGGCAGCCTCCACCGGTTGATTTCCTGTTGTTATTGCATCCCCCATAATCATTGTCTATGTTTGCACATAATAAGAAGTCTTCATCTTTAGGATACCACAAACCAAGAGCTGGTTTGCCTTTCAAGTATCAGAAGATTCTTTTTACAGCATTTATGTGTGATTCCTTGGGATCTGCTTGATATCTTGCACACATGCATACTGCATACATGATATCTGGTCTGCTTGCTGTTAGGTACATCAGATAACCTATCATAGATCTGTAAAGTTTTTGGTCAACTGATGTTCCTTCTGGATCTGGTCCAAACTTCAATTCAGTTGCAAATGGTGTCTTGCTTGAATTGCAATCAGTCATGTTATACTTCTTGAAGATCTGATGCATATATTTGCTTTGATTGATGAAAATTCCATCTGTTGATTGTTGGACTTGTAGACCTAGGAAGAATGTGAGTTCTCCCATTGAGCTCATCTGGAATTTTGATTGCATAAGAGTTTCAAACTCTTTGTAAAGCTGTATGTTTATGGAGCCAAAAATTATGTCATCCATATAGACTTGCACTACTAACAAGTCTTGTTCTTTTCTTTTTAAGAACAATGTCTGATCAATTTTACCTCTGGTGTAACCATTCTGTAGTAGAAACTTTGATAGAGTTTCATACCACTTTTTGGGTGCTTGGTAAAGACCATACAGAGCTTTGTCTAACTTGTATACTCTGTGAGGGAAATCCGGATCTTCAAACCATGGAGGTTGAGCAACATACACCTCTTCATCTATCTTACCATAAAGGAATGCACATTTTACATCCATTTGGTAGACAGTGAACTTCTGAGATGAGGCATAAGCAAGGAATACTTGGATGGCTTCCAGTCTTGCTACAGGAGCAAAGACATCATCATAATCAATGCCTTCCTCTTGAGTATAACCTTGAGCTATAAGCCTTGCTTTGTTTCTTATGATAATCCCTCTGTCATCTGCTTTGTTTCTGAATAGCCACCTTGTGCCAATTGCATATTGACCATCAGGCAGATCTACCAGCTTCCAAACTTCTTGCTTCTTGAATTGCTGTAGCTCCTCTTGCATATCTTCTATCCAACTGTTGTCCTTTAATGTTTCAGTGATGTTTTTGGGTATAGTTAAGGATAAGAAACAGGAATACAGGCAAATGTTTGCTGTGTTAGATTGACTACAAGTCAATCTGGTGTTGAGATCACCGATGTTATTTTTTATTGGATGGTCCTTGTGAACCCTTGTGGTTGTAATTTGATCAACATGAATTGTTGAATCAAGATTGGTGATTGTCTGATCATGTGATGATGGGTGAGCAAGAGTATTAGGAGATGTGAGATTGTCTGATTGAGGGGGTTCAGTGAATGTTTGAGGGGAATCATGAAAGAAATCTAATATTTCATCTTCATGATGTGTGTCTGGGAGAGAATGGTAGTCATCATCATCTTCATGTTGTTTTGGTTTGTTTGTTTCCTGTGATTGATTGGGTATAGGAGATGAAGATGCTGGAGTGTCTGAGGATGTTTCTCTTGAGATGTTTGGTTGATCAGGAGGTGTTGAAACAGTTGTGCTTGAAGGAGTGTTAGTGGTTCTCCTTGGAGGATCAACAGTCAATGGAACGTCAACGGTTGTTGGTGGAACCATTGGATATTCAGTGTTATCCTTTGAACCTGAAACATCTAATTAAGCTATGTCAAATGATTTTGTTAGTGCATCAATATCAAACAACCAGTTTGATCCAATGACTTTCTTAATGAGAGAATGTTCATTGAAAACAACTTCAGTTGTTTCTTCTACTATATTTAGCCTTGGATTGAATACTCTGTAAGCTTTTGAGCTTATAGAATATCCAACAAAGAATCCATCATCTGCTTTTGGAGGAAATTTGGATAATTGTTCTCTGGTGTTTAATATGGAAATAGAACATCCAAATGCCTTAAGAAATCCTATATATGGTTTTCTTTTAAACACTAATTCATAAGGCATTTTGGAATGTTCTTTGATGATTAATGTTTTGTTTTGTATGTAGCATGTTGTGTTTATGGCTTTAGCCCAAAAGGATATGGGCAATAGAGAGTCAGCTAGCATGGTTCTAGCTGCTTCTATTAATGTTCTGTTCCTTCATTCAGCTACTCCAATATGTTGAGGAGTTCTTGCTACGCTGAATTGATGACTTATTCCTTTTTCAGCACAAAAAGAAGAAATGTAGTCATTCTTGAATTCAGTGCCATTATCACTTCTTAAAGATTTGACTTTAAGATCAAGTTGATTCTCAGTCTTTGTGATAAAGGATGTAATGATTTGTGCTGTTTCTGTCTTGTGTAGTGGAAAGAAAACCCATGAGAATCTGGAGTAATCATCAACTATGACAAGACAGTATTGCTTCTTTGCTATACTTAGGATGTTTGTTGGGCCAAAAGGGTCCATATGAAGCAATTTGAGTGGTGTGTCGTTAGAGTTTATCAATTTTGATTTTGGGAAACTCTATGTTGTTTGCCTTTCAAACATGCTGTGCAGTGGTCTGAACAAGAAAAATTCCTTTTATGGCAGAACTATTACTAGATCATTTTTAACAAGTTTGTTCATTCGGTTAAAATTGGAATGACCTAATCATCTATGCCATAATTATGATACATCTTCTATGGCTTTTGATAATAAACAAGTTTCAAGGGTTGATGCTGAAACATTATTCATATTAACAATGTATGTGTTGTTTAGACGAGGAGTTTTCAAAAGGATATGTTCTTCTAGAATCTGAAAACCCGTCTTAAGGATGTAGCAGCTGTTGGAGTCAAATAGGGTGACATATCCCTTGTCACAGATTTGGGATAAACTCAGAAGATTGAACTGAAGATTGGAGCAGTAGTTGATGTTCTCAAAGCTAATCAACCCGTTTTTTACTATTCCTTCGCCAGTTATCTTCCCACATGTTTTATCTCCTCCAAAGGATACATTGCCTCCATGTTTGTTCTTAAAATCTCGAAGGAGGGAACAGTTGCCTGTCATATGACGGGAGCATCAACTGTCAACATACCAGATGTTGTCAGTCCTTCTAATATGTCCTTGAAAAACAAAAGAAATTAGTTAGTTGGAGCAACCCAATCCAAGATGGTCTTGGGTTTTTTGACTTTTCCAACAACACAAATTTCTTCCAAGACAGCATTGTCTGAAGGTTTTGGAGCTCTAGACACACTAGATTTCCTTTGGTTTGATTTAGCTCTATTTGGAGAAGTGCTTTGTGCTCTTCTCATTTGTGAGCTAGTGTCAGTGGTTTGTCTGTTCTGAGCCTTATGTCTCCTTGATATGTGTTGAAAATTGTCATAAAAGGTTTTATCATTATCTGAAACAATTTTCTGATGAGGAGTATGTTTAGGAACTCCTACTCTGCTCTTATTTTTAGCAACACGTTATTTTTTAGTAGTTTTCTCAACCTGAGCTTGTTTGTTTTGTTTCTTGTTTTTCTTGTTGAAAAAACAATTTGCCGTGCTATGATTGATTCTTTCACAAATGGAGCAATAATTGTGAAAATGACATGTTTCTGTACTGTCATTATTCGTCTTACAGTACTTGCAGTACTTGCCATATCTGTACTTTTCAGTTGAATGTGTGAATTGATCACACCATTCACAGTATGTCAATTCTGTTTTTATTTGTTTGCTAAAAACTTTTGATTTCAAATTAGATTTTGATGGAATTTCAAAAGTTACAGATGGTTGGTTTGGTTGAAATATGGCTTTGCCTTTCCCTTTATTAGTTTGTTTGGAAGTGACATTTGAGGTTAAAGCTTTCCTGCCACAGATATCAAATCCTTTAATATGTTTTGATTGTTTGGTTGGAGTGTTAGCCACACTTGAAGTCTTATGAGCTTTAGTAATTGGTTGATCTGAGTCAACCTCCAAAAGATCAGTGTCATCATCACTAGTTTCATTATCGTATTCATTGTTTTCACCTTAATAAAATTCTATAGTTTTGATTTGTGAAATCTCTTGAATTTTTACAAATTTAATCAATGGTGTTTTCAACATTGTTAGAGATGATGATGATGATGACTTTGATTCAATTGGTTTCTCTTGATATTCAGTTGACTCATCTTGTATGTTGGTCATTGACTCAGGATACTTAAAGGTCCTTTGCTAAGCAAGAAGTTCTTTGAACTTCTTATTGCTCACCTGAAACTTCTGAAGTTTATCTTCAGTTTCAGCTTGAGTTGTTTTTGACTCAGTTAATGAGATAGAGAGCTGCTCTACCTGAGCTGTCAATGTTAATTTTTCCGAAAGTAGTTTGTCTATGTCTAATTGTAATAAAAGTATTTTTGTAGCATACTGCTTTTGTTCTGATTTTAGACTTTCATTAAGAATGTTTGTTTCAATTACTTTCTTTAACAGCTTGTCAGCATGTTCTCTATACCTGTTTACCTCATCAATACATGCTTGACTGCAGAGGTTTTCTTTTACCTCTTTCGGGATGTCTGTTAATTTGTCTTCAATATCAGCCACAAGGGCATGATCAGAAGGTGATCGTATTTCGGCCTCATAAAGGCTCCAGTCACATTCTCCATCCTTTTTGATTATCATTGTAGAAGATATTGGACGTTGAGTTGGACTGAATTATGTGATCTGAGGTTGAGTTGGTGCATTTGGAATACTGATTGGTGGAGGCACTTGTCCGTTTGAATTAATTCCACTTGAGTGTTGTGCCTGATGAGTGTTTCTATTAACTCTGGGTTGTTGACATTCTCTGGAGAAGTGCCCATAAAGTTGACAGTTATAGCACCTAACTTTGGTTTTATCAAAACCAATTCTTGTTTTCTTGTCCATGGTTAAACCTCTATTTCTTTACAGAAACCTTTTGGACATGTATGCTATCATGGCCATAACCATTGAAGATCCATCTCTTCTACCATATCTGGTGGAAGTTCATCCAAATCCTATCGGATGATCTGAGATGGAGTCAGACTTGCTCCCAAGAATGCTTCAAAGCTTGTTGAAAAGGCTACATAAGCTGCCTTTTGCTCTTCACTTTGTAGAATAATAGTAAGAGCATCCATAGGTTTTTCAAGCCCATGTATGTTTGATGTTTGAGGTTTTGACTGTTTGTTTGAGGTGGAGTTATGTGGTTGATGTTTACTTTGGGGTGTAGCTTCATGAGAAGCATGAACTCCAGTCTTTTTACACTTGTGTTTATTGTTGGATGATTCTGGTGCTGAGAAGAATGATGTATCATGAGAATCTAGAAATTCTTCTTCTTCATCTTCTCCAGTGCTTGTGAGGAAAGCACTGTCTGTGTGTTGTGGTTCTTTGAACTTGTAGGCCTCGACTTGTCTGATTTGGTTGTGGTTCCTGGATTTTTCATCCATTTCCAGTGCTTCAACCTTGGCTACAAGTGAGTCAAGGGATATGCAACATTTTCTTGTTGATTTCAACAGTGTCATATTAAAGTCCATATACTATCATTTTGTTGACCAATTGGACATATCTATGTAACTGTTGAGGAATTGATTCTCCATGGATGTGGTGGAAGGTTTCATATTGAGTTCTTAATTTTTCCTTTTTGATCTCTCTTATTTCCTCACTTCCTTCACACATGGTGTGAAGAACCTTCCACAGCTCATGGCTGTTTTGAAATTTTCGACCCTTGTCAAAATTTCAAAAGGCAAAGTCATAGCTAGAATACTATATGCATTCATGTCTGTTTTGACCCGCTTGAGGTCATCACCAGCTACACTTTTCATACTAACTGGTTTCTGTATGTTATAGTCAGGTCCTAAAGTCACTGAATGTAAGGACCTTCAGTGATTGATGTCCATAGATCTGGATCTTGATATGTAATCCAATTCCTGAACATGATTTTCCATTGCTTGAAATCTGATTTGTTCTTCAACTTTGGGGATTTTAGTCCACTGTTTGAACTCATCATTTCATCAGTCATGTTTATTTGATTTAAACTTAATAAATTTTAAGTTAAATTGGTTTGTTTAAATTTTAGTCCGGTGCTAAAATTTTAATTAGTCCTAATTGTCTCTAGGATTTGTTTGTTAATTTGATAAACTAATTTGTTTTAATTGTTTACCAAATAAAGGAATTAATTAATGTCATATGAAATGTTGCTTTGTAGGTCACGGTCACAAGAGAGATTGTGGATGATGGGAATATTTGTCATTTTATGAAAAAATCAATATTCTTTTTGTAAAAACCCTACAAATAGATTTTGTCTTATGTAAAACAACTTTTTGGATCAAAAAGTTGGTTCTGAAACTTTTCAAACAAGACAATTTTTTTTATGGTTTTATCAACAACTACAACAATTCCCGTGAATTGTGTTCTGCAAAAACTAGGGTTTTCCAAGGGTTTTTGCGGTGATGAATTTTTTTTAAATATTCAACCCGATGGTTGAATAATGAATAAAAATAAGTTTCTAGTGAGATTGTCACTAGTGTTTGATGATAATGAACAATCTAACCGGTTTAGATTGTTCACAAAATGATTTATTTCAAAGAAAAATCAATGAAACAGTGTTTAAAAACAAAACCCTTAAAATCCGATTAGGGTTTTAAGGTTTGAATGATGTTAAAAGTTAAAAACCTTCTGTTTAATGGTTGTTTAACAATAATTGAACAATACCCGTGTATTGTTTGTTGCAAAAACCACTGAAAACTTATGTGGTAGTGTGATGTTCAAGCAAAAATCAATAACACTTCTTCAAAATGCACAAAATGATTCAGTAATCATGATGTTTGCATTTAGTGAATGTTTATGAGAAGAAGAAGATGAGTTTGATGCTTGAATGTGTGTTTTTAAAGTTAATGAACCACTGAAATCAATGTTGTTGAATAAGAGGATCGAAATCAATGAATGATTAATCCAAGGCTCTGATACCACCTGATGAAATAAACTTTACAACAACATGTTGAACATGAACATATTAGAACAATATTCAACATGAACAATTTGATTCCCCCAAGGACCTTTTTCAATATCTCTCAATATTCAACCAACAAGAAACATGGTGCGGAAACCCATGATTCAAGTGAAAGAATTCAGTGTGTGTGTGTTAATCGTGTGTTAGTGTGTGTGTTTTGAATGCTCAAAAATGATAATAACAGATTGTTTGATTGATTGTTCAAAAGCTTACCAAGAATTAGGGTAGTGTGCTATTTATAGCCTATACACAAAAGCTATATACAATTACTGAACTACCTTTATGTAAAGGAATATTACATAAATAATCCTAAGCCTATAAGCTGTCCGCTGTGGATGAATAGCTGTCCGCTATGGAAGATATCTCATCCGCTGTGGAGAAGACTTGTCATCCATTATGCAGTGTTTGTTCATCCGCCGTGGAATGTTTATCCGCTGTGGATGAACATCCGCTGTGGACAGGTGTTTGCTTGTCTGTTGTTCGCTGTAGAATATTTATCCACTGTGGATGAACATCCGCTGTGGACAGTTGTGTGTGTTAGCTTGTCTGTTGTCCACTGTATGTTCTTCATCTGCTGTGGGATGGATGTTCATCCGCTGCACACACTTGGACAGATTTCTTCATCCGCTGCTGACGATCTTCATCCGCTCTGGACTCTTTCTTCATCCGCTGCAGACACTTGTCAAACTTTCTTTTATCTACAATTCTGAAAAAGAAATTTAAACACATATTAGTGTTTGTTATGAATGATAATGATGCTAATGTGTTAGTAAATGATTGTTTGAATGTTAGAACACATTATGTTTGATATATGTCTGATTTGGCAAGCATCATACTTTTATGCATTAATTCTTAATGCACTTGTTGAGTCCAACATGTATCAGCTCTGGTTCATAATTATTGCAATACAAATCTTGCTCAAAGTTGTAATTCGCCTCTGACTGATAATATCCTTCACGACATGGAGAAGATGCCTCATAGTACGGATAAGATTATTGTACATCATCATAATAAACATCCAACATATATAATTTTCATCTCGCATCCTCACACTTTTGCAAGTACTCAGGACAATCATCTTGCGTGTGAACTGGACTTCCGTAACCAGTACATGAATAATAGACTCGATTCATGGTGAGGTTTAACTTCTTGAGATTAGCCTGCAAGACATTAAACACCTCGTGTAGTACCGCACAAAACAAAACAAAAGAAAGAAAATAAAACTAAAAATATTACAAAAAATAACACTTTGAGCACTAATTCCCCGACAACGGCACCATTTTGATCTGGTTGTCGAGACTCGATCAAAAACAAGTTATTATATCGGTCTTAGCTACCTTTATTGTGTAAGGGTAAGTAAGGTCGTCTCCACAAGGAATATGTGGAAAGTGTTTAACAATATGACTCAATTAACATAAAGACACAAACTTTAATATTAAAAATTGGAACTTGGGATGAAATCAAGAACGCTATTGCAAAAAGCAACAAACTTTGAAAATAATTTGATTAAATATTAAGAATCAATCACATTCGGGTTTCCAATTCCGCAAGATGCACAATTGATACGTTCAATCAGGGTTTGTAAAAAAAAATACTTCAAGATCTTATCTTTTGATTAAAGTGGTAACAAAGGAACAATCTTTTAAGACTCGTTCATTCACAAAGTTTCCAATTCACCTATATCACGTTGTCTACTTTTCTTAATGAGCTCACGATGCAAGAAAACCAAAAACTGATAATTAAACACATAACTTTATTTATAAGTAAACCTATTAACTAAATAAAAACATAAAACTTCATTCACTAATCCGTTGTTCAATACAAAAAAACCTGATCAAACATACCAATTGCTTCACTTAACATGAATTGTACTCTCGAAAGCAATCAACAAGAACTTAGCAATCATGGTCTTCATTGAATCTTACATCATGATTATATGATGATCAATGATGATTTGGTGTGTGTTGGGAATCTTGAAAGCACCCAAAATAACCTTGAATTTACTAGATTTCAGCTGGAAAAAGTTGTCCTTCGAGTTGGGGTTGGATAGGTTTAAGTAGACATCAAGATCCACAAAATCAGGGTGTTTGTTGAAGACTAGCGTATGATACACCCAGGGTAGGCGTATCATACGCCCCCCTCAGCATCCATACGCCCAACATTCTGTATTTTTTTTCAAATACTCTCACAAATACGCTGCCAATATGCTGACCGACGTATTATACTCCCATACCCGGCGTATGATACGCCGGTATGCCTAATTTTGTGCCTTTTTTGTAACATTTGATGTTTACATCTTTAGTCCTTGTAGTTTTGTGTTTTGCTCCTTTTCTCCTAAATAAGCCTCCTTTAGCTCTAATTACCTATAAATCAAAACACAAACAACTAGAAACTATTCCACCACAATCATGATGTAAGATCAAGCATTTAGATCAATTAAACCTTGAATTATTACCACTCGATCATGGAGGTGGTGATGCAATGGAAAACTCCAAAGACGCCATCCGAGATCTGCAGTTTCTTGGGTTTAGTGGCCTATTAACGGAGATTCATCCAAGACTTTTCCAAGATAGCCTCACCATTGACCAAGTTGACCATCAAGGAGGTGAAGTTTGTATGGGGTCGAGAACAGGAGAATGCTTTTGATGAGCTAAAGACGAGATTGACTCAAGCTCCTGTCTTGACGTTGCCTATAGGGAGCAAAGACTTAGTGGTCTATTCGGATGCTTCTTATTCGTGTTTAGGTTACGTGCTGATGCAGCGAGAGAGGGTAATAGCCTATGCGTCCCGAAAGTTGAAAACCCATGAGGCTAATTACCCTACTCATGATCTGGAGTTGGCGGTTGTGGTCTTTGCATTGAAGATTTGGAGGCACTATTTGTATAGGATGAAGTGCACTATCTTCACTGACCACAAGAGCTTGAAGTACTTCTTCAAACAAACGGATCTCAACATGAGGCAAAGGAGATGGTTGGAGCTTATCAAGGATTATGATTGTGAGATCCACTACCATCCGGGCAAGGTCAACGTAGTGGCAGATATCCTTAGCCGAAAAAAAGACCCAAGCCGATTCGGGTAAAGTTTTATCAGTTGGTAATGACCTCTGACATGATGAAGCAGGTCAAGGAATTTCAGGATGAGGCGTTGAAAGAGGATCGAATCAACTCTGTAAGGATGAAAGGTCTAGTCGCGAAGTTGGGTGAGAATACTCTTGGTGTTAGATCCTGCTTTGGGCGGATGTGGATCCCTCGTTATGGAGACCTACAGGGGCAAATCATGGATGACGCTCATAAAACTCGATACTCAATTCATCCCTGTGCTACGAAGATGTATCATGATATGAAGAAAGACTACTGGTGGCCGGGTTTGAAGCGCGATGTAGCGGAGTATATGAGTAAGTGCCTTACTTGTTTGCAAGTGAAGGCCGAACATCAGAAGCCATACAGGAAGATCCAACCCTTGGATATACCGGAGCGAAAATGGGAGCACATCACCATGGACTTCATTATGAAGTTACCACATACAGCAAGGGGATACGATGCCATATGGGTGATAGTTGACCGTTTGATGAAGAGTGCTCACTTTCTACCGATCCGCCAAACGTATTCATCTGAGAGGTTGGCAGATCTGTTCATCAAAGAGATTATGACTCGTCATGGTGTACCAGTGTCTATAGTGTCTGACCGTGACACTCGGTTTACATCTAAGTTTTGGAAGAGGTTCCATGGTACGATGGGGACGAGGTTGCACATCAGTACGGCTTACCATCCTCAGACAGATTGTCAGTCAGAAAGAACCATCCAGATACTTAAAGATATGCTCTGAGCATGCGTCATTGAATTCAGAGGAAGTTAGGATGAACACTTACCGTTAGCCGAATTCTCATACAACAACAGTTATCATGCCAGCATTGGTATGCCTCTATATGAGATGCTATATGGTAGGAAGTGTAGAACCCCTGTATGTTAGGGTGACATTGGGCAGAAGGAGTTAGGGAGCATCGAGGTGATCAAGGCTACTACCGAAAAGTTAGAGAAGATCAAGGCCTTTATGAAGGCGGCAAAATATAGATAAAAGTCGTATACTGACAAGAGCCATTGACAGATTGAATTCAAGGTGGGTGACAAAGTTATGTTGAAGGTTTAACCTTAGAAGGGGATCATCTGGTTTAGAAAGCGGGGGAAGTTAAGCCCGAGGTATATAGGGCCTTTTCGAATCATTGCTCGAGTAGGAGAGATGGCCTACAATTTAGAGCTGGCTGATGAGTTAAGTGGAATTCATCCAACATTCCATGTATCTCATCTAAGAAAGTGCTTGGCTGATGAAGATATGATCGTGCCCCTAGAAGATATCAAGGTGGATGAACGGCTCAATTATGTGGAGCAGCCTGTGGCCATCATTGACAGAAAAGGGAAAAGGCTGCAGAATAAAGTGGTTCCACTGGTGCAAGTACAGTGGAGACACATGAAGGGATCCGAGTCTACATGGGAAACTGAGGAAGAGATGAGGCAGCATTACCCATAGTTGTTCGAGTAGTGACAGGTTCCGGGGATGAAACCTCTATAAGGGGGTGGACTTATAACACCCGAAAATTTAAAAGAAAAAGAAAGAAAGGTGAAATATCCCAAGTCAAGGGGTTAAAGTTTTGCAAGTGGCAAACTTGCACATTATGGGATTTAAAAGATTCAACCGCATTGGTTTTATGTTCAATACTAAGTATTTTTGTTCATCCGAGGATTTGGAACTTGCACATTATGGCAAACTTGCAAACTTGCACCCGAGGATTTGGAACTCATGTAATAGCCTAACTAATGTGTTCATCCGCATTTGTATATTGTTTATCCGCATTTGTTGGAGTTCATCCGCATTTGCTAAACATTCAACAGCATTGGTTTTATGTTCAATACTAAGTATTTTTGTTCATCCGCATTTGCTTTTGTTCTTCCGCATTTGTAAGTGTTCATCCACATTTGATGGTCTTTATCCGCATTTGCTGAACTTCAACCGCATTGGTTAAGTCCATTCACCTAAGACTTAACTCATCCGCATTTAGTATTGTTCATCCGCATTTGGACTTGTTCATCCGCATTTAGTATTGTTCATCCGCATTTGGACTTGTTCATCAACATTTGTACTTGTTCATCTGCATTTGGTTCACTCGCACATCTTTAGACACTTAGAATATTTTCTGAGATTTTAATCCGCATTTGCTGAACATTCAGCCGCATTGGTCTATGTTCATCCGCATTTCTTTGGGGACTCAGGATTTTATGAAATCTTGGGAAATAGAATGTAGTGTTAAGTTCTAGAATATTTTGGTGGTTTATGTCTGTTGATGTTATGTATGACTGTGGGCTGCGGTTGATGTTCTATATTACATATTACTATATGACTTTACGTGGTGTGTTAATACTGTGGTACGTAAAGTATTATTGTAATGAAAGTGGGAGATTTAGATAATGAAAAGTGGAACGTAATAAATAAATTAAAGTCTTGCAAGCATATAAAAAGGGGTTCACAACTCTTTATGGGTTGCCACCTTGATAGTGTGCCGAGTGCACACCTAACGGTTAGTCTTTGTGACTGATAGAAACATGCAAAATAGGGTCCTTGCCACTTGCCCTCAAGACTTTAGTCACTTTGTGCACCAAAGATGGGGCATGGCAGGATCTAGATAGAAGTGAAAGATAATAAAGTATGAAACGAATGATTATAAACGATGATAAAAGATGATAAATGATTATTATCAAGATGTACGTATGATGTGTGATCACGAACAAAAGTAAAAGAATGGTGTTAATTAAAAGTAAAGTATTTTATTATATAAACTAGAACTCACTCAGCAACGCTGACTTTTTATATGCATGTTCAGTTGGCAGGTAATGATGTTGCTGAGGATGGCAAGGAGTTGAAGCTACTTGGAAAGCAAAGACTGGCATCCATCTCATGCAAAAATAATATTGTTGTTTTGTAATACAGCTAAGTATTCTTTTGTAACTTCAATCAATGATGTGTTACTTGGAAAAAGTAATTATTAATGCTTGAAATGGTTTGATAATTCTTCCGCTGTAATATTTTCTTATGTTCATATATTTTAAATGAGTTTTAATACTGAATGATGCTATGAATGACCAACTGTGGCGTCTCCGGGATGGGGGCCTTACACGACTACAAAGCCATGACCGTGTTGCTTACTGCTATACCAAACTCCATAATTGTAGGCTTTAAGCAATGCGAGACTGCCAAAGAACTATTTGATGCTTTGAAGCTGATGTACTCTGATTCTACTAAATCAAAGGAGAACAAGAAAGATATGTTGAAGCAGATGTTTGAGAACTTCACTTATGTTGTTGGTGAGACCTTGAGCCAATAATACTTCAGGTATATGGACTTGATCACCTCTCTTCAGACTATGGGAGTTGTTCTTGAGAAAAGAGACATAGTCAGAAAATTCATGAGTGTACTTCCTCATGAGTGAACTTTTTACTGTGTCTCAATCAAGAGAACTGAAAATCTCAACACTCTCACTATGACTGAACTGCATGGAATCTTTGATGGATACCGTATCGAGAAGGAGTCTCAGAAGAGCCACCAGATGAATAAACCCTCAAATCCTGCAGTCAACAATGCTGTTGGGTTAGATAAGGATAGTCTATATTATCAACACAATCAAAGTCAACAAAGGTCAGGGAGCTCACTGAGAAGGTATCAAAGGCTGACGAGTTAAGGTTGGACGAAGAGGATCTTACAAGACAATTTGAAATGGCAAGTGCAAGGGCAGAAGAGGAAAGTACAGCATGAGCGGATTAAGAAACATCTGATAAAGCTGAAGAGGAAGCGAGAGATGGGCAAGAAGACCAAGAATGAGGTCCAACCTAGGGGGAGAATTGATAATCTAGTATAGGTTGCACTCACTAAAGTTGATAGGTTAAATGTTATGTAATAGGATTAATGTTAGTTTTTCTCTTGTAATTTGTATTTTGTTGACTTTTGTGTTCCAGCGAAACAACGGGCGAAACTATAGTTTCACCCAGAGTCAGCTCTGTTTGTTCACCCGGCGAAACTGTAGTTCGCTGCCGGGTCAGCGAAATTAGGTTTGCTTATATATTGTAATTTTTCTATCTGTGTAATGGACCGATTGCAAAACCCTAATTGGAAATATCATTGTTGAAATTCTGTGTGTGGGGCTGGAAGCTTATTTTCATCATCATTGAGCCTATTACTTGATTATTATTGTTTAGATTCAAAATAGTTCATTGTGTTACTGAGTTCATTGTGTTAAATCAGTGGGAAATCATTGTCATACATCAAGTGCATTGTTGAATCGATCATCAGGACCAACAATATGGTATCAGAGCCATTGGCTCTTGATTTGTTGGTTTTTATGCTCTATCGAAGACTAGTTACTGTTCAATCAATTTTGACTACTGATTTGGGTGTTTTTGTTATGGAAATTGATTGAGGATTGTATGTTTTGAATGTGCGAAGCTACTGTAATCATCAGATTTCAAATTCGTTGTGTTTTGAATGAGATAGGGTTGATTTTGTTCTGAAAAGGCTTTTCAGATTCATCAGGCGAATTTAGAATTCGTCCAGCGAATTTACCAGCGAATCTAAGGATTCGATGATTTTCAATTCAGGTGTTATTGTCAGCGAAAGTAGCCCACTTTTGAACAAAAGTTCAACTTCCTACTAGTCATTACAAGCGAAAGTGCTGGCAAATTCATTTCAGAACGAAAGTTCTACTAGTCTCAGCGAAAGTATCGCCGAAACTAGAGTTTTCGATCATTGGTTCGGGCGAAACTGCTGCCGAAACTACCAGCGAACTTGCCAGCGAATTTGTCAGCGAATTTAGTCTCTAATCATTTCTAAAGTGTCTTCTTCAGAAGTAACTAATTTCCAAAAATCTGATAATCTAATATCAGCACAAAGTAGGTTTGATTCTTTTGCAGCCATGAAAGATGAAAAGATATCTGATTTTGTTGATCGATTTATGATGGTGGCAAGCAATCTTAAGAAGTATGATGACCAGCTGGGGAACCATGAACAAGTCACAAAACTTTTGGACTCTCTTCCTCCACAGTGGTGTCCACAAGTTAGGTTGTTAAAACAAGAAAGAAATTTTGCTGACTACAAACTCTTGGAAGTTATCAACAAGTTGAAGTTATTTGATTTGAATATGAAAAGAAGAGAGTACAATCAATGCATGTATGGCGGTGTATCTTCAAGTGTTAAGATCAAAGAAACTAAAGAAGAAGTCAACCATGCATTGATGGCTGAGGTGGTAAACAGTGATGAGGATTCTGTTGAGGATTATGATCCTTTTAAAGAATTCAGGTGTGACACTCAAGGTAAGAGTATTGGTAATTGTGAAAGCCAATGTAAAGATCAGGATGAAGAAAAGCAAGCGGAAGGTGAAGCAGAAGAACCTAAGAAGAGAACTGCTGAGGAGGAAGAATACAAAAAGAACACTCCTGTCTGTCAATTTGAAAAAGCCCTAGCTGTTGAAAAGCTAGTTATGGGACTTCCTTATGAGGTTGTTCAAGACATGTGTTCTCCTCCCTGCAAAATTCGTTTATTTGGAGTTTACAAAGCTAACAGATTATCGTTAGAAAAAGAAAAAGAATTAAAACAAATAAACAAAGAACTTAAAATCAATGAGTCCAAATATTTTATCAAACTAAAAGAAACTTTAAATGAAAATTATCTTTTAAAAAGAAATCTTTTAGAAAAGAATGTCGAGATTAATGTTTTGAGCGAACGTGTCATATTAGCAGAATTTGAGACTAGTAAGCTTAAAACTAAACTTGATAAATGGACGATATCAGGGATGAAATAGGAAGAATTATTCTGTAAGCAAAGGGGAGCTAGAATCAAAACGGGTGTGGGATGTGGTGAAACTTCATATGTTTATCCTCCTCCTAGCACTCATTGTTACTCTCTAATGCCTCAACCTCATCCATCTAATTATTTAATTGAAGTTGAAGATACTAACACTCTACATGTAGGTTTAAGCAGCGTTAATCACAAAGAGGTTCGAGATGAATATGATTTTCCTATAGGTTTGGGGCTCATCAAGCAAGGATCTGATCTGTAAAATGATAATTCCAACTCTGATGCTTCAAAACCAGTATCAGTTGTTTCACGTAACTTCTTTAACAAATTCAAAACAGGTAACATCCCTTCTTTAGTTCCTGTCAAGTTTGTCAAAGAAGGAACAACTGTGGAATCATCAAGCAATCAGAACTCAACAACACAAACCCACTCACAAGACTCATCAATCAAGATCCATTGGAAGCTGACTTGTGTATACAGGACTGGACAAGTTCTGATGATGAACCAAAGATCATCAAGTCACCTAAAGTTATCAATTGTCAAAAGCTTCCAACAGTTGAATCAAGACCTATACAGATCTCATCTCCAACTGCTAAGCAAATCAGCAGTTCTTCTAAAGCTCAGCAGAAGCACACACCATCTTCATCTGCTATCCATCATGATCTTCACAAATTTGCCTCCAAGTCTACCAATTCACCAGTCATACAAAAGTGTACTCAGAAGAATGTTCAGATCTCATCTCCTGGAACATCACACATCAAATCACAGCCTAATTCGAAATCCACATCGACAAAGCCTCAAAAAGTTCAATATCCTAATATCCAAAAGAAAAAGCTTCCAGGTTGTCAACAAGCTGCAACAACCTCAAAGCAGGCTCAACCTTCTCCTGCTATCCACGGGACTACAAAGAACCAAAAGCCTTTCAAGGCTTGCTTTAGATGTGGAAAAGAAGGTCATGTGCTAAAGAAGTGCCCTTAGGTTCAAAGGCAAGCTTTGGGAGGTAAAGATAACACAGGTTGCTTCTCGGGTTCAAAAGGTAAAAAGCACATATCTTTGAATGGTTGGATAATGAACAATCTATCCAAACCTTCTCATGTGAAGCTGGTTTCACATGATTCAAAGATGAAAAGGACCAATGTTTCAAAATCAAAATCTCTTCCTTTGGGTCTTAAAAGGAAAATGATTTCCAAATTCAATTCTTTCAAATCAAAAGTAATTAAACAGAAACAAATTTGGAAAGTAAAACAAAATGAAAAGGATAAAGAAATAAATGATTTTTCAAAAGAGTGTGTGCTTAAACAGGTTACATACACCGATGAAAAAGGAACTCCCAGAACCATGATGGCCTAGGTTCCCCTCTCTAATTAATCTGTTTATGAGTGTAGGAACAATTCAGGAGGACTATCAGTAATTCGGTTTATTGACTGAGATTGTTCCTAATTCTAATTTGAGGTGGAACAAACAGGTTATGGTTATGGTATCTCATCACATTTTGGATTCTTATTCACACTTCACAATCACTGCATTTTTCTTGGTACTTCATTTCTCATCTTTTTACAAGTATAATTTGGAAGACTTTCTTTGCTAGTATAATTGAAATGGGAACTAAGAACCTGATTTGGGATGACTGAGAAATGATAGTATGTCTTCTTGGTATGCTTATTTGCATGACTTGTACTTTGTGAGAAATGATAGTAACTGATGTAGATGTCTGTATCACTTAAAATTCTAAAATCTAAAAAAGACAGTTTTATTATATGATATACATGGTAGGCTCAGCCTAAAAACAAAGTAAACAATGTTTTTGTAGCCTAACTAAAGCTTTAGAACTCGGTGATAAGGATCATTTCCATGACATCTCGGCCTGCACAAAGTTACATGTCCTGTCAAAAATGGGTTGAGAGTTTAAAATCTCTACTTTGACATTTTCAAAATCTCCCTATCCCCAAGTCCTGAATGTAGCTTCTCGTTAGCTCTTCAGATGTATATTTCGTGCTTATCTCCTCTGCTATGCGGAAGCATTGACCTGGAGTGATGATTTTCTCTGTTATACGTGAGTATAGACCTGAAGCTCTAATCAGCATGCTTAGATGATCATCTCCTCTATTATACGTAAGTATGGACCTAGAGCTCTCATCATCTGTTCCTAAAATAAAAGCACAGTGATTCTTAACTAAGATCATTGTTGAACCTCAAAAGGAAGTCAAGCAGAGTTAATCATATTACTCAATAAGCCCTGATGATGAGATAAGTTCTTCGCCAGATGTCTATGGGAACCAAGATACCTGAGCTTCTCTAATCAAACCTAAAACATGATAAAATCAGTTGCAGGTCACTCGTTGAAAAGAATAATACATGGGTTTAAATTGGACAAATATACCAACAATCATTCTTGAACTATTTTTGGCTATCCAAATTTTAAAATCATGATCAGACTCTGCTTCAGTGTGATCTCACTAACTTGTCGATGTTTAAATACATCCTTGTGCTTAAGTATATCTTGAGGATGTGATCTCATGATCGAATTAGTTCTTGGTGTAAGGTGATTAAAAATATATATATAAAAAAAGGGTTTTTCATGTCAAATTATTTCTAGTCTTCCACATTATACTATTAAAAAGTTATTATTTTCACATGCATTTCATGGGAAATTGCACACACAAATAAACACAGGTTTATTTGTATTGTTGAAATGATCTAACAAGAAAGTGTAGAATGTGTTTGTGATTGTGTTGCAGATTTTTTGCTGTAAATGATGGCCGATCATCAGATAAGCAAAGTACCTGACCAGAGAACCTATTCTTCAAGTTTCCAGAAGATACCTAGCTAGGATTCCTCCTCCTACGTCTTCTGAAGCACTCAAGAATAGAGAGTTGGAAAAGCTATTCCTAATCATTCATAAAGAATGCACATGAAGAGGGGGAGCATACAAAAAGGGGGAGCCTGTAACATGAAAGATCTTCAATACCAGATCATCAATCTAGGGGGAGATTGAAGATCATTATATGGTTGACTTATCAGTGCTGATCATGATACAAGATGTTGATAATGATAGACTAAAGGGAAGTATTGTTGATTCAGATATGGATAGTCTATATTATTAACACAGTCAAAGTCAACAAAGGTCAGGGAGCTCACTGAGAAGGTATCAAAGGCTGACGAGTTAAGGTTGGACGTACAGGATCTTACAAGACAATTTGAAATGGCAAGTGCAAGGGCAGAAGAGGAAAGTACAGCAGGAGCGGATTAAGAAACATCTGATAAAGCTGAAAAGGAAGAGAGAGATGGGTAAGAAGACCAAGAGTAAGGTCCAACCAAGGGGGAGAATTGATAATCCAGTATAGGTTTGACTCACTATAGCTGTGTTTGTTCACCCAGCGAATTGTAGTTCGCTGCCGGCTGACACTAGTTAATAGTCAGGCAGTTTCGCTAGTTAGCAAAACTGCCAGCGAAATTAGGTTTGCTTATATATTGTAATTTTTCTTTCTGTGTAAGGGACCGATTGCAAAACCCTAATAGGAAATATCATTGTTGCAATTGTGTGTGTGGGGCTGGAAGCTTATTTTCATTATCATTGAGCCTATTACTTGATTATTATTGTTTAGATTCAAAATAGTTCATTGTGTTACTGAGTTCATTGTATTAAATTAGTGGGAAATCATTGTCATACATCAAGTGCACTGTTGAATCGATCATCAGGACCAACAAATGCTCTACATGTTGCAGAAGGATCAAGAACTCCCCAGCCTCAGTTGTACTTGAACTACCCCCAATAGCAATCATCCTCTTCTTGGCCATACAACACTTTGCCTGAGACACCCAGGTCTCAAAAGGCTTAACACACTCCCTTCCAGGATAGTTTTGCTTGTGTTTAGGGAGTGGGCACTCTGGAGATTTTCAATTTTGTTTTGATGATCTAGAGTGTTTCAGCCCAGATGATGTTGAATATATGGATATTGTCCAGCAAATGGATCTTTTAACCTACAAAGCAAATAAGTTCTTTAAAAGAACCGGATGACAATTTCCTCAGAACCCATCTAACAGCAAATTCGGGTTTGATAAGAGCAAGGCCAAATGCTACAACTGTAACCAGCTTGGTCACATTACTAGGGAATGTAAAGCTCCAAGATCTAATCTTGGAGTAACTCAAGCCTACCAACATCCTGCTACCTCATAGGCTGCAACCTAACCCATTGAGCCACAAACTACAGCTGTTGCTCAAGAGGTTGACTAGAGCTTTATGGTGCAAGATGTCACCCTTGGTAAGCTCTCATGGCTGGAACTGAAGACAACAAGGTATATGAACATCTCTGTACCCCAGCCTATATTGCTAAGGTTAAATTATATCAGGACTACAACATAAAAAATAGATCTGATATTGAGTCCTTAAATATCCTAAAATCTGATTTTAAGAGAGCAGAATCTGACTATAAACTCAAAATAGAATATTTAGAGAAAATTGTGTCCTCTTTAAAACATGAACATAATAACTATAGGAGTCAAATAAAAGATCTAATATCCAAGTTGACTAAAGTTCAAGCCCAGCTAGTAATGGATGAGGCTAAAGTAGAGAAGTATGCTGTAGATGCTTCTTAAAGATTAACAGTTAGTCTTTTATAGTTTTTGTCATAGTATAGGGACTACTTTTGTAAATATGTTCCTTTTGTTTTCTTGATAGTATAAATAGCATAGTTAATGTATTGTGTAGGTAGACTAGTCTTCAGAGACTGATAGAGACTAGATCGGTGAACGATTTGTAACTGTTTTTACTTACACTTGTACTTTCTATGCTTACTAATCAATGAAAACCTATGAACTTTTGTGATTTGTTTGCATTGAATTGATTGCATGTGTTTGTTTGATTGAATTGTATCACAATATCATCACAGATCGATCCATTTTGATCCTATCAAATGGTATCAGAGCTGTTGGTTTAGTGATTTGAGTTCTTCAAACTATCGAACTCTTGAAATAACTTGAATCTGTGATTGATAAGCAATTCAATCAAGTAATTGTTGATTTCAGTTGTTTTTCATCATCAGAAACATGAATTGAATCATAATTTGCAGTTCAATTCGTTCAAATTCAGTGAATTGTTCAAATCAGTGTTCGAACTTGTTCTTCACAGTCGAACTGATTTTTGAATCAAAGATCAATTTGTTGTTGTTGTTTGATGAAATTGAAGTTAGAGGACTTTTAATTGATCGAATTCCTTCCTAATTGGAGAATTTTAGGTCAATTCATCAAGTTTTGAAGGATTTCAGTTAATCTGAGTTCGTATGAACCTGTTGAAGTTGGCGCATTAGGTCAAAACACTACTGAAAATTTCCTAAGTGTTAGGCGCTTGACAACTGTTCAGGCGTTTTTGCACTGTTAAAGGCGTTTTTGGATCAGGCGTTTTACCACTGTAGGGGCGCATCACAACTGTTTGGTCACTTTGGAACATTTCAGAAACTATGGAATTCTAGGCGTTTGACAACTGTGTAGGCGTATTTGAACTGTTTGGACGTTTCACAACTGTTCAGTCTCATTTCAACTTGGGTGTTTAAGAATTATTCTAAGGCAATCTCTTAGACGTTTCAGTCAAAGACAAAGGAGTTCCACCATTGGTTGGGTGCTTCATCACTATTCAGGCGGATTACCTCAACACTTAGAAATTTTTCAAAATTTAAAATCCAAAAACATTTTCAATTCATTTTTTTTATTCAAAAACTTAAAAAACAACAAAAACAAATCTTTTTCTAAAATCCAAAAAATAAAATGGTGAAATCAAAAGACTCAGAGAACAGAGTTCCTAAACTGAAGAACAGAGCTGATTTTAAGAATTGGTCACTTAGATTGAAACATCACCTTAATTCTATTGACACTGACTTAAGGAAGTCAATAGAAAGAGGACCTCATATTCCTATCTCTTCAGATGGTCCTGATGTCTATACTAAAGACTCTCCAGAACCATTCCCTGAAGATGGATTGCAGGGTGATGATCTAAGAAAAGTTAAGAATGATATAAAAGCATATTCTCTGATGTGTAAAGGACTACCACTTGAAGTCTTAACCAGACTTGATGGTTATCAGACAGGATATACCATGTATAAAGCTTTGAAGATAATTTGTGAAGGTGCTAAGGAGATTCAAGATCTTAAGAAGCAGAAATTAAAGAGACAGTTAGAGCTATTGAGCATTTATCTGGTGAAACCATAAACCAAATGATGAATAGATTCGTGCAACTGATAACTGAGATGTCAACTGCTGGCATAAAAAATGATCTAAAAGATCTAAACTTTAGGCTTCTCAATGCTCTTCCATCTTCATGGAAACAAACAGTTACACCGTTAAAGCATACTGAGAAATTTCCTATGGATCTTGATCTGTTGATAGCCAAAATTGAGTCTATTGAAATTGATGAAAGCTCAAGAAATAATGACAGAGTAACTTCAATGTCTCAGTATAAATATGTTGCATCTCCAGCTAGTACAGTGGAGAATGCCTTTATGGACAAAAATGAATGTTTACCAGAAGAAGAGGGTGATCTATTTGTTAGAGCAGGGTTCTTTACTGATTCTTCTTATACAAGTGCACCAGCTTATACATCTCAACCTCAACCTCAGTCTCCTCCTAAGCTTCAAAGCTCTAAACCTCAAAATGAGACTCCATCTGTTACCTCTGCTAAATCTAGCAAAGTTAAAGATGTCATTAACATCCTATTACAGGATGAAGAGTCAAAATCTGCTTTTACTGCTTTTATGGCTAGTTTTCAAGCTTATCAAGGTAGTCATTTAACTTAATTAGACTTTGTTTTGCAAGACTTATTCGAGATGGACCCAGATGACGTGGAGGAAATGGATTTTAATTGGGAAATGGTGATGATTGCATACAGAACTCAGAAACACTCTTATGTCAACAGGAACTACAAGCCAAGTGCTAACAAGACTGTTGGATTTGACAAGTCTAAGTCAAGGTGTTTCAACTGTAATAGCTATGGTCACTTTTCAAGGGAATGCAAAGCTCCCAGAAACAAAGGAGGAAATAGTCAATCAAGTTCAAGCAATCAGAGGTTTCAACAATCATCTCGGGAGACATTCCACAAACCATACTAAAGATTACCAATGCCTGAACTGAAAGATGAATCTAAATCATCTGAAGAGCCTAAGAATGCTCTAGTTGTCAACATTAAAGATGGATATGATTGGAGCGCTTATGCTGAGCAATTTACTGCTGATCTAACTTCCAATTTATCCCTTATTGCAGAAGTTTAAGGAGAAGATTGGTCAGAGGAAAATGATCCAAAAGCTGAAGGGAATTTTGAGAATGAGGAGGAAGAATATGACTGGAATGCCAAGTCTGATTTTAAAGAGGATTCAGAAGAAGTTGCTTTAATGGCTCAGTCTGATCAACCAAAGGTTGAAAATTCTAACTCTGAGACCTCTCCTCCTAAATATCCTAAAATACCATCAGAAGTAAGGGAAAAACTATGCACAAAATCTTGCTTTGAACACGTTGAATATTACAGAAATTACTCATACAAAATATGTGAAAAACTTAAGCAAGAGGAATTAATGCATAATAAACTCAAAAATGATCATAAAGTGTCAAATGAAAAGATTATTTCTTTACAAACCTCATGGAACAAAACTTTGAAAGAACTAGAAATAGTTTCAAAACAACTTGAAGAAATGACCAAGAACTTAGAACAGGAGAAAATAACACATGCTGCTACTCAAGTTGATCTTGCTAAAGTCAAAAGTTCCAAAACAATCGTGGAACAACTGGTAAGTGAAAGAAAAGATAAACAAAAAGCAGGATTAGGTTTCACTCACGAACTAATGCCTGAATCTATAACTAACACTTTGGCAGAAAACTTTAATACACACGATCACTCTCCTGAGAATAAGGAAAAACTCAAAGCTTTCCAAAACAAGAACAAGATTTCTGATAATAAAGAAGAGAAAGCTAATATAGAAATCTTTGAAGAGAAAGATACTGAAAAAATCAAAAACGGTCATCCGGTTAAAGTCAAATCTTATGAACGAAGACCGAAAAGCAATAAAATTTTTGTTCCAAAAGAATCTGTCTTGGTGGAAGTAATCACTAAAAATGATAACCAAAACTCCAAAACCAAAGATAAAGCTAAACATGAAGAAGTAGCATGAGAAGATTCTAATTCATATGGTCTAAATAATCCTGAATTTATTAAATGGCAAAAGAACCAGAAAAAGAAAGAAAATGAAAAAGAATCTTCAACTGAAGATGTTCAATCTCAAGTAAAATCAAGTTCCACAAAATCAAGGAACTAGAGAAGAAGAAGAAAAATGAATAAAGCTACAAATGATCAAATTAAAGAAAATCAGACACAGACAACAAATCAAACAAATAAATTTAAACCATTAAAATTTGTGTCTGCTGGTATGTTAAACATGAATTCAATTCAAGATGTTAAGCAAACTCCTAAGAACAAATCGACCTCTGATCTAAAAACAGGTTCAGATTCTAAGTCTTCCGTTGTCGTTAAACGATTTGTATCTAAGGAAACAACGAATGAAGTTCATGTTCAAAAGACAAAACAAAATATGCAAAAGAAAAATCTGTCAAGTCAAAAAAAAAATTTGTCAAATCAAAAACAAAATATTAACTTTTTGACGCCTAAACCTAAACAAGGAACAAATGTTGCGTCAATATCAAAATTTAATAAACAATTGTTTAAAACTCCACAGAGGTACTGCGAAATATGTGACATCTATTTCTAGTGATGTAGTTGATACCGGTAATCTTGATTACTTCATCAACTCACCGACTCAAGTTCCTAATTTCAATCCACATTCTTCGAACCTATTACATTAGCTTTCTATCTTGAACCAAACCAATTTGGATGTTCATGTGTTAAGGGAATGAGATTCCAACATCTCGTATTCATAAGAACCATGCAACGTCTTAGATTATTGGTCCATTGAATGAGAAAACAACAAGAAGTAAATTAGAACAAGCAAATCTTTTCTTATACAAGTGTTTTCTTTCTCAAATTGTTCCTAAAAATGTTACCAAAGCGTTAAAGGACAATAGTTGGATTGAGGCTATGCAAGAAGAATTATTGTAATTCTGTAAACAAGAAGTGTGGAATCTTGTGGATTTAACTGAAGGAGAAAATGCCATAGGCACACGATGGTTGTTCAGAAACAAAACATATGATCAAGGAATTATAATTCGAAATAAAGCGAGACTTATTGCACAAGGATACACCCAAGAGGAAGGAATAGATTATGATGAAGTATTTGCTCCAGTTGCAAGACTTGAATCAATTTGTGTCTTCCAGGCTTATTCGTCATTCATGAAATTCAAGGTGTATCAAATGGAGGTGCTTTCTTGTATGGACCAATCACCGATGATGTATTTGTAAAGCAACCTCCGGGTTTTGAAGATTCAGAATTTCCACATCGTGTGTACAAGCTTAGCAAAGCTTTGTATAGACTCCATCAAGCCCCTAGAATATGGTATGAAACAATATCACAACACTTAATCCAACATGGATACACGCGAGGGAAAATCGATCCGACTCTTTTTATCAAGAATGATGCTGATGATCTTTTATGTGTACAAGTGTATGTTGATGATATCATATTTGGTTCTACAAGTCCAAAATTGTGCAATGAATTTGAAGAAATCATGAAGTCTCGATTTCAAATGAGTTCTATAGGTGAAATAAATTTCTTTCTTGGACTTCAAGTCAAGCAATATGCAGATGGAATATTCATAAATCAAGAGAAGTTCATTGAAAAACTCTTGAAGAAATTTAAACTGCAAGATTGTCAATCCATAAGAACTCCAGCTGACATAAATACCAAGATTGAGCCAAATCCAAAGGGAAAATCTGTAGACCAAACTATATACAGATCTATGATTGGTTTATTGATGTGTCTTACTGCATCTAGACCTGACATAATGTATGTTGTTTGTGTCTATGCCAGGTATCAATCAGACCCAAAGGAATCTCACTTAATTGCTGTTAATTGCATATTCAGATATCTCAAAGGAAAATCGACCTTAGGGTTATGGTATCCTTATGAAGGAAACTTCAAGTTATACGGGTATACTGATAGTGATTATGGAGGATGTTGTCAAGATACAAAATCAACTACGGGTGGGTGTCAGTTTTTAGGACTCAGATTAGTCTCATGGCAATGTAAGAAACAAACAAATGTCTCCGTTTCAACCGCAGAAGCTGAGTACAAAGCTGCTTCAGCAGGATGTTCTCAAATCCTTTGGTTACAAAACCACTTGCTGGATTACGGGTTCAAATTTCATAAAACTCCAATTTACATTGATAACACTACTGCTATGTACATTACAGCTAATCCTGTCCAACATTCAAAAACAAAACATATCGAGATTTGATATCATTTTCTCAGAGATAACTCTGAAAAAGGTTTAATCATTCTAATTCAAATTGCTACTGAAAAACAGTTGGCCGACCTATTTACTAAAGCCTTCTTACCAGGACGGTTTGAGTATTTGGTAGAGTCAATTGGTCTTATTAACCTCATTTAAAAAAAACTGATTTTTGAGTATTTCAGTTAATTAAGTCTAAATATGATCAGAACCCTCCCTTAACCGAATAGGAAACAGTAAGAGAAACTTTCAAAGTTAATTGCCTGATTGTATTTTGTGTGTGCATGTTTCTTAGAAAAAGCAAAACCAAATACAAAATTAGAAAATTGAAAAATCAAAAGATAAAAATATAAAACAAAAACTAAAAAAAATAGAGTTTTTCTTTGTTAATTCATTTTTAGGAATGAATCTGTCTTTGCAATATGTGAGAAATGATAGTACATTAGTATGATCAGTTGCATACTTCAGTCGATAACAAAGTTCGACGTGATCTGATATGATGTGTAAGTAAGTTCATGCAATTAGACTGAAAAAGTAAATTCTTGTGATTAAACTAAATCATTCATGCATTCATGTATGTCTATCTTAGCACTAAAGAGTAGTGTTGATTTCACAAATTGATTGTTAGTTAAGTCATAATCTCACACCTGGTGGTGATATGAATAACCATGAGCTCTAATTATTTAAAGCATCTAACACTTCTCTGTTATAAGTCATCATAGACCTGAAGTGATGAGATATCCTTTGTTGTAAGTGATTACAGACCTGGACATTCTCACTGATACAACAAGATGCCAATATGCACAAATATCAAATGAGATCTGGTTATAGTATATGTCAGGTTAACAAGTTGAGAACAGTGAGTTCTTACATGTCTTTATGAGAATTAACCTCTCTAATTCTAAAGTGTGACTGCATAATGTCATATCTAATTGTACCTTTATCAATCCAAGAATTGAAAAAGTAAGTGTGCTGAATATCTTGCTACATGCACTCGTTTTCAGTGATTAGATCTCGTGTCTCCTCTACAACAGAAATGCTGACCTCGAACACACCTGATCAGGATTTATTCACTGTCGATGACTATCCATCAATTTTTTTTTTATTTTAATGTGCTGATCTTAACTAATATGATCTCACTGTAGACATTGATTCAATTGTAAATATTAGAATTTTATTCTGCTTTAATTTTGATATTTGCATGTTTTCTATGTACAGGCATATTAATAATGATTAGTGTGATCTTCATGTGACAAATTCAAGAAACTTCTAAATTTTGTTAAACATAAAAGTTTAGGGGAGTAAAAAGAGTTAAAAGGAAAAGTGTCTAAGAAAATTGATTTTCAAATTTCAAGATATAAAAAAAAATCAAAATTTAATGTTTTGGATGGAAAGGATGAAGCTAAAATGTTTAAGCATGTGTATGTTTGAGATAATATAAAAATGAACCTGAAAAATATTTTAAATGGTAAAGCTTCTTGCAACATTTTAAATAAGATTATTTGTTAAAATTAGAGACTAAAATGACGGGAAATTATTTTTGAAAAATTAAAACAAAAATAAAAAGGTCAAAATATAAAAATTCAAAATTCAAAATAAAAATAAAAATTTGAAATATAAAAAGTTCAAAATTGAGGGTCTATTGTGTAAATTTTGTGTGAAAGTCAAAATTTGACTAATTAAAGTCAAAATTTGATAAATTGTTTAAATATTAGTATTAAAGAGTACTAATATGTCTAAACAGTGTATAGGTGGAAGATCTGAAAATTACAAGTGTTAGACACATGAAAGTCATCTCATGCGCCTAAACAGTGTTAATAAGTCCAGGATTAGGAGCATGATGATTTTTTAGAATTTATACAAGTGTTAGGCGTTGTAGTCATCCTCATACGCATAAACAGTGGTCATAAGTCTGAAAATGGTGATTAAGTGGGGCGTTTTACCTTTCTCATGAGCCTGAACAGTATCCAGACTTTCAAGAATTAGGCGTATCAAGTGAATAAGGGTATTTCAGCTAGACCAATGCGCCTTAACAGTGCAAAAGCGGCTAAACAGTGCTTAAGCCCATGCGCACGAACAGTGCTCATGCGCCTAAGCCCATGCGCACAAATAGTGCTCATGCGCCTAAAAATTTCACTTAGTATCAAAGCAACACTTTGTAATTTCAGAATCTTCATTCACTCAAAAGCCCTGAACACTCATAAAACCCCGACTCTCTATAAACCCTGATTCACATTTCTCATTGATTTCTAATCTTGAACTTACATTCGATAGTCGTTATATCTGATTCTAAACGTAAGTTTATGATTAAAATCATAGGAAATTCAGTTTAGTAGGTTGATTTGATTTGGGCGTATTGAACCTATTAGGGCGTATGAACCCTAGTTTATTGAATCTGTTGAACTTGTGAGTAAAATGGAAATAATGAATTGAAATTGATGATTGAATGTTAATGGAAACATGATTTCTACCTCATTGATGCATTCAAATCTGTTGTTCATCGATCTTGAATCTGTGATGATTCTTCATCAGTCGACTGATGAAGATGAACAGTCATGTTCAAAAAATTTTTTAATAAAAAAAAATTGATTAACAATAATTCATGTTACAAATCTGTTTTGTGAGATAAATTTGAGAATTAAAGTGTGTATAAATCATAAAGAAACTAACTTGAATGATGATTTGTTCTTGAACAGAATGTCAAACACTTAGAATTTTTAAGTGCAAGTTAGTCAAAAATGTTTAAAACATACAAATTCTTTAAATTTCAATAAACTTTCAATTGATTTTAATTGTTTAATATTCAAGTTTCTAAATTTCTTGTTTTTAATTTTGTAGATGGCTGAATTAAAATTCAAGCCTAAACACAATATTGCAACTTTACTGAATGAAGAATTAAGAGATGCTGTGGGACATGAAGAGATGATTAGATTTTTGCTGAGAAAGAAGTATGTTTATGCCATATGTTATCAGCCAATCATCTATGCAAGACTAATCAACAAATTCTGGAACGTTGCATCTGTTGAAGTTAATGATGAAGGGAGAAATGTACGAGAGGATTCATTACAAACTTTAGAATGATTGAAGTATTTGAAGAGTCCATAAGAGAAGCTTTAAGATTTGGACCAAATGATCCAGAGGATTTATCTGAATTGACATTTACTGAATGTAAAGAGACATTCATGGAAATGGGTCATTCTGATCACTTTCCAAAGAAACAATTCTTTAGAGCAAGAGTCTATAACAACTGGTAGCTATTATGCTATATCTTTCAACACTGTGTGTCCAAAAGGAGTGCTGGATGGAACTCTTTCCTAGTAGACATAGCGCATCTCCTATCGTAGCACTTGCAACTAATCAGAGATTTAATATGTCTAAGTGGATTCTAAATGGTTTTATCTTTAACTTGGAAAAAGGAATTAGGAACAAGTATCTGATGTATCCTAGATTCCTACAAATGATTATAAATGAAGAGCATCCGGATGTACGTGTAGATGGTGTGAGTGGTGAAACTCTAATGCTAGAGCACATGTCTGAGATTTCTTATACGAGACTTGCTATAGTCTCTGGTGCTCAAAATGTACCATTGTTTGATTACATAAGGAATGTGGCTAATGATGAAGTTGACATTACAATTGATCACTACCATGATGATGATAATGATGATAATGATGATGATGAAGAGAGTTCAACTTCTTCTGAAGATGATAATGGTAATGATGGTGGTTATGATGATGATGTGATGGAAATAGCTCATGATGATATACAAGAAGCTAAGCAAGTTACTGAAAAAGCTCGTGAAGAAAGACATGATGCAGTAGATGAAATTGAGTCAGCTACTGAGGAAATTCATGAAGAAATTGATGAAAATGTACAAGAGATTGACCACGTTACTGAAGAAATTCATGATGATGATACTGAAGTTAATCAAAGTGAAGAAATTATTAGAGATAGTCAAACTTTGTAGGAGATAGTGAGTATGATTGAAGAAATGGTAGATACTAACGAACAGTTTGAGTTTAATGAGAATATTCAAGACTTTGAAGTTGTTGAAGCTGCAATTTATAATGAATTTGTGAATGAACCTCAACAAGAAGTTAATGTAACTAAATGTAACACCCGAAAAAAATTCAAAGAAAGAAAAGTAAAGAAGAAAAGATAAATATCCAAAAAGTTAAGGGGTGAAGGTGTACAAAAGGTAAACTTACCCATAATGGGTTTCAAAAAGGTGGTAAGGCCGCCCATGATTCTCTCTCTCATGCACATTTCGGCTGAAAGATTGGAAAAGAAAAACCCATCCAGTTATAGAGAGAGAAAGCTCAAGTTCTTCGAAAGGTGAGATTTCCAGAAGATTTCTTCTCGATTTTCCTGCTGGGTTCGGGCTTATGAACCTATTTTTATGTGTTTTCTTTTGTTGGTTGTTTGTTTTATGTGTTTAGGTGTTAGATATTCTTGTTAGCTCTCGGGTTATGGTGTTTCACTCGAAAGCTGCTGAGTGGTGAGTTCTAGATCCCCTCTTTTACATGTTTTGTACTTGTTTTGGGGCTGATATGAATTATAACTGTCGTTTTTCCTAACTATGAGTTTTACATGGTGTACGGTTGTGTTTGATATATGTTGGTTTTAAGTGATTTCTACGATGTTGTGATGATGTTTGTTATGCTTTAAGCTTGTAACATGTTAGATCTATGTTAAGTTCAGGCTAGAATGATGTTTGAGATTGGAAAACCTCATAAGTTGCATTGCAGGTACTGAACAAGTGTCCGCTGTGGATGATGGTCATCCGCTGTGGACATTGTGTGTCCGCTATGGACACTTAGAAATGTAGGACGTCCGCTGTGGACTTACATGTCCGCTGTGGACACTTGAAGAGTTTTTAGTTGTTCGCTGTGGATGTTGGTTATCCACTATGGACACTGTCCGCTGTGAACACTAAGAAAAATTTGCACGTCCGCTGTGGACGTTGGTTATCTGCTGTGTAGTTATTTTATCCGCTGTGGATGTTATTCATCCGCATTGGACTATGTTCACCCGCTGTGAACACTTAGTGTTTTACTCATCCGCTGTGGACCTTGGCTGTCCGCTGTAGAGCTAGGTTGTCCGCTGTGGATACTTAGTACTTTAAGCCATCCGCTGTATAAGTTACTCATGCGCTGTGAACACTTAGGAGTTTTTCTGAAATTTGGAAATAGAGTTCAAGTGTTAAGAACTTATGTTTAATGGGTGATTATGCTTGTTCTATGTTTTTAATGTTTTATTTACCTTCTTATGAGCTGCTTACTATGAATAATTATTACTGTTTCATGATATATGATTTTAAGGTAATAATATTATAAAAGTATTATTCATAATAAGTGGACACAAAGGAATAAAAGAAGGACAGTGAAACTTAATAAATGTTACCCCAGGGCCCTAACAAAAGGTGAAAAGCCTTGCAAGCTTTTCCAACGGAGGTTCACGACCATGTTGTCGTTAGCTCAACTGATGTACGGCTGTTTCAGCCCAAGAAAGGTACATCTGGGGTCTAATCCTTGTGATTGACCAATAAACTAATGGGATCCAAGTTCATGAGCAGGCTTCGTGCCTAGCAGTGTGGATCCACTGTCAGGGGTTAGCTACCACTTATTAATGTGTACCGACAGGGGTTTGGCATTTGTTGCCAACCAACAATATAGGCTCTTGCTTTGTGCAAACCTAGACAATGAAAGTGAAAGATAATGAAAGAAAGAAAGATAAAGAATCCCTTAATGATTGAATTATGTATATTGATGAATGATCACCAGGTGAAGTTTACAAAAGTATATTTTATATATTATTAAACTAGGCCTCACTCGGCAACGCTGACTTTTTATATGTATATCAGTTGGCAGGTAAGGATATTGCGGAGGATGGCATGGCCGAAGCTACTTGGTGAATAGAGACTAGCATTCATTTATACAAGTATGATATTTTTTTCTTGTAATGCAACTAAATATTCTTTTGTAACTCTAACAATGATGTTTTTAGCAGTCTATAGATGAGCTGAAAGAAGAGAATTCAAAGTAGTTGAAAGTGATTGAAGAATTAAAAGAAGCTAATGAGAAACTACAAGAAGAATTGAAAAAGAAAGATGAAGTGATTGAAGAGTTGATGAAAAGTAATGAAGATAATGTTAAAACATTTGAAGTAATGATGAAAGACTATGATCTAATGGAGGAAAAGCTTAAGAAATTGAATGAAGAAAATGAAGTTATGAAAGAAGAATTGGAAAAGATGAAAGAAAAACAAAAGTCTTCGTCTCCAGAGTTGATGATTATATCTGAGATAACTCCGATAGATGTTGAAAAAATCCTTGAAGTGGATAAAGGAAAGAGGAAAATAGATGATATTGATGTTTCAGTATTACCTGGATCATCATCCAAAGTTCAAAAGGTGATTGATGAACCTGCAAGAATAGATGAAGAGGATTCGGAAATACAAGAAACAATTGGAGTCTTAGATAATTTAGAAGGTGAATTTGATGATGATTGGTATAATGAAGTATTAGATGATGAAGATTTAGTAGAAGCTAATGTTGATGAGCATTATTCACCGATTGATATAAGCCATGATGATATACCTGTTAATGTTAAAGAAAGGTATAATTATCTTATCAGGATGAAGTATAACAGAGTATTTTTGGATGGATAACTGTATCTCAAATTAATGAAGAGTTTGAGAAGTGTGTAGCTGCTGAATCCAGTGCACCAATTGATCCGGGTGAGACTGTAGTGGAACACGGGGAGTGGAACCCATTACAGGAAAGTATTAATATTGAAGAACAATCTACTTCTGAGTTGCATCATCCAAACCCTGATGATATGAATGTTACAACACTCAGAATGTGGTTACAGTCTAGAAATTATCCGCGAAAGAAACTTAATCGATTACAAGCTGAGTCATTAAGGAACTTAGTGAGAAGTTTCCAAGCCACTGAAAGACAAACAAACAAGATGATAGTGCTGGACATGGACAATCCTCAATACTTAGAAATCATGAAAAAAAGGAGGATTCTGAAACCTAAGGAAATTCAGTCTATAGCTATGAAGAGCACAGTGTATGAACGAAGAAAGGAGCTTATGAAAATGTTTCCAGAGACTGAAAGGCAAGGTTATCAAGTCTCTATGGAACAAAAGCAACTGTGGAACAAGGCACGTTCAGCAGGAGATCTAGTTCGTAATGTTTTGCAGAAAGGACAATCTATCTCTGAGCTACTAAATGCCATGATTGTTCCTGATACTAAAAAAGAAATGAAGATCGTCGCATGGAAATATGATGAGATCTATGATGCATTTTTTTGTCAAAAGGGTAAATGCAATCTGTGACGTTTATCATTTTTTCTCAAGTATTATAAAACTTCCTGTTCAAGATCTCAAAGACTTGAATAAATTGCCATTGATTAATCCATCTAAAGCTAAGCGTGGAGAAAATTTTGTGCAATTGTTAAATAGATCGGATGAGTTCATTTTTACAAACTTGGTGCGATCAGGAAGATAAGGAGTATTTTCAAACATTAAAGAAGAAGAGAAAAGGAGTTGAGAAAGATATTGGAGAAGAAAAGTTCCTAGATGCATTTAGTGATCAATATTTTGAAAAAGTCACAAATCCAGGACTCAAAGTCATTGATGGAACACAACAATCAAAGCCAATCTTGAGGTGGTTTTACAATTCGAATACGTTTGAGCTGAAGTTAGTATGATATTTGAATGATTGGGATCATGATATGATTTCTTTATTTGGTGTTTTTGAGTTGAAACTTTTGCATCCCAGTTACATTTCATTCTTGTCTATACAGAAATTTGAAAAAGTTGTTCCAGAAATGGCTGAGAATGATAAGAAGTATTTTCTGTCGATCATTAAAGTGATAAGTGCTACGATGGAAAGGATATCATTGAGGAAAGCATTGGCGTATGCTAACTTTGTGAAGAAAGATATCAAAGATATTGAATTCATGAGGATATCTAGCAAAGGGGTTTTAGAAATTCATTGTAAAGATAATCCAAACCCAATAGAATTTTATGCTAACGTGGATTTTGCAGGTCTATCAAAGGTAACTTTGGAAATCATGAACAAAATGGAGATAAAGATGAATGAAGCTAAACCAGAGCAAGGCATCTTAGCTAGCAAGTTCAAGTTAGCTATTGCTAAAGCTATGAGGGAACAAGAACTTTATAAAGAGAAGCCAGTATTCAAGATTAAAGAAGAGCCTGAAGACTTCTTTGATTTATGAAGACTGAAGACAAAGAAAAAGCATAGAAGATTTGAAGACAGAAGATTGATTTTGAAGACCGAAGACAATGTCAATCTTAGGGGGAGTATTGTAGATGCTTCTTAAAGATTAACATTTAGTCTTTATATGTCTTTTATAGTTTTGTCATAGTATAGGGACTACTTTTGTAAATATGTTCCTTTTGTTTTCTTAATAGTATAAATAGCATAGTTAATGTATTGTGTAGGTAGACTAGTCTTCAGAGACCGATAGAGGCTAGATCAGTGAACGATTTGTAACTATTTTTACTTACACGAGTACTTTCTATGCTTACTAATCAATGAAAACCTATGAATTTTTGTGATTTGTTTGCATTGAATTGATTGCATGTGTTTGTTTGATTGAATTGTATCACAATATCATCACAGATCGATCCATTTTGATCTTATCATATGCTATTCAAGAGCATAACTTCGACAACATTATAGCATCGTCCTCCCACTCCAAGGTATTCTATCAAAACAAAAGTGGGTTGGGATCCAATGAAATTGCTCCACCATACTCTCTTGTGTTTATTACATAGCCTAGATGTAGTACTAATAAGCAAGAGGTTCCAACTGCTAACCCACTACCTAATGTGTTGAAGAATGATGCAATAATAGAAACCACCACAGGGTAGGATAAGGTTGAAAACCTCATCCCCACAGTTAATAAATCCTTGACCACCAAAGCCTAAAAGAACAAGATCAGGGCAGCAAGAAAAACTACCAAAAAGGTGGCTGAGACTAAGATAAAGACAGACCCAAGGCAAAAGAGTGTATTCATCTTAGCTGGATTCCAAGTGGTTGGAAGTTCTGATTCAAGAAAGGAATGTAGTACCAGCACTCCTATCCAGCTGAAGGATCAGAAACTCAAGGGAAAGGATATTGTAGAAGAGAAGAAGTGCAAGAAATTACAGCCCACATGTCCCACCAAGAATGACATTGAGTGCATAATCTGTGGTCTGCATAATCACATGGCTAAAGATTGTTTCTACAATTCAGCAAGCACACATTATGCAACCAATGTTAAGATGGAAGGAGTCAAGGATGGTTTCACATTTGGACCTTACCATATGGTCCAAGTGTTAAGGAGACGAAAGCTTGTTTCTGAAGCCAAGTTGCTTTCGAAAGAAACTCATTCTTCTTAAAGGAAAATAGCTTCGGAAGACAAGCTAAAGAACAAACAAAGAAACAAAAAGATTTCCATGAAACCTTCCAAGAAGAAGAATGCTTCGGAAGAAAAGGTGGTAAAAACTTCTTCCAAAAAGAATGAAGCCTCGGAAGCAAGTCATGCTGCACAAGCCTCCTCAGGCTCATTAACACTGGTTAACCATAGGATGGAATAGAAAACCAAAAAAGATGCTGCAGCCCAAACCTCTTCTTCATAAACTATAATTGAGCCCACATGTATACAATTTGGTTTAGTTATATCATCTGCATTGGAAGAACCCAAGACTAACAAGGCTTAGGTTTCTAATTATAACTAATCATTTCACCTTATATGCAGGGACATCCACATGACAAGAATGGAAATGCCTAGATTATGGACACTGGATGCTTCAGGCACATGACAGGGAACATATCTCTCCTACAATAATTTGAACATTTTGATGGAGGTCCTTTTTAGTTTGGAGGTGAAGCCGGAGGATACATTTCTAGTAGAGGTAGTGTATCCAATGGTAAGTTAAAAATTGACAAAGTAAACTTTGTCAAACAGCTTGAACACAATCTCTCGAGTGTTTCTCAATTCTATGATCAAACGCACCAAATGCTTTTCACAGATCATGAGTGCATTATCTTCAAACCCGGGATGACAATTCCTCAGGAATTGGTGCTTCTTAGATCTCCCAGGAAAGGGGATATGTACAAGCTAGATATGAACAATGCTTCTCCACTGGATGAAGTATCATACTTTCTTTCCAAAGCTAATGGTGATGAGTCAAATCTTTGGCATAAAAGAATGTGCCATGTTAATTTTAAAACCATGAATAAGCTGGTTAAATATAATTTGGTTCACGGTGTTCCTAAAAAGGAATTTTTCTGTAAAGATAACTGTGTTGCTTGCCTGAAAGGAAAGCAACATAAGGTTTCTCATAAATCCAAAGTGGTTAACTCCATCACTTATTGTACATGGATCTTTTTGGTCCCACAAGTATAATGAGCATTGGAAGGAAATCATATTGTCTTGTGATTGTTAATGATTTTACAAGATTTACATGGTTATTCTTTTTAAGAACTAAAGATGAAATGGCTAAAACTTTAAAATATTTTATTCTTAAAATTGAAAATCAAAAGGATCACAAGGTAAAAATCATTAGAAGTGATCAAGGGACTGAGTTTAAGGGTCAAGTTCTTGACTCATTATGTAACTCAAAAGGGATTACCAGATAATACAGTGCTCCTAGAACTCATCAATAGAATGGTGTTGCTGAGAGGAAGAACAAGACACTTATTGAGGCTGCAAGAACTATGTTAGCTGATTCATAGCTTCCTCTAACTTTCTAGGCAGAGGCAGTCAGCACTGCATGCTATCTGCAAAACAGGGTTCTCATTATGAAGCCCCATGGAAAGACCCCTTATGAGTTATGGAACAAGAGGCCACCGTTCATTGGTTTTCCTAGGTTCTTTGGCAGCAGGTGTACCATACTTAACACAAAACACAATTTAAAAAAATTTGCTGAAAAGTTGGATGATGCTATCTTTGTTGGATATTCCTCAACCTCTATTGCTTCTAGAGTGTATAATATTAAAAATCACTAATTTGAGGAATCATCCAACAATGTTGTTAATGAGCACTCCTTGTGTTAGAGGGAATGGCCCTAATCATATCTTCAATCTATAATTGTTTCCAAAGTATTCTAAACCATCTTGTGAGAATGTTCCAGCTGGAACAGGAACTCAAAGTGACCTCTATGAAGATCAAATGTTTGAGTTACCCAGACCTATTCCCAGTTCTCCAAGAGGAACTAAAGAACAAGATCCTATTACTGGAAGTCTTGAAAGCTTGAACATCTTAGGAAATAATGGAGCTTCAACAAGTTATTAGCCAACTAAACCTCAAAACTCATCAGCTGACAACTCCAGCATTCAACACCAAGCTGATGAAGATAGTAATCTGGAGGAACAGGCAACTGTTGATATTTCTTCTCAGCAGAATATCATTGATGCTGTCACACATTCATTCAATCAGTCCCCATTGAATGAGCGTGAGACATCAGCTGGTCATGGTGTTCAAAATCCTGAGCAAAACTTCTCAAACCTGGATCTATCTATGCAACTAGATGTGATTCCTAGGCTCAGGATACACAACACTCACCAAGCTGAGAACATCATTGGGGATGTCTCAGAAGGTGTGAAAACAAGAAGTCAGACCTATAAAGGGAATGGCTACTTATACACATGCTTTCTCTCTTAAATGGAACCAAAGAAGGTGGAAGAAGCCCTCAAGGACAACAATTAAATTGAATCTATGCAAGAGGAGTTGCTTTAATTCAAGAGGCAAAAGGTATGGAACTTATGTCCATTGCTACCTGGCCAAGTCCCCATTGGCACCAAGTGGGTGTTCAGAAATAAGAGAGATGATAAAGGTTTGATCATCAAGAACATGGCAAGACTTGTTGTTCAAGGATACACACAAGAGGAAGGCATAGATTACACTGATGTCTTTTCACCTGTTGCAAGACTTGAGGTTGTGGGAATCTTCCTTGCTTTTACAGCATCCAAGAACTTCACTGTCTACCAACTTGAGGTCAAATGTGCATTTTTATATGGGGATATCGATAGGGAAGTCTATGTGTGTCAACCACCTGGATTTGAAGACCCACAACACCCCAACTATGTGTACAAACTAGATAAAGTTCTTTATGGGTTGCATCAAGCACCTAGTTTGTGGTATGAGACCCTGTCTCAGTTTCTTCTTAGGAATGGCTACACCAGAGGCACCATAGATAAGACATTGTTCATAAAGAAGACTGGGAAGGACATGCTGCTTGTTCAAGTCTATGTTGATGATATCATATTTGGTTCCTCAAATGACCAAATGTGTAAAGACTTTAAAAGCATCACGAGGAAGAAGTTTGAGATGAGTTCAATAGGAAATATGGATTTCTTTCTTAGAATTCAAGTGAAGCAGATGGAAGAAGGTTTCTTCATCAATCAATCAAAGTATATCAAGGACATCTTAGAGAGATTTGAGATGAAAGATTGTAAGCTAGCCAAGACACCGATACCCAGAAATCATAATCTTTGTCTTGATTCTGAGGGGGAGTATACTGATCAGCATCAGTATTGGGTGATTATTGGATCTTTGGTGTATCTCACTACAAGTAGACCTGATATCATGTTTGCAACTTGCATCTGTGCAAGATATCAGGCTGCTCCCAAGGTGTCTTACATAATTGCTTCCAAGAGAATTTTTAGATACCTTAAAGGAGCTCCCAAACTGGGTCTCTGGTATTCTAAGAATAAGGACTTCAATTTCTATGGGTACACTGATAGTGATTATAGTGGCTGCAACATCAACAAGAAATCCACATCCGAAGGATGTCAATTTCTTGGTGGAAAGATTATCTCCTGGTAATGCAAGAAGCAATGATGTGTCTCGATATCAACTGCTGAAGCTGAATACATTGCTGCTGCAAACTACTATGCACAACTGCTATGGATTTAGAATCAGATGCTAGACTATGGTTTCAACTTCATGGAGACTCCTATCCACATAGACAACAAGAGTGCCATTTCTATCACAGAAAATCCGGTCAAGCACTCCAAGAGAAAGTATATCGACATTAGGTATCATTTCATTAGAGATATTCATGAGAAAAATTTCATAAAGGTAGTCAAAGTGAATTCAAATAAACAATATGCTGACTTGTTCACTAAAGCCTTTGATGAACAAAGATTTAAATATTTAATTACAACTATTGGGATGATTAACATTGAGTAGTTATTCTCTTTTGAAAAACATTTTTAAATATGTATTGCCTATGTTGTCTAAATACAATTTAAGCCCTGTTACAAAAAGGTTTTATTCAAAAATCTAAGTGTAAATACTTCCAAAGAGAAATTTACCTTCGGAATAAATCTTTATCCATCTCCCAAAGGCAAATTCCTCTGCATAAATATTATCTTCCGAAGAGTTTTTAGCCTTGGAAGAACAATTGATAATAGATCAAATCTACTTCCAAAGCTTACTAACTTCTGTTCTCAAAAGAAGACTGTACTCTCGGAAACAAACTTATCATTGAGACATGGTTTGCTTTCGACAATACTAAGAAACACAAGTGTTTTCTCTCGTAAGCAATTTTACATTCGGAATAAAACCTTTACTGTGTAATGGTAATCTTTGGGCCCCACTCTATATAAAAGTAAGATTTTAGTGATTATTGTCGGAATATTTTAAATGGTTTATCTTACCGCCCCTATCAAATCGAAACCTAAACAGTCCTTTCACCTTATCGGTTAGAATTTTTAACCCCCATTCAAAATTTCTGACTCTCTTTCTTTACTTTATTTACCACCACAAAAGCCCCAAATTACCACTATCTTCTTCACTCACTCTCAAATTCCTTTAATCCAACTGCACCTCTTAACAATGGCCCTAAATCCCCAACATAATCAGGTCGCTATCCTTGATTCTTCAAAGGATACCGACTTTGCCCTATTGTCGAATTTCTGTCCCAATCGGCATACTTCACTTCCCTCACCATTAACCCCACCATCTACTCTAACCATATGGCCAAATTCTGGGCCAATGGTCAAAGTGAAACACTAAATGATGAAAGGGTCATCAGATCGAGGATCTGCTGGCATGAGATCACCATTGATGAATCAACCATCAGGGAGCATATGGAGCTTCATGATGAGGGCACCCCTGCTGAATTCCCCAAATCTGAGTTGGAAGACACTTACACTCAGATGGGATATGGCGGCGATGTGAGCAAGTTTACAGTCTATAAATTTAACTTCTCCTATAATTGGAAGTTCTTGCTGCACATCATCCTGCACTGCCTATCCAACAAGTCCAGGGGATGGGATCAAATCCCATATGATTTGGGCTGCCTTGTCCACGGGTTGGTAAAAGACCTGCGCTTCAACTATTCAAGCTATGTGCTGAACAACTTAAGAGGCAATCTCACCTGGGATCCATTCTACATGTATCCTATTTTCATTCAGCACATAATCAACTGTGTGCTGGACCAGTGCAAACTACAATGTGCAGATGTTCTCAAGATGATGCTACCAAAAAGGGGGGGAATGTACAGAAACAAAGACATGAGGAACCCTGCCTTGCCATCACAACAACTTCCCTTGATACCATATCTTCTTTTCACCATACACAGCAACACCCTGTAACCATCTTCCCTCAAACAGCTCCCACTACTATTCAAGTGGACCCTAAGATGCTTATAGACCTCAACAGATTTTTAACAACATTTCTGATAAGCTCAACCATTGAACAACCTTCCCTTGATGTAGCCATTGCCTACTTTGGAGTTGAGGAGCTTCAAAGGCTGAGTGCACTACCTATCTTTGAAAAGAAAGTTGGTCAACATAAGATCTCTATTGAACCTGGGATTAACTTCGAAGGGGATATATAGACTTATGGCCCAGCAACCAATTTGGAGGGACAGGTAGTGTAGTTCCAATTACTTCCGAAGTAGAAATTCAAGCAGTGGAAGGAATAATTAAACTGTCTTCCTTTTCCAATGATCTATTCATCATAGAAGCCATTCTTGACCTAGCCTCTAAGGTAAACAGGGAGGACTTCCTTACAACCCTCTCTCCTAAATACGACAAGTTGAAACCCTCTCTCTCCAACCTGAATCCTCTAAACCTGAGTCTCTAAAGGTTGAATCTTCCTCTGATCCTAAGGGGAAGAGGAAGCTCACTGCTGAGGAGCTTCTAGAGGAGGAAAGATTGGAAAAGCTCAAGACGAAAGGAAGAGTTGATACTGGGAAGTTGTTGGCTGCAAGTAGCAAAGCAGTAGCAGCCGCTCAAGAAAGTATCAACAACAAAAAGAGAGTGGATGTCATTAACAAGCTTATCAGCCTGGGAGTAGCCAATGAAGAAATCCTTCTATGCCCACTTGATGAGCTTGTGAAGATAGAGAAGGCTACCTTGCTACAAAAGGAAAGAGAGGAAGCAGCAAGGTTTGCCAAAGAGGAGGAGAAGAGGAAAAAGAAGGAGGAGGCTATAGAAAAGGAGAGGATGGAGAGGATAGCCTTTCTCTGCTCTAGAGGCTATTCTCAAGATGAGTTGGCACCTCACAATTATGATACGAGCTTGTTTCTTTTCCATAAAGAATAAGATCAGATCAACAAAGAAAGGAAGAAGGATGTTAGGGAGAAGCTGAGGGAGAAGAAGAAGAAGGAGGAAGAGGCATAACTTGCTGCCATCAAGAAGTCGGGAGATAAGGAATGGATGAAAATTTATCTCAAAGCCTTGGGCTTCTCCGGCAGGAGAGTGGGTTCCATGTCACTGAAGACCCTACAGCGACATGGCAGTAACATCAAAGTTGAGATTCGCTTAGGAAGAAGGCAGGAGGTAATTCAAAAATCAAGCATTCAGAAGATGGCACCCAAACCAACACCAACACCCAAACCAGCACAACCTACACCTACACCTTTTCCCTTCCCTATCAAAATTGAACCAACCACTAAGATTCACACCCCTAAATCCATACTATCAGCCTTACCTACACCCTCACCCACTGTTTCCTAACAACCACCTCCACTACCTATCCTCAAACCCAAAACACAACCCAGAACCCAATCTCTAACCAAACCATCTTTTGAAACATCTAAGCCCCTGACCTTAGAAGAGTTCAAGGAGATCAAGAAGAAGCTCATCAACTGCATAACACTGAGCAACATCTCTTGTGAGGAAGAGACAATTAAGTTGAAATATATTAATGGCTCTTCCAGTTCCCTCATAAGAGATGAATTCCTTGATCTTCCTTGGGAAACATTGGACCAAGCTCTCCAACTTCTTGTAGCCAATTTAGATGTTCTAACAGAAGAAGAGAAGAAGTTAAGAAGGAGACTGGTGACTCTGCTGGATACTAGGAAGGGGGCCAAGCTTTCATCCAAACCCCTCAATCTTAGAAAACAAACAGTCCAGTGGAGGTTTGATGAACCATCACATGGCTTTGTTGTGGAAGGAGATAATAGTGAAGTAACCAGGGTTGATACTTCATCTCTATTACACTCCAGCAGATTTGACATTACTGAGTTAGCATAGAAACCATTCTCCAATCCCACCAACTCTTAGGTTGTTGCTCTTATTAGAAATCATCTGAGCAGTCTTCATCTGGCTGAGCTTACAAAGAAAGCCAAGACTGAAGAAGAGTTGAAAAAGAGAGGAAAGGATGAGGAAGAAGGTAAAACTACAACAGGAACAACATTCCTTCAGATGGTTGAAAGCTCAACTTCTGATCCTATAGTTAGATGGGAATATGACTACAGTTCCCATCAACTAACTCTCTTCAAAGGGACGCAGCGAAGGGTGCATGTCATTCAAAACAACAGACTTGATCTAGTATCTATAAATGACTTGTACAAGGTCCTCACCACCACATCAGAGAAGAACAAGGAGACAAACAAATATCTTCTTTCCCTAGTGTTAAAGACCTTAAGGTGTAGAAGGAAGTGAAGTTTTGGTAGCATCAGCCTAGGGAGAGTTTTTTGGATCATATGAGGCTGGTGCAAGCAAAACAACACTTAAAACATTTTGAAGTACAATTGAAGAAGTCTTCTAAAGACAAAGCTGCTCTTTTAAAGACAAATTGAAGATCTTTAAAAGCTTAAGTATGAAGAACTTCAGAAGGAAAACTAAGTTTTCCGAAACTTAGTAGTTTTCCTTCTAAAGTAAATGAAGTACTTCCGAAGGTAGAACCAAGTCTTCCAAGACTAAGTAGTTCTCCTTCCGAAGCATTCACACATAGAAGATCCAAGACAAAGTCTTCCAATGAATGAAGTCATGAAGACTTGTACAAGACTCAGAAGAAGTTGATTCTTCCAAAGTATAAATGACCTCGAAAGAACTTATTCTTCCGAAGCCATTTTTCCTTCAAAAGAATCAACTTTGAACCAGTAGACATAAGTATGGGTTGTCTGAAATCCACTGACAACTCTGATACACTACATGGCGCTTTCCCACGCCCATGTAGTTGATCATACTTTAATCCACTATTCACTTTTATCAGTTAGTACAATTACCATACTTAGTAGGTGACAAAAGGGAAGTCATGGACTTGTCATGAATACCTAATCTAGGATATTAGTTTATCTTAGATACTTTACTTCTAGTAATGTAGTATTTGTCTAATGGTAAATTCCAGCTAGTTTTCCAAGTATAACCAGCTGTAGATAGTAGTATATATAGTTTCTCATTGTAACTTAGTTAACCATGCTTGTAAGAGTCTTATGATACTAAGTTGAGAAGTAATATATACAAGTATCTTGAAAACTATTCTTGTGTTTATTAGCTTATTATATTATTGTCAACTTAGTTAGGGATTTTGCTTCATCAACCGAGTGAGACTTAGTGAGTTTGTGAGATAAAACTTGTGTTGAGAGACCAACACAGATCCTGCAACAGTTCTACTGAAGGAGTGGGAAGTGTACTAGGACTAGCCTTAGATGAGACACTCTGATTTTGTACTTCTTGTCAAACTGGGTCAGCTTGCAATGGAACTTCTTTATCAGATTGATTAGCAGGAGATGGAGAAATCATAGGAAAGTCATCTCTTCTCTCTATTGTTTTAGAAGATCCAGCTGATTGTAGGTTACGTGCATTAGACAAGTGAAACTGATCAAAAGATCTTGTAAAAGAGTCAATATCAAATGACCAATCGGGACCATTCATTGATTTAGGAAGAACTGCTTATTGAACTGAACATTAGTTGATTCATCAATAATGTTTAATCTAGGTTTAAACACTCTAAAAGCCTTTGATACTGATGAATAAGCTATAAAGAATCCCTCATCAGACTTAGGAGCAAACTTTCCTGACTTAGGAGCAAACTTTCCTAAATGATCTCGTGTGTTTAATATTCAGACAGGACAACCAAATCACTTGAAAAATCCAATATATGGTTTTCTATGAAAAAGCAATTCCTAAGGTGTTATGTTGCTTTCTGTAACCATCAAAGTTTGATTTTGCACAAAACACGATATGTTGACTGCTTCGGCACAAAAGGTAATGGGCAGCTTAGCATCGGCTAGCATTGTTCTTGCTGCTTAAATTAATGTTCTGTTTCTCCTTTTAGCTACCCCATTTTGTTGTGGAGTTCTGGCTGCACTGAATTAATGAGCAATGCCTTTGTGTGCGTAAAATGAACTTAGATTTTCATTTTTAAACTCAGTTCCATTATCACTTCTAATTGATTTTACCTTTTGATCAAGTTGATTTTCAATTTTAGTGATAAAATCTTTTATTATTTAGGATGCTTCACTTTTATAAGAAGAAAGAAGACCCATGTGAATCATGAAAAGTTATCAGTGATCACCAAACAATATTGTTTCTTGCCAATACTCATGACATGAGTTGGCCAAAAGAGATCCATATGAAGTAACTTTAATGGAGAATTGCTTGTGTTCAAAAGCTTTGGTTTATGGGAAGATATATGTTGTTTTCCTTTGAGACATGCAGAACAGTGGTCAAAAAAATGAAATTCCTTTTGAGGTAAACCAGTTACATGATTTTGTTTTACCAATTTGTTCATGTTTTTGAAATTTGTGTGTCCCAAACGTCTATGCTAAAGTTGTGACTCATCAAATGATGCTTTAGACAAAAGACATGTTTCTTCTATTGGTTTTGCAGAATTAAGGTTCAAGACATAGGTGTTATTCTTTCTCGGAGTCTTCAAGACATCCCTTTGTCAGGAATTTAAAATCATGGTTTTAGAATGTAGCAATGGGTGTCGGTGAAGTGAGTGGAATATTTCTTATCACAGATCTGAGACATGCTGAGTAGGTTGAAATTCAACTGCTCATAGTACTTCACATTGTCAAAGCTCAGCCATCCATTTGTTACAGATCATTCTCCAGTAATTCTGCCACCTTGTGAGTTTCCATCGAACGCTAAAGTAGTTCCTTGTATATGCTTGAAGTCATGAAGGAGGGAACTGTCTCCAATCATGTGTTGGGAGCATCCATTATCCATATACCATAAGTTGTTAGACCTGTATGGAAGACCCTACAAGCATAAAAAGAACTTGTTAGAATGTGGAAACCAAGCCATGATGGTCTTGGGTTGTCCGTATCGATCAATTACTGTAACCTTTTGATGCTTGCCTCGAAATTGTGATTTAGAGGTTGATGCTTGGTATTCATCAAACTTTGGTTTAGCAAATCTTGTTTGAATCTTTTCAGCAAAAGATTTTTCCTTTTGATGTTTGAAGAATTTCTGTGGAGTCATTTTTAATTTTATTTGATCAATTTCAACTGAGTTGTCTGAATAGAAGTGAAATCTTTCATACCTATTTCTATGTAGAAATTGGGCATGTTTTTGATTTTCAGAAATCGCTTTTGCTTTGTATCTTGGATGAGAACTAAGTGATTGTTTCATATTATGGTTAAGATTCCTTTTGACACTCTTTGACTTGTTATTTTATATTGGAGAGATAGGCTTGTTTTGTGTAACTCTCAAGCCTTTATGATTAAAGAAAAAATTAGATTTATTGTGATTTGTCATGTCACAGACAGAACAATACTTGTTGAAATAACAAGTTTTAGTTGAATGATTGTTCATGTCACAGATGGAGCAATATTGATTAAAATAACACACATCTATGTTGTGATTAGACATGTCACAAATGTCATAGTACATTTGCTTGTCTTTTTAATTTGATGTGGAGGCTTCATGTGATTGAATAGATTTTAGATTAGCCTCAAATTTTGTTTTCAATGAGGAAGCAAATTCAGCCTTCTTGATTTTTGTAGATTGTTTGACAATTCTACTTGGCTTGGTCTTTGGAGACTGCTTTTGCTTCCTTTTACCCTTACTTGACACCATTTCAAGTTGGTCAACATCCTTTTTGTTAAAAATGTCAAAAGCGACCCCTTGTTTGTACTTTGATAATGATTGAGATTCATCTTTTACTTTTGATTTTTGAACCATGGGAGATTTCCCTTTAGATGAAGGAGTAGCTGTTGCTTTACCTTTGGATTTTAGTGAAACCTGTTTTGATTTGCTTGAATTTTTAGGAGATTTAATCTCACTATCAGATCTGCTTTCAGTAGAGGATTTCACTGGTACTTTAGCATTCTTCACCACCTTGAGATTTTCAGGAATGAATTTCACCAAAGGTACAATGGCTTTGACTGGGCTCTTTGGTTTCTTGACAACTACAGGTTTGTCTAAGCACTCTTTGATTTTGATTGAATGTCCCAACTTGATTTTATCCTTATTGGTTGCAATATAAACACTCGGTTTCTTTTGAGGATTAGTTATTTGTGAAACCATTGTTTTAGTTTCAATAACATTAGGTTCAGTTGGATCAGAATGAGTGAGTACCTCAGGCATAATCATATAGGTTTCATCGTATAGAGGAGGAAAAGAGTTGTATCCAATACCAGTCATATCCTTTGGCTCTTTCTGTGAGTCAAGTAACTCTTGCAGCTTAATAGAGCAGAATTGAAACTTTTCAAGTTTCACTTCCATAGTCGATTGCTCAGCTTTTGTTTTTCTTAACAATTCGGTCAACTTCTCATTCTTAGCTACGAGAGTGTACTTTTCACGATGGAGTTTTCCAATATCTGAAAGAAGTGATTTGATTTTAATTTCAAAACTTTTCATTTCTTGTTTTAACATTTTAGATTTGATGTTTTCTTCTTTGATTTTAAGAGCCAACTTGTGATTATGTTCTCTATATCCCTGTACTTCTTGAATGCATTTATTACTACAGAGATTGGATTTTACATCAGTTGGCATTGGAATTGGACCATCACTAATGTGAACCATGAGAGCATGATTTTGAAGTTGAGGTTTGACTTCCACTACATATAGGCTCCAGTCACAAACTCCATATTATCTGATGACGAGTGCATTAGAGTTAGGTTGATTGCTTCCCTGAGCTTGATGAGTTAGTTGAGGCAGATTTTGATGAGTTTGTTGATGTTGATTTTGATACTGATACTTATGTTGATTGCTTGATTGGAAGCTTGAAATTGATTAAGATGATGGCTGACCATGTGGAGTTCTTTGGTAATTGTTGTTACTTCCTCTGGGAGCATTGCATTCCCTAAAGAAGTGGCCATTCACACCATAATTAAAACACTTTACCTTGGATTTGTCATATCCAAGTTTTGTGTTCTCATTTAGACTCAGCTTCTTCCCTTTTCGGAAGAATTTCTTGGCTCTTATTGCAATCATGGCCATCTGCCCTTGCAAGTCCATTTCTTCAACATCATTTGGATCCATTTCTTATAGATCTTCCTAAATCAAATATGTTGAAGTAAGCCTTCCTCCTAGATAAGCCTCAAAGCTAGCCACAAAGGCATTGTAATTTGCCTTCCGCTCTTCAGCTTTTTCATCACTAGGCATGCATGTGGGTGTTGTGGTAGAAGGAGTTGAAGATGATGGCTTGTTTTGTCGTGAAGCAGCAATGAATCTAGTTGTTCTAGCTTGAACTTTAGAAGACAAAAAATCATCTTCTTCTGTCATAAAGGCACTTTCAGTAGAATGAGTTTTTGATGGAAACTTATATGCCTCAATGACTTGAGGTCCACTAAGTTTCTGCTTCGCTCATCTAACTCCAGTGCTTCAATCTTAGCAATCATGATGTCTAAGCTGGTGCTCTCCAAGTCAAGAGTGTTCTTCAGTATTGTTATATTCTACTTCCAGTTTTCAGGCAGACTATGTAGCATCTTCTTGTTCATTTCCTTTTCTTTATATGTAACCCTCATGATTTCTAGATCATTCACTAACTGCACAAAATGATGTAGCTGCTTGGAGATTGATTCACGTTGGTGTGATGAAAGGTTTTATATTTGCTCACCAGTTTATCTTTGTTTATTTCTATCACCTCACTGCTTTTTTCACACAAAATTTGTAGTGCATCCTATACTCCTTTGGCTATTCCATATTTCTCTAGTCTTTTGAGAATATCCATTTTCAAAGCCTGAGTTAGAATGGAGTATGCTTTGAGATCTATCTTGATTTTCTTGTATTCCTTATCATTAAGATTTAGATTAGGATCCTTAATAGGGAATCTAATAGTTTTGTACTGAGCAGCTTGATCAGCATTGAGTAAAACATGAATGTAGGGTTCTTTGCAGATGGATATCCAGTAGTCAAGATCCATACATGTAATGTAATTTCTAAACCTTATTTTCCACTGTTTAAACTCAGACTTGTGTTTAAGCATTGGAGGTTTAGATGCTTGACAAAGTTTAGAAAAGTTGAAAGAATCCATTATAATAAACTTGATTTTAGATGGTTTGAGTATGGTTTAAGTTGATTTTATGTCCATAATGTTCAAACACTCCAATGTCAAGTTTTCTTCCTGTCTTGAAGTGGTGAACAATAATAGTAGAATCTATGAACTCTAAAGTTGATTTTTGGTCGATTTTGGTCAATACTGAGTGATTATGAGAGTATATTGTCTGATTTTGTTAAGTTTCAACATTAGAATAGTGTTCTTGAGTTTCCAGGTCAACAGAACAGCAATTGTTGATGAAGTTTCACGTATTTTCATTATGAATGCTTATTAGAAGTATGAAACTTGCTAATAAACAACTCATTCACTAGTTCAATAGATTTTCATTCAAGATCAGTGCTGATTTTGAGACGAATTCAAGAGCCGAGGCTCTGATACCAATTGACCGGGTCTGAAATTTGAATCTGAGTCGATGTGACTCAACTAGGATCGAATATGATGATTAAGGCAATGATTATGCAGCAGAAATATAGAATCAATGATCATTATGTGCTGAGAATACTAATAAATACTTTGTATATTGATACTGATGAACAAAATACAAAGTGTGCTAGGGTTTGCAGCCAAACCTTATAACATGAACAAAAACATACAAATATAGTGTATACTATTCTATCCATACGCAGATACAATGCCTGTACAAAATGACTAAACTATCCTGGCAACTATGCATCAGAATACTAGTTTCAGTACAAAATACTGATCTGCATTTGTGTTGTACATCCGCATTAGTTAATGGGGATGTATTGGTCTTCATTAGTATTTCTTCTGTTGCGCATCAGCATTAAGTTTGTCATCCGCATTGACTAATACAGATGAAATAATGCTTGCCAGCATTTGCTTTTGCTTATCTGTATTAGTAAATGCGGATGAACAAATACTTAACCATATTTGTTCTTGCTCATCCCCATTGACTAATGCGGACAACCGATACTTGTCTTCTTTTCTTCTGCTTTCTTCACTTGCATTAATTCTTTGACTTAGCTCCTTCCAACCAGAACAACCTTCAACTACCTCTTGAATGGGCATGCATGATCCTTTCAGGGTCCAAGAAGATGAACTTGTAAAATCCATCAAGCAGCTCTTCCAACAGTCAGGAGAGTTCATCTCTTCATGTGGTTGAAAGGGATAGCATAGAACCATAGCCTCATCTAATATGCTTCCCTGAAAACTCACAGGAGGGTCCTTTCATCACCTTAATTGAGACACCAACAGAGATCTACATCCAAGGAAGCCCATTCCAAAAGACAAGCTCAACATGTTGGGTCTGATAAGGATAGTCTATATTATCAACACAGTTAAAGTCAACAAATGTCAACGTCACTGTCAAAGTCATCGGAAAAGGCAAACAAACGCATTCGAGACGAAGAACCGAGACGAGACATTGAAGATATAAATGACTTGGAGTTTATTGTTAATAAATATATTTTGTGTCGACAAAATATATTTATTTATGTTTACGTCATTTTTATGTTTTATATGTAATTTCTCTAATTGTCTAAGTCTAGGGGCTTAATATGTCATTAGTGAATATTATCAGTATATATAGATTAGTGACAATTAGGTTTAAGAGCTTGAATGAGCCATTGGTTGAGGGGCTTTCACTTTGTAATATCTTTAGCAATCAATTCAGATCAAACAAGGGTTTTATTTGGTATTCTTGAGTGTTCTTGATATATTCATCCATGTTATATTTGTTTGATCTAGATTTCACACAAATATCATTGATATCTGTGTTATCAGTGAGATTTGTTTGTGTTTATCAATCAAGTGCATTGTTATATCGATCAGAAGGGCCAACACAACACAAGCCATTATGTCTATTGATGAAAGTTATGGCAACTTTCTTTTTACTCTTGAAGACTTGGACTGTATTCATCCAGATGATCTAGAGTACATGGAGATATTCCAATAGATGGCTCTTCTCACTTAGAGAGCCAAGAAGTTCTAAAAAAGGACAGGAAGAAAATTTCCTAGCAATGTGGCCAATGGAAAGATTAGACTGGATAAAAGCAAAGTGAAGTATTACAACTGTAGTCAAATGGGCCACTTTACTAGAGAGTGCAAGGCACCAAGGAAAAATGGTGGCCATGCACAATCCAGACCAAGCTACACTGATGCAGCTCAAAGAACTGAGAAGCCAAGCCAACCAAAACAATATGCTGCTATTGCTATTGAAAAAGGAGGCTTTGACTGGAGCTTTCAGGTAAAGGATGCTTCTCCAAACCAAGCACTGATTGCTGATCATGAAAAAGCTAAGGTATTGGAACATCTTTGTACTCCTGAATGCATTGCTAAAGTTAACATGTATAGGTCCTACAACTTGGAAGTGAGATCCGATCTTGAGTCCTTGAACATTTTAAATGATGGTTTTAAAAGAGCTAAAAATGATTATAAACTTAAAATAGAAGATTTAGAGAAAACCATTTCAACTCTGAAGCATGAGCACACAAATTACAGGAATCAAATTAAGGATCTCATTACCAAGTTAACTAAGTGCCAAGCTGAGCTTGTGATCAGCAAAGCTAAGGCAGAAAAATATGTTCTTGAAGAGGAAACCTTCAAGAATATAATATCTTCATCCATGCATGCAAATATTTTTATCAGAACAGGCAAGGATTGGGTTCAAGTGAGATAGCTCCTCCACATACATTGTTATCTGTAAGACCTCCAAGGTGTGGAACTTGTCAAGATGAGCTGACCTTCATAGATATCATTCAAGAAGAGGATGAAGATGAAAAGGAGATAGTGAAGGATGAACCTGAGGTGAGTGAGAAGGGTTATCCTAAGAAGGGACACTATTCTCCTGGAAAGAAGAAAGAATCCAAGATGACCAAGTCTGCAAGGAAGAACTCGATCAGGGCAACCAAAAGAAAGTCCAAGAGATCAAGGCCATTTTCAACTCTAAGCAAAAGCATATTTTCATCTCTTCTGGATTTGAGGTGGTAAAGACTAAAGACTCAACTATGGACTATGGTACCAAGAGTCATAGTTCATATTCAAATCATCCTGATCCAGAGAAGACGGCTGATAAAATGTGCACCACTGCTGCATAGCTTGAACCATCCAGTTCCAAGCGCAAGCCTTATCCTAATAATCCTTCTACATCATATGAGAATATGAAGAAGGAAATCGAAAGTGATCAACCTTAGCCTCCCACTCAAAAGAAGATTCTCAGAAGCATGCAAACTGAATGCATCATGTGTGGTAGTATTTCTCACTTTGCCAAGGATTGCATCTACAATCCTAAAAGTACTATCCACATGAACAAAAAGAAAACTTTTGAGAAGAAGAAGAAGAAGATAGCTTCGGATGGAAAATCTCTTCCTTTCGGAAGCTCCAAGGTGAAGAAGAAGATGAGTGAAAACTTACCTTCAGAAGAAATTTTGATTTCGGAAGAAATGAATGCTTCCGAAGTACTTAAGTGTGCTGCCGTGGATGTAAAATCTTCCGAAGGTCTAGTCTCCAAAACTTTCAAAGTTATCAAAACTTCCAAAGTATTAAAGGCCAAGTCTATTCTTCTAAATATGGTGTGGAAGATGAAGGAAGGCTATGTGACTGAAAGTTCTTCATCAACAACTACAAATGATCCTCAGAACTTGCATATAGGATCAATTATTGTTGCATTATCTTCTGTTCACTTTGACAATCCCAAGACCAATGAGGCTTGGGTTTTCAAATGTAACTAAATATCTCTTTATGTGCAGGAACAGCTAAAGACCAAAAGGAATGTATATATCATTTACAGTGGCTGTTCTAGGCACATGACAGGAAACGAGTCTCTTTGCTTTAAAACATTAAGAAAACTAATGGAGGGCTAGTTGCTTTTGGAGGAGAATCTGGTGGTTACATTACTAGAAGGGGTAGGGACATAAATGGTAAGCTCAGCATTGAAATGGTAAACTTTGACAAGGAGCTTGGGTACAATCTTCTGAGTGTATCCCAATTTTATGATCAGAGACACAACATGCTCTTTACTAAGCATGAGAGCATTGTTCTCAAGCCCAAGGTGGTCATTCCTCAAGAGTATATCTTGCTTAGAGGCCCCAGGAAAGGGAACATGTACAAGATGGATTTGCAGGAAACATCCCCTTTAGGAGAAGTTTCTTGCTTTCTATCTAAAGCCAATAGCGATGAGTCTTTCCTCTGGCATTAAAGAATGTGCCATGTAAACTTTAAGAACATGAACAAACTAATTAAGAATGATTTGGTAATTGAAATGCTATAGAAAGAGTTTACAAGTGATGATCCTTGTGTTGCATGCCTGAAAAGAAAGCAACACAAGGTATCTCACAAGCCAAAGGAAATAAAGTCCATCACTACACCCTACGCTTATTACATATGGATCTCTTTAGCACCACTAGTGTAATGAGTCTAGGAAGGACCTCTTATTACTTGGTGATCAGATGACTTCATAAGATATACTTGGGTCTTCTTACATAGAACTAAGGAAGAGACCCTTGAGATCTTGAAAAACTTCATTATGAAAATTTAGAATCAATGTGATCACAAGGTCAGGATCATAAGATGTGATCAAGGAACCAAATTCAAAAACCAAATCCTTAATACATTTTGTGATTAAAAGGGTATCTCAAGACAATATAGTGCTTCTAGGACTCCTCAGCAAAACGGTGTTACTGAGAGGAGAAAATGGACACTTATTGAAGCTGCAAGAACCATGTTGTCTGACTGTAAACTGCCCAACACCTTTTGGGAAGAGGCAGTCAACACTGCCTGCTATGTGAACAACATAATTTCAGTGGTAAAGACTCATGTTAAGACTCCTTATGAATTGTGGCACAAAAGGAGACCTTTCATTGTTTTCCTTAGATCATTTGGATGTCCTTGCACAATCTTGAATACCAAGGATCAAATAGCTAAATTTTCTGAGAAATCAGATGATGAACATTTCATGAGATACTATTTCCAGGCTAAGGCTTATAGAGTATACAATCTTAGAACCAAAGTAGTTGAGGAGTCAGCCAATGTGACCTTTAATGAATACACAACCAGTTTGAAAGGTTCTTGTCCTGATTGGCTGTTTGAACTTTATTTAGTTACCAAGTGTTTTAACAAATCTTGTGAAGATGTTTCAGGATCTACGGGTACATTATCAACAGGAGATTCTAATCCAAGATTCGACCTGAGAAGACCAAGTGTTCAAACTACTTCAGCTCCGGTGGTAACTAGCCTTGCAGTTTGAAATCCAGTTAGCACAACCATGATAAATTCTTCAGCTGATACATCTGAAATGCCTATAAATTCCAGTACAGAGGCACAGAACTCAGATGAAGGAATTTCAAATATAGGAGGAAATAGAGGTGGTGATAGTAATCAAGAATTTTTTGATGCTGATAACCACTCCATAAAAGACAACATCAATGATGTAACACACTCACTGGATCAAGTCTCACTTGATAAGTGTGTTGATGTTGTGGATGACTCTCAAGCACCAGATCTAAATTTCACCAATTTAGATCTATCCAAACAACTTACTGTGATTCCTCAACTAAGAATCCATAAGTCCTATCCCACCATAAACATCATTAGAAATGTTAAGACTAGGGTGAGAACAAGAGGACAAACCTATGATAAAAATGTTTGTCTTCACTCTTGTTTCTTATTGCAAATAGATCCTAAGAACATTGAAGAGGCTTTGAAGGATGGAAGTTAGGTTGAAGCAATGAAGGAGGAGCTACTTCAATTCAAGAGACAGAAAGTGAAGACTACCATAGGTACTAAGTGGGTATTTAGGAACAAAAAGGATGATAGAGAACTTGTCATCAAGAACAAGGCGAGACTAGTTGTTCAAGGGTACACACAAGAAGAAGGGATTGACTACACAGATGTTTTTTCTCTTGTTGCAAGACTTGAAGCTTTTAGGATATTCCTGGCTTTTGCTACATCCAAGGATTTCAAGGTCTACCAACTTGATGCCAAGTGTGCCTTCTTATATAAGATGATTGATGAGGAGGTGTATGTCAAACAACCACCTGGTTTTGCATACCGAGATCATCCTAATTATGTTTGCAAGCTTGACAAAGCTATCTATGGGCTGCATCAAGCTCCAAGGAAGTGGTATAAGACACTAACAATATCTCTGTCAGAATGGATACAAGAGAGGTACTATTGATGGAACACTCTTCATCAAAGGAACAAGAAATGTCTTGATTTGGTTCAAGTTTATGTAGATGACATTATCTTTGGGTCAACTAATCCGAAGATCTGTACAGACTTTGAAAAGCTGATGAAGAATAGATTTGAAATGAGTGCCATGGTGGAAATCAATTTCTTTCTAGGAATTCAAGTGAAGCAGGTTGATAATGGCATCTTCATAAACCAATCAAATTATGTGCAGGACATACTTACTGGATTAAATATGACTGAGTGCAAGGTTGCTATGACTCCCATAGCCAGAAACCACTCTCTAGGACCAGATCTTGAGGGGGAATATGTTGATAAACATCTATATAGGGCTATGATTGGGCCTCTTATGTACCTCACAGCTAGCAGGCCTCATATCATGTTTGCTACATGTATTTGTGCAAGATATCAAGCCAACCCCAAGATGTCACAACTGGTTTCTATCAAGAGAATTCTTAGATATCTCAAAGCTACTCCCAATCTAGGCCTTTGGTAACCAAAAAATTCGGACTTCAATCTGTATTCCTATACAAATAGTGACTATGGTGGCTACAATATGATTGTCAAGTCTACATCTGGGGGATGTCAATTTCTTGGTAGAAGGATAGTCTCATGGCAATGCAAGAAACAATCATATGTATCTGTATCAACTGCTAAAGCTGAATACATTGCTGCTGTAAGCTGTTGTGCTCAAGTGCATTGGATTCAAAATCAGATACGGGACTAGGGATTCAACTTCAAGGAGACTCCCATCGACATAGACAACAATAGTGCTATCTCTACTATAGGGAATCATGTATAACACTCAATGACAAAGCACATCAACATCAAGTATCATTTGATTAGAGATAATTTTGAAAAAGGATTGATAAAACTAGCCAAAGTTAATATGCAGATCTATTCACAAAAGCTTCTGATGAGCAGAGATTTAAAAATCCTGTATTAGCTATTGGGATGATTAACTTTGAGTAGAGTTTTCTTAAAACTAAACTCAAGAATATTTTTAATAATATGTGTGTCATAAGTTGTCTATATCATCACCATATAAGCTTTGTTTTCTTTGGAGAAACTTTTCAAAATGATATCCCTTAGGATTTTGAGAATTTTGGATATATTTTCCTTCGAAAGACATTATGTTGTCTACGGAAGAAATTTATGTCTTCAAAACAAATAACTACTTCTGAGAAATTAACCTTCGGAAGAAATTTGAATTATCTACTGAAGCTTATATTTGTCCCCAAGTACTTATATTTATTAAAGGAGTATTTTCTTCCAAAAGAAATTAAGTTTCAGAAGCTTTATTCTTTTATTGAATAAGATTTTTGATATTGGATATCTTTTGAAACAAAATCTATCTAGGAAGTAAAGATACTCTAACTAATTTTTCTTCTAAAGCAAAATTCTTGAAAAGCTATAGAATATCTTCTGAAGCTAAAATAGCTTCGGAAGTTTTCTCAAAAAAAAAACTTTCAAAGACAAATTACCTTTGGAAGATTTTCGACTTCCAAGAAAACTACCTTTTTGGGCACTTTTTCAGAGGTGGGACCGATATTCGGATTTCAAAGTTTATTCGTATGTATTAACTTTGTCTCAAATCCATATCATATATATATATATATATATATATATATATATATATATATATATATATATATATATATATATATATTATATATATATATATATTTATATATATTTGTACAACAGTTCCCCCTCTTCCATTTGTCCTTCATCTACAAGATTCAAACCCTAAATTCACCCACAACCTACCTTTCTCTTACCTTCCTTCACCTCAAAGCTACTGAAAATAGCCAACCCTAATCCCCGAAACCAACCGGATTTCTCCATGCACTTACATAGGAAACATAATCAAGTTGCTCTATTATCGTCTAAGAAAGATCCTGGTTTCTTAAACGGTTGCCATTTCTTGTCTCTAACCAACTACCTCACCGCCCTCATAATCGACCCTCCATCATAAGAAGATAAACTTTTGGAGTTCTGGAGGACCTGCCAAGAGGTCATCTTGGATGGTGGGAAGGCACTGTCTACCATAGTGTAGGGGAGGACATTATTCATCACTTTAGCCACCATCAACTCCCATCTAAGGCTGGATGATGAAGAGGGTGACTTATCCTTTCCTAAGTCTGCTGTTAACAACTCATTCCGGGAGATGGGCTATGAAGGGGACTACTTTGTAAGAACCTTCAGAAAAGGTAAGGTCTTATCCAAGTGGAAGTACCTCCTCTATGTGGTCATCCACTCACTATCAAACAAACATGGAGGTTGGGCCCAAATTCCTGAGGACCTTTCCTATATAGTCCATGGAATGGTTCAAGGGGTCAAGTTCAGGTATTCTTAATTTGTATATACAAATCTGCTTGCAAATTTGGACTCCTTAGAATATTATATGTCCATTCAATACATTCTTAACTATGAACTAGGCTCACAGTTAAGGGGAACAGGTAATATTCTTAAATTAGGATAGATGAAGCCTGACATCTTCATGACAATGAGAAAGCCCATTGTTGGCTTCTCAGGGGTACAAAACATCCCAGATCCTAATAATGTTAGTGCTTATTACTCAAGGTCACAACTTAGCACCACCAACCAATGTTGAACCCACATCTTTAACATCTGCTACCCCCACACAGCCACAAAATCACCTTCACCTACCAATAAAAGTACAAACAAACCCCTGTTTAGTCTACTCAAGTTGAGCAGGTATGCAAATCACCAACCATGTATGAAGAGGTGGACACTAGAGCTCCCACTTCTCCTGAGGAGCAAACCACTCCCATCATTTCTATGATCAGTGTTGAGGTTCCTCATGCTTAGCCTGATGAACTCATAACCCCACCCTTAAGCCTTCACTCAGAGTCTCAAAATTCTAGTGATCAACCTTCAGGGGAATGTTACCATCCCCAGCCATTTGACCTCAACCAACCAATACCAAACCTTGAATTCTATGATGATAAAGATATAGGATTCAGTGAGTACCATCAGTCTCTCTTCTCCACCCCCACTCAAGGAGAGATGAGTGCTATTATATCGCCTATATCTAGCCCACATCATCCACCCACAACTGAGGTGGACCTCCTTTAACCTGTTCAGGAGGCCCATATGGAAGTGGCTCTCACTTTTGCAAGTGATTACATTATTCAGACCTCAATCATGGCAACCTAGCCCATTGATACTTCTTTTGAAGCTGTCAGTGTGTAGAGGAAAACCAGCAGCCAAGAAACTATATCTGGTGATGAGGAAGAAGACCTTGGTCCTATTCTCTCATCCCCCATGATTCTTCTGATAAAGATGAGGGGAGTCTACAACTAAAGGTGCACACATTTTCCAAACTTTGAACCAATTTAGTCTCAAAGGTTAGTCACCTAGAATCTCAAGTGACTACCATACAAAGAAGGGTCAATGACCAGCAACTTGAGATCTCTGATCTCAAGGGCAACTTAGCTGAGAGACCCATCTAGAGGACTCAGCCAGGGCCATAAGAACCTATGGATGTAGTGGACCTTACACCTAGCTCACCTATGCAACAGGGTGGCGCTACCAAAAAGGGGGGGAAAGTCTTACTCACAATCATAGAACCTGGAGGTTCCTCTTAGAGTATGGATATGGAGGACTCACCACCCTTAGTTGCAGTTGTCCATACTCAACAACCACCTCAAGTACACATTGATATGGACTCACTCATACAAAGCTTATTTGAGGAGGGTATACCAAGGGATATGCCTACTCCATCTTACCCTGCTAAAAATCCAATAGTAGGATGGAGGTATGATGATCAAAGGAGAGCAATGGTAATCTCTAGGTCTCAAGGTCAATAAGAGATCTTCAACTTCTATAACGTAAATTGTTTTCAAAACCTAAACTTAAACTGAGAATGGGACCGAATGGAAGGATGCCAGCCCAAGTAGCAATTTGCCATCAAGTAGATTTTTCATAAAGTTAACTGGTATTAGGTGCGTGTGCTATTTGAATTATGTGCTCTTAGTAGATTTGAATACTAATGTAGTCAGGACAGGAAATGCTTGGGGGATGAAGAGTAAAGTAAGTGGCTAATCACAACTGGCCACTGTAATTAGGGACTTACTATACTTGACATAATCTGATCTATTACCTTGAATGACCTTGTTAGTGTTTGAATCTTATAGGAGGTAGATCTTATGGCGGGTAGGAAATCTGGGAAGGCGACCCGAGGCGGTACTCGTGGCGGGCATACTACTAGGTCACGTGTCACCCGGAGCAAAGCTAAGGCTCCAGAGAAAACTCATGAGGAAATGGATATTCATAGCCACCAAGAGGGTGAAGGATCGACCACCCTCAAGTCTACGGTAAAGGAAGCTATTGCTGATAAAAGTCTACAACATCATGCAAAATGTGTAACCTTCAGTGGTGACCGAGGTGTAAACGAGGGAGAAGGAGAAAGCTGATGAAGAGCCATCTAGTCCTAGGGTGGTAATTCATGATGACGATAGCAAGGAGGAGAGGGAGGCCGCTAAGGGGTGCACCTATGGGGTGTTTCAGAGGTGCAAACCCCCAACCGTTGATGGCAACGGCAATGCCACGGTTGCTCACCGTTGGGTTCGAGAGATGGAGGCAGTCCTGGACATCAGTGAGTGTCGGGAGGATCAAAAGGTAAAGTTTGCCTCCTATTCTTTTATGGACTCGGCATTATGCTGGTGGGACAACATTGTCCAAGCCGAGTTTAATGGTTTGTTGCAAGGATGAGGTGGTTGGATTTGAAGGAACTGGTATTGGAGGAGTATTGTCCACATCGGGAGTTGGACAAAATTAAGAAGGAGTTCTTACATTTGGAGGCTGGAAACATGACTCACCAAGAGTATACCTCCAAGTTTAATGAGCTCGCAAGAGTTGTGCCGGATCTAGCAACTCTAGAGTCCAAGAAGATTAAGAGGTACGTGCAGGGTTAGCCGGTGGATATCAGGAGGAACACGATACCTGCTAGACTGAGGACTTTCAGGTCTGCAGTAGATTTGGCCGGAAGGTTGTATGATGAGAGGGATCCGGTGCCAATTCAGAGGAAGGTTGAGTGGAGTTGGAACAAGTATGGTAATGGGAAAAGGTTCAGGGACCACAACTTTGGGGTTGGGGAGAAGAAGATGAAGGTTGATAATCATCGCCCAGAACAGAGGAAGGGGAATGATTAGAAAGAATGTAGGAAGTGTGGGAAGTGTCACCTGGGTGAGTGTAGAGTGGGGAGAAACTGGTGTTTTAAGTGTGGAGGCGAAGGGCACTATGCTAAGGATTGCCAAGTACCGAGATGTTACTAGTGTGGAGAGGTGGGTCATTCGGGCCGGGACTGCAAGAAGGGTGGAGCAGGGGGCTCAGGGACCCAGACTATGGGAGAAAAAAGGAGAACTGAGAGCACCAAAGCTAAGGCAAGGGCATTCAACATGACCCGGGAAGAAGCCAGAGTGGACCCGGAAGTAGTTTCAGGTATGTTCTTGGTAAACCAAGTGTATGCTTCTGTGCTCTTCGATTCGGGTGCTAGTAGAAGTTTTGTATCTGCTAACTTTTGTCGTGAAATGCATGGTAAGAATAAGAAGATAGATGTGCCTTTTCATGTAAAGACAACGATAGGAAAGTCTACCAAGGTGATTGATATGATAGACGATTGCCTCATAGAATTTGACAGTCACAAGTTTCCTGCTAGATTGTACGTGATGGCCCTAGGATGTTTTGATGTGGTGTTAGGAATGGATTGGTTGGCGACCTACGAAGCAAATATTGTTTGTCGAAAGAAGATGATTGGTTTGACTACGCCTGATGGTAGTGTGGTTACTGTTCATGGAGATAAGGAATACACCGCTTCGCGAGTGATATCAATGATCACGGCAGAGAAGTTTATGAGGCGATGGTGTGGTGCTTACCTGGGTTATGTGAAGGATGTAGATGCCACTGTGACCTAGTTGTCAGACGTGCCGGTGGTATGCAATTTCCCCGATGTGTTTCCCGAAGACCTACTAGGGGTCCCACCCGACAGAGAGATCGAGTTTCGGATTGACTTGATACCGGGAGCGCAACCCGTAGCCAAGGCACCATACCGATTGGCTTCGTCCGAACTCAAGGAACTGACGATACAACTACAAGACCTCTTGGATAAAGGCTTCATTCGGTCGAGTATCTCACCATTGGGTGCTTCGGTCCTATTCGTGAAAAAGAAGGATGGTAGTATGAGGATGTGTATCGACTACTGTGAGTTCATCAAGTTGACCGTGAAGAACCGCTATCTGTTACTGAGAATTGATGACTTGTTTGATCAGGTCCAGGGTGCTAGTTGGTTCTCCAAGGATAGACCTGTAATCAGGGTATCATCAACTGAAAGTGAAGGAGCAGGATATCCCTAAGACAGCCTTTCGCACGCGTTATGGACACTACGAGTTTCTCGTGATTTCCTTCGGTTTAACCAACGTGCCAGCTGCCTTTATGGACCTTATGAATTGGGTATGCTGACCGATGCTAGACAGATCAATGATTGTATTCATTGACGATATTCTGATCTATTCAAAGAGCGAAGATGAGCACGCCTGTCATATCACGGAGGTACTAGAGACACTTAGAAACGAGAAGTTGTATGCAAATTTCTCTAAGTGCGTGTTTTGCCTGCGTGAGGTTCAATTTCTTGGCCACGTGGTTAACCCCAAAAGGATAATGGTGGATCCAGCAAAAGTCGAAGCTGTAATGCAATGGGAACCCCCGAGGACGCCGTCCGAAATCCGTAGTTTCTTGGGTTTGGCAGGCTACTATAGGAGATTTATTCAAGACTTCTCTAAGGTGGCGGCCCCGTTAACTAAGCTGACTCGCAAGGATGTAAAGTTTGAATGGGGTTCTAAGCAGGAGAGTGTGTTTTAGGAGTTGAAGATGAGGTTAACCCAAGCCCCCGTCTTGACGTTGCCTGAAGGGAATAAAGACTTGGTGGTATACTCAGATGCTTCGTATTTGGGTTTAGGTTGTGCGCTGATGCAACGAGGAAAGGTTATAACCTATGCATCCCAACAATTGAAGATCCATGAGGCTAACTATCCTACTCATGATTTGGATTTGGCGACTGTGGTCTTCGCATTGAAGATTTGGAGGCACTACTTGTACGAGATGAAGTGCACCATTTTTACCAACCACAAAAGCTTGAAGTACTTCTTCGAGCAAAAGGATCTTAACATGAGACAAAGAAGATGGTTAGAGTTGATCAAGGATTACGACTGTGAAATTCACTATCATCCAGGTAAGGCGAATGTGGTAGCCGATACCCTCAGTCGAAAGAAGAGGCCAAACCGATTCAGGTGAAGGCTTGCCAGCTGGTTATGACGCCGGATGTTATGGGTCAAATTAAGGAATTCCAAGATGAGGCATTAAAGGATGATAGGATCAACTCTAAACGAATGAAGGGGCAGGCTACAGATTTAGGGGAGAACACCCTTGGCGTTAAAACCCGTTTCAGGCGGATATGGACTCCTCGTTATGGGGAGCTGTGGGGAAGGATCACGGATGAGGCTTATAAAACAAGGTATTCCATCCATCCTAGTGCGAAAAAAATGTATCATGATCTGAAGAAGGATTATTGGTGGCCAGGGATGAATCGTGACGTGGTGGAGTACGTGAGTAAGTGCCTGACCTGTTTATAAGTAAAGGCGGAACATCAAAAACCGTATGGGAAGATCCAACCCTTGGATATACCCTAATGGAAGTGGGAACACATCACCATGGACTTCTTCACAAAGTTGCCTCACACTGCGAGAGGATGTGATACCATTTGGGTGATCGTAGACTTCCTGACGAAGAGTGCACACTTTTTGCCAATCAAAGAGACTTACTCGTCGGAAAGGTTGGTGGAGCTGTTCATCAAGGAGATCGTAACTCTTCATGGCATACCGGTGTCTATTGTTTCTGATAGGGACACCCGGTTCACGTCCAAGTTCTGGAAGAAATTTCATGATGCGATGGGGACGAGGCTACACATTAGCACGGCTTATCACCCTCAGACAGACGGTCAATCAAAACGGACCATTCAGACCTTAAAGGATATGCTCCGGGCATGTATTATTGACTTTGGTAGAGCTTGGGATGAACACCTACCGTTGGTAGAGTTCTCCTACAATAATAGTTATCATGCCAGTATAGGCATGCCACCATTCGAAATGCTTTACGGGCGAAGATGCAGAACCCCGGTGTGTTGGGGTGACATCGGGCAGAAAGAGTTAGGGAAGTATCAAGGTCACTAAAGCCACGTCAGAGAAGTTGCAAAAGATCAAGGCCTTCATGAAGGCAACAAGGGACCGGCAAAAGTCCTACGCTGATAAAAGAAGGAGGCCAATTGAATTCCAAGTGGGAGATAAGGTGATGTTGAAGGTATCTTCTTGGAAAGGGATTATTAGGTCCCGCAAGCGAGGAAAGTTGAGCCCTAGGTATATTGGGCCATTCAAAATCATTGCCAGAGTTGGTGAAATGGCATACAGGCTGGAACTTCCCGATGAACTACATGGAATTCATCCTACATTCCATGTATCTCACTTACGAAAGCGCTTGGTAGAAAGTGACGTTGTTGTTCCTCTTATGGACATTGAGGTTGATGAAAGGTTGAATTATGTGGAACAACCAGTGGCTATATTGGATGGGAAGGAGAAACAATTAGGGAATAAAGTGATTGGCTAAGTAAAAGTGCAATGGAAACATCGTAAGGGATCAGAAGCCACTTGGGAGTCAGAGGAAGAAATGAGACGGCTCTACCAAAGCCTCTTTAAGGAATGACAGGTTTCAGGGATGAAACCTATATAAGGGGGAAGACTTGTAACACCCGAAAAAATTCAAAGAAAAGAAAAGTAAATAAGAAAAGATAAATATCCAAAAGGTTAAGGGGTGAAGGTGTACAAAAGGTAAACTTACCCATAATGGGTTTCAAAAAGGTGGTAAGGCCGCCCATGACCCTCTCTCTCATGCACAATTCGGCTGAAAGCTTAGAAAAGAAAACCGCATCCGGTTTTAGAGAGAGAAAGCTCAAGTTCATCGAAAGGTGAGATTTCCAGAAGATTTCTTCTTGATTTTCATGTTGGGTTCGGGCTTATGAACCTATTTTTATGTGTTTTCTTGTGTTGGTTGTTTGTTTTATGTGTTTAGGTGTTAGATATTCTTGTTAGCTCTCAGGTTGTGGCGTTTCACTCAAAAGCTGTTGAGAGGTGAGTTCAAGATCCCCTCTTTTACATGTTTTCTACTTGTTTTGGGGCTGATATGCATTATAACTGCCTTTTTTCCTAATAACTATGAGTTTTACATGGTGTACGGTTGTGTTTGATATATGTTGGTTTTAAGTGATTTCTACAATGTTGTGGTGATGTTTGTTATGCTTTAAGCTTGTAACATGTTAGATCTATGTTAAATTCAGGCTAGAATGATGTTTGAGATTGGAAAACCTCATAAGTTGCATTGCAGGTACTGAACAAGTGTTCGCTGTGGATGATGGTCATCCGCTGTGGACATTGTGTGTCCGCTCTGGACACTTAGAAATGTAGGACGTCCGCTGTGGACACTTGAGGAGTTTTTAGTTGTCCGCTGTGGATGTTGGTTATCCGCTATGGATGTTGGTTATCTACTGTGGACACTGTCCGCTGTGAACCCTTAGAAAAATTTATACGTCCGCTGTGGACGTTGGTTATCCGTTGTGTACTTATTTCATCCGCTGTATACTTTTAGTTATCCGCTATGGATGTTATTCATCCGCATTGGTCTATGTTCATCCGCTGTGAACACTTAGTGTTTTACTCGTCCGCTGTGGACCTTAGCTGTCCGCTATAGACTTAGGTTGTCCGCTGTGGATACTTAGTACTTTAAGCCATCCGCTGTATAAGTTACTCATACGCTGTGAACACTTAGGAGTTTTTCTGAAATTTTGGGAATAGAGTTCAAGTGTTAAGAACTTATGTTTAATTGGTGATTATGCTTGTTCTATGTTTCTAATGTTTTATTTACCTTCTTATGGGCTGCTTACTATAAATAATTATTATTGTTTCATGTATGTGATTTTAAGGTAATAATATTATAAAAGTATTATTCATAATAAGTGGACACAAAGGAATAAAAGGAGGATAGTGAAACTTAATAAATGTTACCCCAGGGCCCTAACAAAAGGTGAAAAGCCTTGCAAGCTTTTACAATGGAGGTTCACGACCATGTTGTCGTTAGCTCAACTGATGTGCGGCTGTTTCAGCCCAAGAAAGGTTCATGTGGGGTCTAATCCTTGTGATTGACCAATAAACTAATGGGATCCAAGTTCATGAGCAGGCTTCATGCCTAGCAGTGTGGATCGACTGTCGGGGGTTAGCTACCACTTATTAATGTGTACCGACAGGGGTTCGGCATTTGTTGCCAATGAAAGTGAAAGATAATGAAAGAAAGAAAGATAAAGAATCCCTTAATAATTGAATTATGTATATTGATGAATGATCACCAGGTGAAGTTTACAAAAGTATATTTTATATATTATTGAACTAGGACTCACTCAGCAATGCTGACTTTTTATATGTATATCAGTTGGCAAGTAAGGATGTTGCTGAGGATGGCACGACCGAAGCTACTTGGTGAATGGAGACCGGCATCCATTTATACAATTATGATATTTTTGTCTTGTAATGCAACTAAATATTCTTTTGTAACTCTAACAACGATTTATTATTTGGCAAAAGTAATCATTAATGCAAGAAATAGTTTTTGGTTAAGTTATTCCTTTGCGATTGTTTTCTTATAATAATGTAATTTAAGGCGTTTTTAATAATGAATGATGCTATGAATGTCCAACTGTGGGGTCTCCGGGAACGGGGCCTTATAGTGTGCTTGCTGGATTGTAGTAACAATCTTTAGCCATGTGGTTATGCAGGCCACAGATTATGCACTCAATGTTAATCTTGATCGGACAAATGGGCTGTAGTTTCTTGCACTTCTTCTTTTCTTCAACAACCTTTACCTTTAGATTCTAATCCTTCAGCTGGATAGGAGTGCTGGTACTACTCTGCTTTCCTGAATCAGAATTTCCAACCACTTGGAATCCAGCTGAGATGAATACACCCTTTTGCCTTGGGTCTATTTTCATGTTAGTCTCAGCCACCTTTTTGGCAGTTTTTCTTCCTGCCCTGATCTGGTTCTTTCTTGCTTTGGTGGTCAAGGGTTTGTCAACTATGGGGATGAGGTTTTCTACCTTATCCTTCTCTATGGTGGTTTCCATTATTGAATTATTCTTCTGCTCACTAGGTAGTGGGTCAACAGTTGGAAGCTCTTGCTTATTAGTACCACATCTTGGCTGTGTAATAGACATAAGAGAGTATGATAGAGCAATTTCATTGGATCCCAACCCACTTTTTTTTATAGAATACCTTGGAGTGGGAGGATGATGCTATAATGGTTTTGAAGTTATGCTCTTGAATAGCATACTTCTCTGCTTTAGCCTCAGCTATGACTAGTTAGGCTTGAGCTTCAGTCAACTTGGATATTAGATCTTTATTTGAGTCCTATAGTTGGTATGTTCATGTTTTAAAGAGGACACAAGAAGTCTTTTGACTTTCGTTTGGGCCATGGCGGCCAGCGCTCCTAAGATCATAGAAGCAATGCTGCAGAAAAAGAAGATTTGTTGCAATCTATTCTATTTTGAGCTTATAGTCAGATTCTGCTCTCTTAAAATTAGATTTTAGGATATTTAAAAACTCAATATCATATCTAATTTCCATGTTGTAGTCCTGATACAATTTAACCTTAGCAATACAGGCTGGAGTACAGAGATGTTCATATACCTTGCTGTCTACAGTTCCAGCCATTAGAGCTTGAGGAGGAGTGACATCTTGCACCATAAAGCTCTAGTCAACCTCTTGAGCAACAACAGTAGTTTGTGGCTCAGTGGGTTTGGTTGCAGCCTTTGAGGTAGTAGGATGTTGAGAGGCTTTAGCTACTCCAGGATTAGATCTTGGAGCTTTATATTCCCTAGCAAAGTGACCAAGCTAGTTACAGTTGTAACATTTGGCCTTGCTCTTGTCAAACCCAAATTTGCTATTGGTTGTGTTTTGAGGAAACTACCTCCCGGTTCTTTTAAAGAATTTCTTTGCTCTGTAGGTTAAAACAGCAATTTGTTGGACAATGTCCATATATTCAACATCATCTGGGCTGAAACACTCTACATCATCAAAACAATTTTGAAATCTCCAGAGTGCTCACTCCCTGAAACAAAATCACAACTCTCCTGGAAGGGAGTGTGTTGAGCGTGTTGAGACCTGGGTGTCTTAGGGAAAGTGATGTATGGCCCAGAAGAAGATGATGGCTGTTGGGGGTAGTTCAGGTACAACTGAGGCTGGGGAGTTCTTGATCCTTCAGCAACATGTAGAGCATTGTTGACTGCAGGATTTGAGGGTCTGTTCATCTCTTGGCTTTTCTGAGTCTCCATCTCTATAAGATATCCATCAAGGATTCCATACAGTTCAGTCATAGTGAGAGTGTTGAGATTTTCGATTCTCTTAATTGAGACACAGTAAAAAGTCCACTCATGAGGAAGTGCACTCATGAATTTTATAACTATGTCTCTTTTCTCAAGAGCAACTCCCATAGTGTGAAGAGAGGTGATCAAGTCCATATACTCGAAGTATTGTTGGCTCAAGGTCTCACCAAGAACATAAGTGAAGTTTTCAAACTTCTACTTCAGCATATGCTTCTTGTTTTCTTTGGATTCAGTGGAACCAGAGTACATCAGCTTTAAAGCATCAAAGAGTTCTTTGGCGGTCTCGCATTGCTTAAAGCCTGCCATTAGGGAGTTTGGGATGGCAGTAAGCAACAGGGTTATCGCTTTGTAGTCGATGTCCATCCTCTTGAAGTCTTCAATAGCTTTCTCAATCATGGCGTCATTTCTAGCCGGGTCCGCCACCTTTGGCTTGTAAGGACCATGAGTGATAGATCTCCACATGCGGCTGTCTTGATACTTGATAAAACCTTCAATACATTTGCACCAGGTTCCAAAATCATCAGGGGTGATGATAGGAGCCTTGGTCATGGTTCCTATCTCGGACTTAGAAAACATCTGGTTAAGATCCATTTGAGTGAAGTGAGTAAGTGTGAAGAAACGAGAGTGATTTCGGATGGTTAGATCTCACAATCAAGAGCCTAAAAAGCTTTGATACCAATTGTAGGATCGGTGATGGTCTCTCAACAAAAGTTTTGTAACTCAAAAACTCACTAAGTCTTACTCGGTTGATGAAGAGGAATCTCTAACTAAGTTGACAATAATATAATAAGTTAATGAACACAGAATGGTTTTCAAGATATTTGTATATATTATTTCTCAACTCAGTATTACAAGACTCTTACAAGCATGGTTACATAAGTTACAATAAGAAACTATATATACTACCATCTACAGTTGGTTATACTGGGAAAACCAGCTGGAATTTACCGCTAAGCAAATACTACATTACTAGAAGTAAAATATCTAAGATAAAATAATATCCTAGATTAGGTAGTCATGACAGGTCCATGACTTACCTTTTGTCACCAACTAAGTATGGTAACTGTACTAACTGAAAAGGTAAACAATGGATTAAAGTATGGTCAACTACATGGGAGTGAGAAAATGCCATACATTGTATCAGAGTTGTCAGCGGATATTAGACAGCCCATACTTATGTCCACTAGTTCATAGTTGATTCTTCCGAAGGCAAAATGGCTTCGGAAGAATAAGTTCTTCTGAAGCCATTTATACTTTAGAAGAATCAACTTCTTCCAAGTCTTCTACAAGTCTTTGTGACTTCATTTTTTGAAAGACTTTATCTTGGATCTTCTAAGTGTGAATGCTTTTGAGGGAGAATTACTTGGTCTTAATATACTTAGGAAGACTTGATTCTACCTTCGGAAGTTCTTCATATACTTCGGAAGTAAAACTACTTAGTTTCGGAAGACTTAGTTTTTCCTTCCGAAGTTCTTCATACATAAGCTTCGGAAGATCTTCAACTTGTCTTCGGAAGAGCAGCTTTAGCTTCAGAAGACTTCTTCAATTGTACTTCAAAAATATTCTAAGTGTTGTTTTGGTTGCACCAGCCTCATATGATCCAACAACTATCAAAACCAATTAAAATCAAGCAACAATCATGGATTCATTAAATTCAAGTGATAGAGATCATAATCCTAAACCACCCATGTTGAAACACAAATCAGAATTTAAACAATGGAAAACTAGGTTTAGAAATTATTTGATCGGTGTAGATGTAGAAGACTAGATTTCTATCTGTAGAGGTCCGTTAATCCCCACTACTTTGGATGTTGCTCAGTACCAAACTGTCAGAATTCTAGTGGAAGATGCCAACTTGGTCCTCAATCTTAAAGAATTCAAGAAGATCAAAGTTGATTTGAAAGCTTACTCTCTACTTACTCAAGCTTTGAAGCTTGATGTGCTCAAAAGGTTGGAGAAGTATAGCAATGCAACAGGGGTACATGATGCTCTCTGCATCATGTGTGAAGGAAGTAGAGAAGTTACTGAAATTAAAAAAGACAAGCTTGTTAATCAGTATGATATTTCATCACATCAAAGGTGAATCTGTGTCAGAACAACTTCATAGGTTTGTTCAATTGGTGAATGATCTGAAAATCATGGGAGTGACCTACAAGGAGAAAGAGCTAAAGAAAAGATGTTACACTCACTACCTAAGAGTTGGAAGCAGAGTGTGACTATGCTGAAGAACACACTTGATTTGGAAAGCACCAGCTTAGACATCTTGGTAGCAAAAATTGAAGCATTGGAACTTGATGAAAAGTAAAGAAATCTCAGTGGTTGACAGGTCATTGAGGCATACAAATTTCTTACTAAAAGTCACAGTGGAAAATGCCTTCATCATAGAAGAAGATGACTTCATGTCAACACCTAAAACCCCAAGATCAACAACATTTATGTCAGCCCCTCAAGTTAAAATCAACAAACCACTAATGACATCTGTAAAACCAACCAGTTAGACATTCCCATCATGAAACCACATCAATGATGATGAAAAGACAACTTATAATGCCTTTGTGTCAAGCTTTGAATCTTATCTTAGTGGAAGATTAACTGCTTCTCATGTGATCCAAGATGATTTAGAAGAAATGGATCCTGATGATGTTTAAGAAATGGATCTTCAATGGCAAAAGGCCATGATCATAGTAAGAGCTAAGAAATTCTTCAAGAAGGTAAAAAAGTTGAGCCTGGAAGAAAACATTACTCTTGGATTTAACAAAACCAAAGTTAAGTGTTATAACTGTGGATTGAATGGGCATTTCTAAAGAGAATGCATTGCACCAAGAAGCAGCCACAACAAATTTGCAAGAGCTCCTCATCCCTCCTCTAATTAAAGCTCTCACTCATATCTAATAAATCAAGGTTGACATCATCAACCATCTCATCATCAAACACAAAACTAGATCACACATCATCAACAACCTTCATCTTCATCTCAGCCAACCTCAAGTGCCCTTGTCACCAGATAAGATGGAGTATGTGACTGGAGTATCTATGAAGTGAATCCAAAGTATCATAATCATGCTCTCATGGCTCATATCAAGGACACTCCAACTCCAATGCCTGAAGAGGTAAATGCTAATCTCTATAGTAGAAAAATGCATCAATGAGGTGCAAGACTATAGAGAACATAATCTGAAATTGATTGCAATGGTAAAAGATGAGAAGGTTAAATTTGAGATGTTAAAACATGAAATGATATATTTTGATAGTAAAATTAAATCTCTTCGTGCAGATGTTGAGAAGCTTCTTGGAGAAAATAACACCCTTGAAGCTCAGGTTGAAATTTTAACTAAACTTTTACCAAAGTCAAAAGGTGATCACTCAGCCACACAAGTCAAACTTCAGAAATTCCAATTCTCATCAACCAAGCTACAAGAGTTACTGGAAGCACAAAAAGATCCAAAGGATATGTTAGGCATAGGCTACAATGCTTGTCCCCTACCATATAATGACAACTACACTGTCATGCATGGGCCTTTAACCAAATCAGATTCCACAAACATTAACATTATCAAATCTATTTGAAACTTTTTGCCAAACAACAAACCCACAATATGAACCACAGGTTTATGTGGAGACTAATGCTAATAAAAAAATGGTCACTGAATTAAAATCAAAGAATGCTCAGACAAGACAATGTATGTAAACAAGCTTAAAAGTCCCGTCAAAGCCATCATACCCTTTGTGAAATTCACTCTTGCAAGCTTCTTGACTGAAAATTATGCTAAGCCCAAAATGAAAATCATCTGTTAAAAGCAAGTCTGGCCATGATTCATCAAAGGGAAAGCACAGGCATCCTTGTAACAAAGGAAAAGTAAAAGCTGACATATCACCAAACTCAAAACCACATGTTTCAACCGGTAAACAAGTGGTATTTGACATTTTTCAAAAAATGATGTCACCAAATTTGGGAACGAATGTAACAACCCAATCAGGAAGCAAAGACATACATCTAAACCTCCAGCTAGTAGAGTTGTGAAACAATCTACTAAGGTTAATAAAATGGATGTAGCTTCCCCTTAAAAACAAAGAACAAAGAAGCACACAACAAGAAAAGCGTCTTCACCTCAACCCATGCAGCAACAGAAGTATTGTGACAATTGTCACATGACAAATCACACCATAGTTGAATGCTACTTTACTGAGTATTGATCAATCTATAAAATGCACAACCATTCCCCTTAAAAGTTTCGATTTAACAAATATTGTGCATTATATAAGATGAACAATCATAATTTTTCTGATTGCTTTTTGACTATGAAAGGGTTGAGATCCCCATAAAAGAAACTAGTGTCACCTATCTCACCCAGGTTTGCACATCATGCAAGTCCATCATTCAGAATCTAGGAAAGGTTTCTAAAAACAATGATGAAAATCTTTATACTTGGCATCCTAGGGCAGTCAGAGTATAAAAGAAATCATATGATTTAAGAAGAATTATAACACATACTCTTAGGAATCAAAACAAACATGAATCATATAATCAATAACATGCTAGATTTTTACATAAAAATAAGGATAAAATGTTTTGATTATACCTCTAAGAGTTCCTCTGATGAAGTGATAGTGACCCAAAAACATTGATCATCAAGATTCGACAAACCATATAAGGCGAAGTTCTTTGTTGATGAGCTTCAAACCAGGTTCTCTAAACCAATAAGAGGATCTTATCAAAAGGTTATAGTTGTAGATAGAAATACAAAACTCAAGACCATCTTGGCTTGGGTTCCACGATCTAACTAATTTGTTTGTGCATGCAGGGTTATCCCAGAAGATCTAACAACTTCTAGTATGTGGACAGTGGATGTTCTAGGCATATGACAGGAGACAGTTTCCGCTATGATTTCAAGCACATACAAGCAAACACTATAGCTTCTGGACAAGATTCTTAAGGAGGAAGAATTTTTGGTGAAGGGATAGTGATAAATGGCCAGCTGAGCTTCGACAAAATTAACTATTATGAACAACTAAAGTTCAACCTACTGAGCATTTCATAAATATGTGACAAGACATATTCTACTCATTTCACTAACACCCATTGCAAAATTTTGAAACCAGGGTTCAAAATCCCTAAAGAATGGGTTGCCTTGAAAACAACCCAGGAAGAATTACACATGTCCTTAACCTTAATTCAATCTATCCTTTAGAAGAAACTTGTTTGCTTTCAAAAGCATCTTTTGATGAGTCACAACTTTGGCATATACATTTAGGACACACAAATTTCAAAAACATGAATAGACTGGTCAAAGGAAACCATGTCAGTGGTTTACCTATGAAAGAATTTTATTTTGTTGACCATTGTTCAACTTGTTTCAAAGTGAACACAAACAATACTCCACTGAAGTGGCTCCACATGGGCCTCTTTGGACCTAATCATATCACGAGTATAGGCAAAAAGGAATATTGTTTGGTGATCATAGATGACATTTCTAGGTTCAATTAGGTTTTCTTCCTACTTTAGAAAAATGAATCATCACAAATCATCAATGATTTTATCACTAAAATTGAAATCCAACTTGATTTTAAAGTTAAATCAATTAGGAGTGACAATGGAACAGAATTTAAGAATGATGATTTAGGAACATTTTGTATAGAAAAAGGTATTGCTCATAAATTTAGTGCAGCTAGAACTCCACAACAAAATAGAGTAGATGAAAGGAGGAACCAAACACTGAGTGAAGTAGCAAGAACTATGCTTGCTGATGTTAAACTGCCAATCACCTTCTAGGATGAAGTAGTTAACACAACATGCTTTGTACAAAACAGAACATTAATTGTCAACAAGATAAAAAGAACACCATGTGAACTGCTTTATTATAGAAAACCATTTGTTGGTTTCTTTAAATCATTTGGGTGTCTTGTCTCAATATTAAACAGTAGAGACCATTTAGGAAAATTTTCTCCAAAGTTTGATGAAGGATTCTTTGTAGGATATTATCTACATCTAAAGCATTTAGAGAGTTTAATCCTAGATTGAATATCATAGATGAATCAACTAATGTTGAATTCAACAAGCATTTATTTCCTAAATCCTCCAATGGTCCTAACTAGTTGTTTGATATTGACTCTCATACACAATCACATAATGAGTTCAATTTTTCCAATGCAAAATATCAGTAAGGAACCACATCATCAAAAGCTGTTCAAGATGACTTTCCCATGATTCCTCTATCATCAACTCATGTACAAACACAACAAATTCCTCTTCAAGCTGATCACATTAGACAACCTCAAATTAAAACTACATCAATTAAGGCTAGTCCAAGTAAATTACCCATAACTTCTCCAGATAGATCTCCTTAAGTGAAATAATCTGGATGTGTTCCAAGTGACATTGATGGAGTGGTAAATTAGACATACAAAACTTATCAAAGTGCTTTAGACTCAAGCATCCAACATGTAGAAGCATGTTGGACTCAATAAGTGCATTAAAGGATAATGCTTGCCATAATCAAACTTAATGTGTTCTAACATCAAAAAAAATCATTAACTAACACATTAGTATCATTAACATTCATAAGAGACACTAATCTTTATTTAAATTTCTTTTTTAGGTTTGTAGATAAAAAGGAATTTTTGCAAGTGTCTGCAGCAGATGAAAAACTTTCCACCGCGGATGAACAAGAGTCTACAGTAGATGAAGAAAAGCTTCTAAGTGTTTATAGCAGATGATCAAAGCATACACAGCGGATGCCAGTTCACAGCTGATGAACTGTCCATAGCGGATGTTCATCCACAACGGATGAACACTCAACAACGGACAACTAACAAGTCAAGCACACATCAAGTGTTCACAGTGGACAGCATCCAAGACACAGCAGACAACTTATTAAACATTCACAATGAACGACTGATCATGCACAGCGGACAATCATTCCTCCACAACGGACGACGTAGACTTAGGATTTTTGTGTAATTTCGTTTACATAAGGGTATTTTTGTAATTCTACATAGCTATCTGTATAGGCTATAAATAGCATAATACCCTAATCCTTTATAAGCTTTTTGAACAATCAATACAAAGAAGCATTTTGATATTCTTCTGAGCATTCAATCACTAGCAATCACACAATCATACACACACTCGCACACACTGATATCATATCTTTAATCATGGATTTCCGCACCATGATTATTGATTGTTGAATACAATATAACAATTTGTTGTTATATTTGTTTGGAGATTTGAAAGATCCTTGGGGGAATCCTTCTGTTTATGTTCTTATTCATAATCAGCTTTTTTATTGGGGTTTCATCAGGTGGTATCCGAGCCTCAACACTGATTTTTGATCCTCTTATTCAACAACATGATATCTATGGTTCATTAGTTTCATAACATACATTTAGAGCTTGAAATCAACACAAATCCTTCATCTACATCATACATTCAACAAATGTTCAAAAACATGAAATAATCATCTGTTTTCGTTCATTTGAAAGAAGATTCTTTGTTTTTTGTTGTTAACAAAGCTCTCAAAATCATACATACACTGTTTTGAAACAGTAACATCACAAAAAATCATTGAATCGGTTTCTAATGGTTTTTGATAAAACAGTATACAGATAATGTTCTATCAAGTTTTCATCAAACAAACACTGATTTTAATGCTTTGAATCCATTCATTGTATTTAAACATCGTATTTGAGTTGTTTCAGGTGATTTATCATCTTCAAACAACAAATGGATTGTTGTTTTGTTGAAGTTTTTACAGCCGCCAACAAACCCTAGGATAAACCCTAGTTTTTGTTCACTCACAAACCTTTATAATCTCCGGTGATTGTGTTGGTTCATCATTAAACTCGAAGAAGAAACATTATCTTCTTTTGAATTTTTTAAAAAGTCACTTTTTGATCAAAAAAGTTAAAATTTTAATACAAAATATTTGGTTTTAGGGTTTTGACTTTTATTGACTGACATCATTAAAGGGTTTTGACTGATTGACATTCTCAAACAGAATATTCCCTTTGATAACCGAGACTTAACAGTGACTTTACCTAGGACATTAATTAATTAAAATTAATTAATTCCTTTTATTCGGTAAATCAAATTAAAAAAGTGACATCATTAACAAAAAAATCCTAGTGACTTTACGATAAACAAATTTAGCACCGAGCTAAATATTCAAACCAAAGTTGACTTAAACCGTTAAGTTAAAATTTAACAAACATGTCCGATGAAATTTCAGGATCAAACAGTGGTCTCAAACCACCAAGACTCAAGAATAAAGCAGATTTCAAACAATGGAAAATTATGTTTAGAAATTGGATTATATTCCAAGACCCAGACCTATGGACATCCATAACCAAGGGACCATACATACCATTAATTCTTGGGCAAGACTATAACATACAAAAGCCAGTAAGCTTAAAAAGTGTAGTTGGTCTCAAACCACCTAGGAGCTAACCTCATACCATCACAGATCATACAGCAAGACTTGGATGAATTGCCTCCTGATATGGTTGAAGAAATGGATCTTCAATGGTTAATGGAAATGATTGCATACGGATTCCATGAAGTTCCTACAAAGGAACAGGGGGTTAAGCATGGATAAGAAAACCAAAATTGGTTTTGATAAGACAAAAATGAGATGCTATAACTGCCAACTCTATGGACACTTCTCTAGAGAATGCCAACAACCTAGAGTTGATAGAAATAACAACCAAACTCAAACATCAAGAAATTATCACTCAAACAGACAAATCCCACTTCCTATCAGTATTCCTACTGCACCAACCCCACCTCAAATCACACAGTATAGCCCAAATCAACACTCAAAATCATCTGCATTGATTATCAAACTAGATGGTGAGTGTGATTGGAGTATGTACGAGGCTGAGATCCAATCTCTTGATCATGCCCTCATGGCAAACATAGAAGATAAGATTTCAAAAATTCCGAAAGAGGTAAGGGAAAACCTCTGTATGCAAGCATGCATTGATGAAGTCAATAGATACAGAGAACATGCAGACAAACTTTCCAAGAAAGTAGTTGAAACAAACATTTTAAATGAAAGTTTAAAATCAGAACAAAAATATTATGGGACTAAAATTCATTCATTACAAAATGATTTAGACAAATTAATGTCTGAAAAATTAACACTTGCAGCTCAAGTAGGGCAACTTTCTGAATCATTGACTCAATAAAAACACTACAGGCTTGAACTAAAGTGAAACTTTAGAAATTTCAGGTGAGCAACAAGAAATTTGAAGAACTTCTTTCTCAGCAAAGGGCATTTAAAGACCCTTCAGGTTTAGGATATAATAAGGTCAATCCACCATATAATGACAATTATATTCCACTTTCTGACTCCATGACAAACAAATAGGGTGAGTCTCTTGACCCACATGATAGGACAGATGACTCAAAACAATCATCATCATCATCATCAAAATCATCATTAATATCAAAAACACCTTTGATAAAATTTGTTAAGTGTCAAACACCTTCACAAATAAAATCAACTGATTTTTATCAAGGAGAAAATATTGAGTTTGATGAACAAGGAACAAATAAAGATGACCTTGATCTATTAGATGATGAGTTAGATCAACCAATTACTAAAACTAAAAAAGTTTCAAGTGTGGTTGATACACCAACCAAACAAACAAAGCAGACACAAGATTTTGACATCTGCTTTGGTGGAAGAAAAACTGGATCTTCCATTGCCTATCCTAAACAAACAAACAAAGGAAAAGGCAAAGCTCACATTCAGCCAAAACAAACAACAGTAACATTTGATGTACCTTTAAAATCAAATTTATGTTCAAAGGTTATTAACAAACAAGGCAATGCAAATTTACCATACTATGAGTGGTGTGATCAATACAATCACACCACAGAAAAATGCAAATATGTTAAATATTACAAGTACTGTAACAAGAAGAATCACAGTACTAACTCTTGCTATTTTCACAATTATTGTTTAATTTATGAAAGAAATAATCACAGCACTACTAAATGTGTTTTTAATAAGAAAAACAAGAAGCAAAACAAACAGCCTCAAGTTGGGAAATCAATTGAGAAAGAGACAGTTGTTCCTAACAAGAACAAAGGAGGAGTACAACGACAAACTCCTAATCAAAAAGTTGTTTTAAATAATAATAAAACCTTTTATGACAACTCAAAAGTCTCAGAATAGACAAAAATCAGACATTAGCACTCAAAGGAGAAGAGCTCAAAGCACTTCTCCTGACATAGCTAAAACCATTCAAAGGAAAACTAGAGTGACTAGAATTCCTAAACCATCAGATAGTGCCACATTAGAAGAAATATACGTTATGGAAAAGGACGGAAAACTCAAGACCATCTTGACTTGGGTTACGCCATCTAACTGATTTCTTTGCTTTTACAGGGACATCAAAGAAGGCCTGACAACATCGGGTATGTTGACAGTGGATGTTCCCGACACATGACTGGCAATTGTTCCCTCTTTTGGGATTTTAAAAGAAAACATGGAGGAAATGTAGCCTTTGGAGGAGATAAGACAGGTGGAAAGATAACTGGTGAAGGAATAGTATCAAATGGGTTGATCAGCATTGAAAATGTCAACTACAGCTCCAACCTCCAGTTCAATCTTCTCAGCGTATCCCAAATCTGTGATAAAGGATACGCCACCTTATTTGACTCCAACAACTGCTACATCCTCAAGACATGTTTTCAAATACCTGAAGATTGTATCCTTTTGAAAACACCCCGTCATAACAACACATACATTGTTGATATGAACAATGTTTCAGCATCAACCCCTGAAACATGTTTATTATCAAAAGCATCAGAAGATGTTTTCCCAATTATGGCACAAACATTTGGGACACTCAAATTATAACAGAATTAATCAACTTGTAAAAGGTGACTTAGTAATAGGTTTACCACAAAAGAATTCTTCTATACAAACCACTACACTACATGTCTGAAAGGCAAACATCACTGAGTGTCTCATAAGTCAAAATTGGTAAACTCCAATAACACACCACTCAAATTGCTTCACATGGACCTTTTTGGGCCAACAAACATCCTTAGTACAGGAAATAAGCAATACTGTATTGTCATAGTTGATGATTACTCTAAATTTACCTGGGTTTTCTTTCTACTACACAAGTCAGAAACATCAGAAGTCATCAAATCCTTTATCACTAAAATTGAGAATCAATTGGATCTTGAAGTTAAATCTTTAAGAAGTGATAATGGTACTGGATTTAAAATGACCTCATTTCTTCTTTTTGTGCAGAGAAAGGAATCAGTCATCAATTTGGTGTAGCTAGGACTCCTTAACAGAATGGAGTTATTGAAAGGAGAAACAGAACATTGATAGAAGCTGCTAGATCAATGCTAGATGACTCTCTATTACCCATATCCTTTTAGGCTAAACCAATTAATACTGCTTGCGACATTAAAAACAGAACATTAATAATCAAAGAACATTCCAAAACACCATATGAATTAACGTTTCAAAAGAAAACCTTTTATTGGCTTTCTTAAAGCTTTTGGATGTTCTGTTTCAATATTAAACACTAGAGAACAATTATCTAAGTTTGCTACAAAAGCAGATGACGGATTTTTTATTGGATACTCCGGAAGCTCAAAAGCTTATCGAGTATACAATCCAAGACTAAACATAGTGGAAGAAACAACAGATGTTGTTTTTAATGAACATTCTTTCACTAAGAAAGTCATTGGATTAGACTGGTTGTTTGATACTGACTCATTAACAAAATCATTTGATACATCTTACTTTGATGTTTCAGGTACCAAGGATAACAATGGGTATCCAACGGTTCCACCAAAAACCATTGATGTTCCTTTAAGTGCTGTAGGAACCTCTGAGGTTATGAGGCTGATGCAACCAAAGGATACCAAAACAACCAAGTCTTCCAACATGCACTAAGGAACAAAGAAGAACTAGCTTCGGAAGTTTTACACACTCAAGTAAAATGCTAAGTGTAAAATCTTCCGAAGCCAATGTTCAGAAGAAACTATTGAGGAAACTTTACACTAAGTGTCAAGTCTTCAGAAGCCAAAGACTAAACTCTTCCAAAGGTTAAAGATGAAATCTTCCGAAGCTCTCAAGACAAAGTCTTCCGAAGCTGAATAAAGATAAGACTGATTACTTTAGAAGAGAGAGAAAAGACACTTTTTCTGTCAACTTTATCATAAAGCAACCTCCTGTCAGCTGCATGCTCTGGTGGTTCACCAACTATCATAAGTTGGTGAAACTTCCATGCTTTATTATAAAGTACATAAGGTCTTTGTCTGAAAGTTTCTGTATTTGTTTCTTTTTTGGCTTTTTGTAGTAGGAAAGTCAGTGAGCTATGGCCTGTCATAGTCACTAGTCAAAAGGCAATCTGCCTTTTGACTTTAGGCTGATCTTGTTGTCTAGATTAGTCACATCCAACTGTCTTTTTGCATATTGACGGTTGTAGGTTTAGTATAAAGAGTCAAAGGTTCTTGTATTTCAAATATCAGTGCAAACACCTGTAATAGAACCTAAGAAGCAATACACTACTTCCTTGAAAATTATTTTCTTGTGTTCTTGCTCTTACTTTACTTGTGTTATGCATTGTATCATCTATTTAAAGTTCTAAGTTCCCTATTTGAATTATTAAATGATCCTAAAGATCCTCCTAAGTGTGTTAACTAAGTGCAAAGTCCCTTTTTAACGGTCCTGCAAGTGCGGATCCTCCAAGGAGAACAAACTTCACTACTTCCGGTACCACAGTTTCAACTCCTCTAGAACAAACAAACACATCAAAAGGAACATCATCAGACATACCATCTTCATCAACTAAACCTAACCACAACAAAATAACCAAACAAAGTCACAACAACCAGCCACAGTTGAAGAATATGATGATTATCATTCATTACCTTATACAAATCATGAAGATGAAACTCTAGATTTCTTTCATAATTCACCATAAACATTCAATGAAACCATATAGCCAGAACAACCAACAACCTTAGATACCCTTGCTCATCCATCATCACCCAACCAAACAATCACCAATCTTGATTCAACCATCCCTGTTGATCAGATTACAACAACCAGAGTTCACAAATAATCTTTTAGAAAACATCATAGGTGACCTCAATTGCAGTTCCAGATTGACAAAGAGTCAATCTGACACAGTAAACATTTGCTTGTATTCCTGCTTCTTATCCCTAACTATACCCAAAAACACCACAGAAGCACTTAAAGACAACAGTTGGATAGAAGCAATGCAAGAGGAATTACAACAATTCAGAAAGGAAGAGGTATGGAAGTTAGTTGACCTACCTGAAGGTTACTATGCCATTGGCACAAGATGGTTGTTCAGGAATAAAGCTGATGATAGAGGGATTTTCATCAGAAACAAATCAGGGCTCATAGCCTAAGGATATACTCAAGAGGAAGACATTGGCTATGACGATGTCTTTGCTCCTGTAGCTAGACTCGAAGCCATCCAAGTGTTCCTTGCATATGCCTCATCCAAAAACATAACTGTCTTCCATATCGATGTCATGTATGCATTCCTCTATGGAAAGATAGATGAAAAGGTATATGTTGCTCAACCACCAAGGTTTGAAGACCCAGAATTCCCTCATAGAGTCTACAAGTTAGATAAAGCTCTATACAGTCTTCATCAAGCACCTAGAAAGTGGTATGAAACTTTATCTAAGTTTCTCCTACAGAATGGGTACACCCAAGGGAAAATAGATCAGACGTTGTTCTTAAAGAGAAAAGAACAAGACTTGTTAGTGGTTCAAGTCTTGTGGGTGACATAACTTTTGGCTCCACCAACAACCAACTATGCAGAGAGTTTGAAACTCTTATGCAATCAAAATTCCAAATGAGCTCAATGGGAGAACTTACCTTCTTCCTTGGTCTTCAAGTTCAACAATCTGCTGAGGGATTTTTTTATCAATCAGAGCAAGTATGTGAATCAGATATTAAAGAAATACCACATGTCTGATTGTACATCCAGCAAAACACCATTTACAACTGGATTAAAATTTGGCCCCGATCCAGAAGGAATATCAGTTGTCTAGAAGCTATACAGATCCATGATAGGCTCACTGATGTACCTGACTGCAAGCAGGCCAGACATCATGTATGTAGTTTGCATATGTGTCAGATACCAAGCAGATACAAAAGAATCACACATACATAATGTAAAGAGAATCTTCAGATACTTAAAAGGCAAACCAGCACTTGACCTATGGTATCCAAAAGATGGAGATTTCTCTTTATAGCATACATAGACAATGATTATGATGGATGCAACAGCAAATGAAAATCCACTACTAGAGGTTGTCAGTTTCTTGGATCGAGATTGATCTCCTGGCAGTGCAAGAAAGAAGCAAATGTCTTTGTGTCAACTGCTGAAGCAGAATACATAGCTGCTTTTGCATGTTGTTCTCAAGTGCTTTGGATTTAAAACCAAATGCTTGATTATGACTTTAATTTTCTTAAAACACCAATACACATTGACAATTCTATTGCCATGTTTATGATTGACAATCCAGTTCAACATTCAAAAACAAAACACATAGATATCAAATATCACTTTCTGAGAGATTGCTTAGAAAAGGGTCAGATAAAGTTGCTCAAAGTTCATACAGACAATCAATTGGCTGACTTGTTTACCAAACCATTTGATTTAATAAGATTTGAATTTCTGGTTCAGTCACTTGGTATGATCAACTACGTACCAAACAAGTAATGTTTTCAAAACATTAGTATCAAACAAGCTTGATTTTGTCAAAGTCCAAGTTTAACATCAAACAAGCATCTTTCAAAATCAAGATATCAAACACACACACATGTTTTCTCATTAACAAACAATTTGAATCACACATAACCATTCATGAGAAATGATAGTACACTAGACTATTTCTTCACTTGAGTCATTTTCACTAATAAAGACTGATAATACTTTGTTTGATATGAGGATAGGCTCAGCATGGGACACCTAACATCACATACAACAGTTAATAACTAAATTCTCATGATTGTGCGGTCAGCAACACACATGTTGGTTTATGGTGAGTATTGGTTTATCCAATATAGGTTGCTTGTAAAGTAACTACAATACACCAAGTGAAATAGTTTATAAATTGCTCAATCATACAAGTGTCTCCTCTGTTATGATTATCATAGACTTGGAGTACACTAAGGCATTCTTTGTTGTGCTAAGCACAGACCTAAATGACGTACATCATGATCCAAAAAGATTCCCAATGAGGAAAACATCCATTAAGGATGAACAATGAAAAGAATACCAAAGAGGATCACCTTCCAAAGTGAAGTGAAAAAGAAACCCAATGTGGATCAAACAATATGGATCAAATTGATCATTTATACTCCTAAGTAGCTAGGTGATAAGTATTGAAAGTGCTTTCTAGCATATCTTGAGGAGGATTGAACTTAACATATAATCAAGTGTAGAGTACATACAATTCATGTTAATACACTAAAAATATGATAATCACTTATTGTTTAAATAAATCATTAATATCATGCATGAATTTAAGTGGATCAAAATATCTACAATCAACATTGTATTAGTCTATGTCTATTCTCAAAATCATTCAACCAACTCAATGAGAATTTAAGACCAGTATGATCTTACGTTATGTACAAATGATTCATGTCCAAACATGAAAATCATTCATTTATTAGTTAGATAAAGTGCTATCTTTCTAAAATTTTATCATGAATGCAATCACATTGGACTTTGATAATTTCCATTCAAAAACATTCAAATTTTTATCATTTTATAAAAATGCAAAAATTTAGGGGGAGTAAATAAACATAAAAATATCAAAGGCAGCAGAATATGTGCATAATCATACAATTTTAAAATTGAAATTTTTAAAACTTCATTTTTAAATAAAGCTATATCAAGCCAGCACTCAAATACAGCAGTTTGACACACACACACACACACACACACACTCACACACACACACATATATATATATATATATATATATATATATATATATATATATATATATATATATATATATATATATATATATATATATATATATATGCATAATATTGTACAATATTGCTTGTTAGTGATATTTTAACATCAATATATTGATCATGTTAAAATTTTATAATTTTAACAAACATTCAAAATTTTGAAACATTTCAAAATTAGTTTAAGCAAAAAATTTTCTAAGTCTCCACAATGTATGTATTAATTTACATAGCTAATGAGCAAAAAATTTCAAAACAAACAAAAAATTTCAAATTTTTGACAACTGTTGTCATAGTGGACACACAAACATACATCCGCTGTAGCTACAGTAAATCATTAACATGCAAAATACACCAAGTGTTTATAATGGATGATGTTTCTAAAACATCCGCTATGAATACAGTGTTAGTTTACACAGCGCATGACTAACTTTAGTCATCCGTTGTTGAATCAGTACAAGTGTACACAGTTTATGTACACAGGTAAACATACGTTTTACATCATCATCAAGTGTTCACAGCGCATGACAATAAGTCATCCGGTGTCAATATCTCTTGAACAAACAAAAGTGTACATAGTGCCTGAACAAAGGCTCATCCGTTGTGTATAACCAAACAAACAAACACAGTTTATACAGCGCATGAACAAATGTTCACCCGCTTTGGAAACAGTGATCAATCACAGCATATGAATTTTTAGTCATTAGTTATGAATTTCAAATTTCACCCAAGTGTACACAACGTATGGCCAAATACCATCCGCTGTGAACACAGTACAACATCCATAGGGTCCACAGCAAACAAGTTTAAAATTGTATAGCGGAGGCACTGTTCACACAGCCCATGTGAATTTCACAGCGCATGACTTAAAATTAAATTTTAAGTTAAACTATTCACACAACGTACACATACACTGTATCCATAGCAGATAGTCATTTTGTTCGTTGTATATATACATCAAAACTTGTCAATTTTTCATTCATCACGAGTGTGAGAGATAAAAATCAAATTTCTAAAACGTTACAAACAGTGCGATAAACCCTTGATCATCCAAACCTAATATCTATTTGATTTCACTTCTGACTCGCTATCAAATTGGTATAACAACACGATTCCAATCATAAAACAATCTTTAAAACATCTTGTTCAATGATTTTGACTCAAACATTGCTAGACCTATGTCGAACATTGAACCGAAATCAAAACATGAATATTTTGATGTTTTAAACCAAATCAAAAACTGAATATATGTTAGATGACCTTAGTCGAATGTGTAATGATTGTTGTTTTGATGCAATTTGATTTAGTGTTCATCCGATTCATGAACAGTCATGATGTTCATGCCAAATACATACAAAAACTGAAGTTTGATCTTTGAAAATTTTTTAAATGACTTGAAATATGTTGTAACTTGATAATCATGTTCAAAAGTTAGGAACTAACATGTAACATCAGTTAATTTGTCATGGCATTGATCACACAAACATTAAATGCATATTCATTCAATATGCATTAAATGGTATGTTTTGAATTTAAAAGTCAAACTAAAATTCTTAAACAAGTTGTTATGAGACATAATCATTGTATGATTGAACAAAACAACTCACTGTTGTGATCAAACATAATCAAAACATTTTGGATCAAAACAATTTGGATCAAAACAAATTGAATCAAACAAGATTTTCATGACCAAAAATAACCAAGTAGTTTATTTTGGATAAGTCAAACTAATTTATTTGTTAATACCAATAAAACATACACTTTAAACAAGTCACAAGTATTAAGCATACATATGACATCATTTCATAACTATCACATCAACTCAGTGAACACTTGATCAACATTTCATCATATTCATCATCACACATAATTAACATACAAGATACTAACATCAATCTTTTTCATTGCAGATATGGCAAACCTAGTGTTTGTTAGAGATCATAATCTCTGTGCTTTCTCAACCCTGATTCACCAAAGGCTGAGAACTACAAAGATATCATACAAGCTATCAAACAGACTAGACTTCTTCATGCTATGACAGCATGACCAGAGATCTATGAGGATCATATAGTCCAATTCTGGACTCATGCTCATTTGGAGCAAACGAATGATCAAAAAGTTGTTGTATCCACAATTCATGATGATCAGATTACTATCTCTGAAAAAGTGATCAAGAGAGTATTACAGATTGGTGATGAAGATGCTGAAGGTCTAGTGGAATTTGATGAGAACTATGTTCTTCATGTTTTCAGGCAGATAGGCTACACTAGTACCATAGACAGAAAGTAGATCAAGAAGTCTTTTATGTGTGCCCAATTTAGATTCCTTATGCACACATATCAGAAAACCATGAAAAATAGGAAGACTGGCTGGGATGCCACTTCTTTGAGGAGCTCTTCAGCCATTACAAGCATCATAGCTAGAACGCCCTTTTAACTTTGTTGTACAAGTGTTAAATGGTATGATCTATAACTTAAATGAGGTAAGGAACAAGTTCTAGATGTATCCATGATTCCTTCAGATGATTTTGATGATCTACTACTAGACATCCTAAGAGAAGGTGCCATTATTTAGCCTGTTCATTTTAATGAACATGTATTCACAAGAATAAAATCAAGTTTATACCAAGGAGCTAAAGTGCCAGTACCTCCTTACATGATTGATCTTGATCTTCCTGTACCAGACATTTTTATGAGGATTCCAGGACAAGGCAAACCTCATATGATGTTCCAAAATGTCATTCACCAACAACCAATCATCCAACCTGCTCCTATCATACAAGAGGAAGAAGTTACACCAATGCAAGATCTAATTGCACTAGAACCACAACCATTCATTCAACAAGCACAAGAGCATGTAGAAGAACAAGAACTATTTTAGTTTGAGCATCACATGCCATCACCACCACAAAGCCCAAACTTATCACATTAGCAAACATTATCTTCTCTTTTAAGAGACATAGATACTTTATTAGCAGAATAAACAACTAAACAAGAAGAATTTGGCACATCATCAAATCATGAGCAAGATCAAGCAGAAACAAGTGCTTATGTTGAGCAAGTTGAAGGTGAAGAACAGGGCAGTGAGATTACCACGAGGAAGAGATTGAATACTCTAAAGTGTTTTTATTCACTGTGTATAACAAGCTGATTGAGAAGTCAAACAACAAAGCTAAAAGGTTAAAAGAGAAGCTAAAAACCAAAGATGAAGGGATAGAGAAGCTCACAGCTAATCAAACAGCTTAGAAGTTGATTTTTCAGTTTCTGTAACATCAACTTGAACAATTAATGGCAGAAGTCAAGATGAAAGACCAAGACCTCAGTAGTGCAAGACTAGATATTGCCTACTTGATAGAACAAATTAAGGTAAAAGATTCTGAAATAGATGAGCTAAAAAAGGTGATTTATGCTCAATCTGAAGAGATTAAAAGGCTGAATAGAGAATTGGAACACAAAAACACTCAACTGAATGAGGAAGAACATTCAGAAGGTCAAGAACAAGACCTGGGTGATGACTTTGAAGAACAAATTATGTCCCAAGCTGAAGAAATCAGCACAAGGGAAACAGAACAAGCAATCATCATCCCTCAAGAGACTTAGTCAATGGACCAATTATTTGGAGAAGCAAATCCATTTGAGAACATCCATTATTCACCCATTCTTAGACAACATTTTCACACTCCTGAGACACAACCATCTTAATCAAGCATCATACCTGTGAACCCTTTAACTGAGAAACAAAAGAAGTTAATCAGATACTTTTCACAATCATTAAAGGTGCAAACTGAATCATCCAAAGATCAGGCATCATCCTCACAACCTCCTCTGAAAACCTATGAGTGAAAGAGAAAATGACTTTATTTATCCTTTTTGAGAAAAGGAAAGCAAAAGGTTCAAAAGATTGATGAACCTGAATCACCACCTCTTAAGCTTCTCAAGGTAAAAGCTGAACATATTGATGAAGATAAACCAAAATAGGAAACATCTGAGGTTGCTGTTTTTGAAGAAGGTGAGGTAAATCAAACAAAAGACCAGTAACAAGATCCCATTATCATTCTTAGTGATTCTGATGAAGAAGATGAAGAAATGGATGATGATGAGGATATGTAAAACATTCAGAATTTGTTGCCTGATGGTCCTGAAACCCTTATGGGTATAGAACTTACAGCAAAAGGATTTCCTTATGACTCATTTATGCACCTTAACCTTTCAAAGGTTAAAGACTTGCTCAAAGACTTTCAAGAAGTCATGAAGAATGAAAAAGAGCAAATATACAGAAGGTACAAGGAAATCAAAGATCACCAAAGGATCCTAAGATAGAGAAGATGTCCTACTCCCAGGTTAAAAACTGGTTGAGTCACATAAGGGTGCCCTATAGGTCATATGCAGGCAGATCTCTATCTTAAATGAATGAAATGGCTAGAGATCTACAAGAACATGCTTGCAAATGCATTGAAGCCATAGATCTTTAGACCTCATCCTGCTTCTTCTCTATCCACATATGATCAAGCTCCACCTGAGCTTCATCCAATAGAAGAACCAAGACAATTCATGCCTCACAGGCTATGGCCTGAAGGAAATGAGGTTAGAGAGATAATTAATAAGAAAGGAAATTTTGTTAAGATATATGACAAAATCACCCTCACAGCCTCAGCTAATGAACGAAAGATAGTAGCTTGGAAATATGATCTGGGATGCTGTTCTGATTAAGAGAGTATCTGGCCTTGTTCAATACTTATCATACATATCCCAACTGGGATCTTTGAGCTATGAAAATAGATTAGACCTGATGCAATTGAGAATGGTCAATCATAATAACAATCCCAGGGGAGCAGATTTCTATCATATTATGAGAGCATACATGAATAGACAACATCATGAACTGAAGTTAAAACCAGACAGAGAAGACAAAATTCATTTAGCAAAGTTGAGGAGAGAGCAACAATTGGCAAGCAATCAAAAGAAGCATGTTGAAGAAACATCATCTCACATTGATACAAAGATGTTAGAAAGATTTGGTTATCCAATGAGGCAATCTGATTTGAAGCTTATTATGAAGAAGATATATGGCAATCAGTACAACTATCCTATCACAAGATGGTATTATGATGAGACTCATTTTAAGGTTGTTCTTGAAAGAAAGCTTGAAGGGAAGGAAGCTTTAGATATTATACTTTTTGATCCAGTAGAGATCAAGCTCCTACATCCGTCATATGTTTTACTTTTGAAGACCAAAATATTCCCTGCAATAGAGGATGCTCTATGCAAGGGAGATTGTTGTTACTTCATACATATGTTAAGAATATTATGCACTATTTATGTGAATGCTACACTCAAACAGAGATTGGAAACTAATCAGCAACCTTTAACACACATTGAAGGTATAATAGGCTTGAGGATATCAGATAACAACAACCTTGAAGTTCTAAAGGGCAATCATGTTGTAACTACATTGGTTAGCAACATTGATGTGCAAAGCTTAGACCAATCAACCCAGGAACAAATGCTTCATCTTTCAATCCAGAGCAAATATGATGATTAGACTAGTGTAGTAAAGTATTTTATACAGCACATTATTAATTGTAGAAATGCTCTGAGGATCACACCACTATCTGATCAATTGAAGGAAGCTGAAAAGGATTAGACCATTGAGAAAGATCTAAAAGATCTTTGAAGGCTACTTTTGAAGTTCAGAAGAGTGTAGAAGAAGCTGGTCCTTCTCATTCCTAAAGGTTTCTAACAATCAAAGAAACAAAACAAACAAACATGTACATATAACCAAACATAACAATCATATTAAACACATCAGAACATTAATCATACATTGATATCTTGCATATAAACATAAACAATAACAATCATGCAAGTAATACTTCATACAAGCAAACACATACAAATCAGAACATACATTACAATTTGATTACACATGTCTAATCAGAATAACATTAAAACAATCAATCATTCATGTACATCATAAATAATCATCAAACATATCAACAATCATGCAAATAACAAGTTATTCTAGCAAACATACATAAATCAAACATACAAGGTAATTTGATTACACATATGTAGTTAGTTAATCAAACATACAATTAATCATTCAATCATGCATAACATACGAATAAGCAATCAAACATGTAATCAAAACAAACAGTCAATCTTTCAATCATGCATAACATAGAAACAAGCAATCAAACATATAATCAGAACAAACAGTTAATCATTCAATCATGCATAACATACAAACATGCAATCAAACATTATAAGTCAAACACACAATCATTACAATCATTCATATCAAACACAAAGACACACATAGTTACTAACAAACAAAACATTAAGAGATGTCAACAGCATCCTTAGGGGGGAGTATTATTGGACACAACAAGTGCATTAAAGGATAATGCTTGCCATAATCAAGCATAATATGTTCTAACATCAAAATAATCATTAACTAACACATTAGTAACCTTAACATTCATATCAGACACTAATCTTTGTTTAAATTTCTTTTTCAGGTTTGTAGATAAAAAGAAAATTTTGCAAGTGTCTGTAGCGACATTTGACAAATCCAAGGCATATACTCTTCCTATCCTGTTGGCCTTCAGGAGAGTATGTTCATCCAATACCTTGTCAATCAGCCTCAGAACTTTGGAAGATAGAATCCGGCAGTTCTGGCTTGTGAAAAGTGCAACATGCCCTTTATCACACATCTGACTGACACTCAGTAGATTATACTTGAGATTCTCCACATGGTTAACATCATCAAATCTGATTTCTCCATTTGACACAAATCCTTTCCCGATGATGTAACCCTTAGCATCATTTCCAAATGAGACAAATCCCTTCTTTCCTTGAGAGTAGTCATTAAGAAGAGAACTACTCCCAGTCATATGCATAGATCCTCCACTGTCTACATACCAGATGCTTCTTTGGCATGCTAAAGAATCCTGCATTTATCATAAGAAACTAGTAGCTTTAGAGACCCAAACCTTTTTGGTTTTGGGTCTGTTTTCATCAACAGATTTAACCATAACTTGTTTCTCATGATTAACAGCTGATGAAGGTGGAGAGAGTGCTGAAATGGATTTCTTAGATTTGGGCTTGGATTTCCTTTTTAGTGGTTTGATCACAGGTGCATCTAGTTGGTTAACTCTCCCCAACAAATGCTGAACCATCATAACAAGTTGTGTCTGATTTGTTGCTAAAGCCTTCAGCTCATTTGACACATCAGTACTTGTTTTTGATGAGTTCCTGTGACCCACCATTTCCTCCTTCTTGAAATTCACAGACTTAGTCTGATGTTTATCATGAGGAACACTATCAGCTGTTTTCTGATAAACCCCATCCTTCTTTTTGGATTTTGGTGAGGCCTTGGGTTTATCAGTTTGAGATGACTGTGGTACAAACTTGGTCTCAAACTCATTTTTCATTTTATTAATTTCTTCTTTAATGAGCTTATCTCTGTTGAGTTTGGAACCCTTTTTGTACCAGCATTCATCAGATAGATGATTGAATTTACCACATATTTCATATGGCTTATTCTTCATCTTGGATTGATCAACTGCTGAAGTGGAAACTACTAAAGGTGTGATCTTCAGTACTTTCCTCCTTTCAGTACTTGTGTTAAGTACTGAAGGATTGGTAACAACTGAAGACTTGTTCTTCAGCTGTTCTCTATCCGTCCTGAAAGACCGTATGATAGATTCCTCAGCAGTTGTTAATCCTTTTATTTCAGCAGATTTGAAATGCTTTTCAGATGTTGTGACTTGGCCTTCAGTACTTGGAGTACTTTGAGGGACAACATCTGAATTGCTCAGCTTCATGTGTTTATCAGCATTTAAACCATCAGGCAATTGATTTGCTGAGATCTTAACACTGACTTCATCCTCTAATTTTGTATTATCATTTGAGGATGAATCACATGATGATGTGGTTTGGAAATTAATTTCACCTTCAGATTTTACTATTGATTTTGAAGTAAAATCAGTAGGTGGTGCAGTATGATTGTAACCTATTCCAAACTTCACATTTGAAGCTGTTTGCTTGCTGAGAAGCATTTCAAATCCCTTGCAAGATGTTACCCAGCGGTCACACTCAACTTGGGTAGCTGCAAGTGTCTCTTTGAGACTTCTGTGGTTCTCAAGAATGACCTCTACCTTAGCCTTTTCATCATTAAGTTGGCATTTAAGCTTGTAAATCTCATCATCTTTGTCATTAAAAGCAGACTCATACTCAGCTTTTCTTTTGGAGATAGTTTTCTCAAGCTTAAGATTTTGATTGATTAAAGCTACATTTGCCTCTCTAATAGAGACAAAGGCAGCTATGCATGATTCAGAACATAACTTGGCTTTAGCCTCAGAAGATACCTGGGTTACCTGTGAAGATGATGCATTGGAGCAGGAACCCTCAGTAGACTCCAGGGCCATGAGAGCAAGATTCCCAAAAGGATGTTCACCACCATGTTGACCAGCACCAGCAAATAATTGCTCATTGAAACCAGAAAGATCATCTGGTAAGCTGCTCCAGTCAACAACTCCTGGTGTGAAGAAGCTGTGATGAGGTTGAGATTGTGATGGAGATGGTTGAGGCTCAGGTAGGGCTTGAGGTTGTTGTGCTATAGGAACTTGAACTGGATTTGGCTGTGGCATGTAATAGCAGGGATATGGATATGGCATTGGACCCTAAGGGACAAAATATGCAAGAGATTGAGGTTGTGAGTGATGACCAGAACTAGCAGGATGTTGCCCTTTGTTTTGTGATCTATTGCTTGGAAAGGTCACAAAGGGTGCAGAGGAGTTAGATCCAGTTGATCTACACTCTCTTGCAAAGTGCCCAAGCCTGTGGCATTTGTGACACCTCAACTTACTCTTGTCAAAACCAACTTTGGTTTTGCCAGAGAGTCCTGGAAATTTCCTACCAGTTCTCTTGTAGAACTTTTGAGATCTGATATTGATCAAGGCCATTTGGCTCAAAATATCCATCTCTTCTAAATCATCATCAGCAATACCCATCAAATCATCCATGATAATGCATAAATTATCACTATTACACCCAGAATGACTGTCAACACCAACAAATGCATGATCAGAACTGTTTGAAGAGAAATCTATATGCTCATCATAATGGCTTTCTGATCCAGCATATTCTGACTCATGACCGACCAAGGCAGTGTTCCCTGGTACAAAGTCATCAGTGAGCTTTCCTGATGATGCCAGTTTCCTTTTCTGCTCTATCTCTCTTTCAAATGTAACAATTTCCCATGGAGTTGGGTGAGAGATAGGCTATCCAGATTTGCACTGGAGCGTAGGACAATGGTGTATGTGTCCCATCTCTCAGGCAGTGATCTGAGGAATCTGTTGTTCATCTGGCTGTTAGTATACTCATGCTTGATCATTTTCATCTCAGAGATCAAGCAGGAGAAACGCAAACTGTTGAGTCAGTGTCTCACCCTTCCTATGAGAGAATGTCTCATATTGTTGGGCGAGGATTTCTCTGTTGTTTGCTAAGACCTCATCAGTTCCTCCGAATTGTTCCTTTAAAGCATTCCAGAGGTCATGAGCAGTTTCATGATGCATAAGCCCAGAATAGATTTCATTAGGCAGTGCCATGGCTAGAATTCCATGGGCTTTAGCATCAATCTCAAACAGTTTACGATCTTCATCTGAGTATTGCTCCTTCTTCTTCGGAACCATTTGGTTGGTCTCCGGATTGTTCACCATAGGCTTGTGTGGACCGTGAACCACAGATGTCCAATAACCTAAACTGTTAACAGACAGGTGATGGAGCATTCTTCGTTGCCATATGTTATACTCACTCCTAACCAGCATCGGAGGCTTGGTTGAGGAGCCAGTATTGTGAGGGTCATTAGATGGAGTAGTCATTCTCAGATTCAAACCAATTCAATCAAGTTTCAACAGATTTAGCACAAAAACACAACAAACTCAGTATGAACCAAGAAGAAACTCAAATTGAATAACCAGAAGCAGCAGAAGATCAATCTCTATAACCAATTCTTGCAAATATGCTAATTCGATCAAACTTTAGATATCGAAATAGCAGTTTCAATGATCAATTGTTAAACCGATCAATGATTAACCTGCTCTGATACCATTTGACAGGATCAGTGATCTAAGTTTGATCAATTAGAGTGAATTGCAGCGGAATTAGAACAAGAATTAGACAAATACAGCAAGAACACAATAGATATTCAATGAAACAGTACACGGTTATAGAGAAAGAGGGTTTTCTGCAAAAGGGATAATATCATTCATGCACAAATGCTTTGGTATATCCGCCGCTAAGCTTCGCACAGCCGCTAAGCTTCGCAGGTTACAATTAGGTCAACATTCCTTATATAAAGGAATGTGACGTCTGCTGATGTCACTTGATAGTGACATCTAACAGAATTATTACAATCAACTGAAAGTAAGCAAACTACTGAGAATGTTCACAACAACTGAGAACATCTCAGAGTATGCTAAGTACAAGATGAAACTAAAACTACTGAAACTACAAGTACTGATTACAAGAAACATAAAACTACTGATTACAAAAGAACTGAATGGAAAATATAACTACTAAAAGGAAACCATCACAACTACTGAAGAGGTCTTCTTCAGCTGTTGTGACAACATCTGAAACTTGGTCTTCAGTCTTTGTCTTCAGCTTTTGACTTCAGACTTTGTCTTCAGTTCTTTAGCTTCAGACTTTGTCTTCAGCTCTTTCACTTCAGACTTTGTCTTCAGACCTTGTTATCAGTTGATGTCTTCAGCTGTTGCAGACTACTTCAGTTGTTGTAATGTTTGTGGGACTTAAAGGTTTTTCTGATCAGGCTCATTGGTTCTTTTGGTCCAACAGTAGCGGATGAACAACTTTCCACAACGGATGAACAAGAGTCTACAGCGGATGAAGAAAAGCTTCTAAGTTTCTACAGTGGATGACCAAAGCATACACAGTGGATGTCTAGTTCACAGCTAATGAACTATCCACAGTGGATGTTCATCCACAACGGATGAACATCCTACAGCGAACAACTAACAAGTCAAGCACACATCAAATGTTCACAGCGTACAGCATCCAAGACATAGTGGACAGCTTAGTAAACATTCATAACGGATGACTGATCATGCACAATGGATAGTCATTCATCCACAGCAGACGACTTGGACTTAGGATTTTTATGTAATTTTTGTTTATATAAGGGTATTTTCGTAATTGTAGATAGCTATCTGTATAGGCTATAAATAGCATAATACCTTAATCCTTTGTAAGCTTTTTGAACAATCAATACAAACAAGCATTTTGATATTCTTCTGAGCATTCAATCACTAGCAATCACACAATCATACACACACGCACACACTAATATCATATCTTTAATCATGGGTTTCTACACCATGATTATTGATTGTTGAATACAATATAACAATTTGTTGTTATATTTGTTGAGTGATTTGAAAAGAACCTTGGGGGAATCCTTCTGTTTATGTTCTTTTTCATAAGTTTATAATCAGCTTGTTTATTGGGATTTCATCAAAGCATATGATTACTTTCATGACTCACCAACTCATTTCAATGCATAAAAAGATGCTGCTCACTAACCTGAAATGAATGTTTCAAATCAAGATGTAACCATACAAGTAGATGCCATTTCTACTTCACGGATTCAAAGAAACCATCCAATCTCAAACATTATTGGTGACCTTAAATAACGTTTGACAGGAAGCAAGTTAAGTACGACCAACATCCATCTCTTTTCATGTTTTCTTTGTCAAACCATACCAAAGAATATCAAGGAAGCTCTTTAAGACAACAGTTGGATTAAAGCAATGTTGGAAGAATTGCTTCAATTAAGAAAACAAGAAGTATGGCAACTAGTTGACCTTCCCGAAGGATAGTATCTAATCGGAACCAAATGGGTATATAGGAATAAGACGAAGGATAGAGGCATTGTAACAAAGAAAGACTGATAGCACAGGGCCATACATAAGAAGAAGGAATTGATTATGATGATGTGTTTGCATCTATTGCTAGGCTAGAAGCAATCAGACTCTTTTTTGCCTACTCTTCTATGAAGTTAACCATGTACCAAATGGATGTGAAGTGTACTTTCCTGTAAGGCCCCGTCCCCGGAACGCTTACAGCTGGTCAATCATCACACATAAAACATAGAACATATATTTACATTTGCTAAAACATCACAGCGGAATACTAAACAAACCATTTCTTATATTAATGACCACTTTTGCAAGGCAATAAAATCATTGTTATCCATTACAAAAATCTCATTGTTTTCATTACATTACAAAAATGTCATTTGTCATGAAATGGATGCCATCCCAAAAACGCCAAGTAGCTGCCCCGTGCCATCCTCAGCAACGTTACCTGCCAACTGGAAATTACATAAAAGTCAGCGTTGCTGAGTGAGTTCTAGTTTTATAAATAAAATACTTTTCTTTTGATTAAAACCATACTTTACTTTTGTAAGCGATCATACATCATACATCCAAATAGGAAATCTCATTATTATCTTTCATCATCGTCAACTTACATTCATTCATTCTCTTTCTTATCATACATTTCATTCGATCATTATTACTTTCACTTCTCTATGCTCCAGGCAAATGCCTCGAGCTATACCCCAAACATCATGCACAAGGCGGGTACTGGGCCGAAGACTATAAATAGACTTCAAACATCATGCACTAGGTGGGCCCAACACTGGGGTATCATCATTTGGACCAATGCCATGTGCTATACCCCAAACATCATGCACAAGGCGGGTACTGGGCCGAAGACTATAAATAGACTTCAAACATCATGCACTAGGCGGGCACCAGCACCGGGGCAAGCGACAATGGTCCCATACGTATGGTCTGTCACAAAGACTAGACCCTAGTGTGTATCCTTCTGGGGTAGCTAACCCGCAAACCGTTGAGCTAACACCCTTCATTGGGTGTGAACCTCCTTACAGTGCTTGTAAGAGTTTTCTTACTTCCGATTGTTCATTAATGCATGCATTCATTCTTTCATACTTCAATTTAGTTATCTTCCACTTTTGTTAAGTACTACTTTACATAAGAATATTCATACATCACACCACGTCAGGTCACGACATAAACATAACATGGAACAACATCATCACAACAGCATACAAAGCATGCAAATCGTAATCAAGCACAGTCCCCCATAAAACCTCCTTTCTTAACACTTAAGCTCTACATCCCAAAATCTCAGAAAATTCTGTCCCCTTAAAGAAATGCTGATGAGCAAACAAATGCATATGAACAGACAAATGTGGATGAATAAACAAATGCGGATGAGTAACCGAATGCGGATGAACACCTCAAAAAATATTCTAAGTGTCCCAAAGAAATGAGCATGAACACTATAGTGAATGCGCATGCATAAAGCACATGAAAGTTTTCAGAAAATATTCCGTCCAATGAAGTGCGCATGAACCAAATGCGGATGACTGAAGCAAATGCGCATGGACAATACAAATACGGATGAACATACAACAAATATGGATGAACACTTAGCAAATGCGGGTGAACAAAATAGTCGATGTGTTCATCAAATGCGGATGAAGACTTAACTAATGCGGATGAACAACACTTATGCAAATATTCAAACTTAATGCGGATGATCAACTAACCTGAAACCGCATCTTACACTATAATCAGTTCCCAATCCTCATTCTTATACATTCATCGCACCGATCTAGCATGCTAATCTCTTAGAACAAACATACAACCATATAAACCGAGCAAAACATGCAGGCCCTAACACACCCACTAAAAGAACATGTCCAAACGTACGGTACAAAATACTGGACATATTAAAAAGTTAGTTACATGTAATTCTAGCCCCAAAACAGGTTTAAAACATAGAAACTGGGGATCTAGAACTCACCTTAGACAACCTTTGAGTATGACTTCCTTCAAACCCATTTGCACTGTGAGTTCAACCTCCTAGAAACCCACTAAAAACACAAACCAGAACACAACAAACACACATAAGCATATAACCGAGGCATAGGCCGGCCAAGAACAACTTAAAATGATGAATTCTTACCTTGAATTCGAATTCTTCTTCTTCCTTCTCTCTAAAACCAAAGCTCTTCTCTGCTTTCTCTCTCTACAATCCAGTGAAAAGAAAATATGCAGAAAAGTGTGTGCGGCCATGCCCACTTTATGGACCCACTTTTAATCTTTTTGTCCTTTTGACACATTTAGCCCCTCAACTTAGGTTAAATTGTGTTTTCTTTCTTTTTCTGCACGTTTATACTTTCTTTCTCGTCTTTTAAAATTTTCCGGGTGTTACATTTCCTTTATGGGAAAATTTCTAAAGAAGTGTATGTCAGTCAGCCACTTGGCTTTAAAGACCCGGATTTCTCTCACAGGGTGTATAAGCTTGACAAAGCATTGCATGGTCTACATCAAGCCATACGAAAGTGATATGAGACATTGTATTGTGTAAACAAAGCATAAAGTGCTGATATACATTATCCAAAAAGAATGACAATGAGGAACATATTACTAAATGAATGAACTATAAAGTCCATCTCGGATTACAAAAAAAGAATCCCAAAGTGGATCACCTCCAAAATGGAGAGAAAAAGAATCCCAATATGGATCAACATAAAAGGATCACATAAAACCCAAAGGGATTCCCTCACCTACAATAACATGAGATTTCATAACTTAAACAACTTGATAAAGTAAGTTGCAACAAATTTCTACCATGAATTTCATGTGAGTGGTTGATCTATCTGTGCTTTAGAGTGTGTGGCACATAGAGAATGATCAACAAACACAAAACATAATAAATATCACAAAGTATAAACAATATATAAACCATTGCTTGAGTTTAAGTGGGCAAATATACCAAGAATCAATATGTGTGTGATTATATCTAATCCGCTAAAATATTTACATTTGTGAAGGCAGACAGTTATGATTTCACCAAAGGTATACCTCTATACTCATGTACAGAAAATATCCAAAATACAAAAATATTTTCATTTTATTTATGTTTTTGATGGTATCGTTATCATTTTCTAATTTTTAAATCTTTAAAGTTTTTAATCCGTGAGAGGTATAAAATTTAGGGGGAGTAATTAAAAATTTTAGAAAATTCTCTCGAAAACATTCAAAAACATTAAAGAATAACAATATATTTTATTTTATGGTTGCATAGTTGATTGACTTTTTCAAAACATTAAAAACATAAAAATATGATAAACAGCTGTGATGATGTTTTAAATTTATGAAATCACAAGTGTGTTTTAGTCAATTCTCGTTTTTCATATGCACTACAAGCCACTGACAAGTCAGAATAAACATTTGTATCACACCGTTGAACAAATTATTCCAAACAAGAATTGTCAACATAAACACCAAAAGATTAAAAAGTCAAAGTCAACGTAATAGTAGCAGTGTAAACATCACATCAGACTCCTCATATCCAAAATATCGAATTTTGACAAGTTCAAAATTTAATATGGGTAACAGTGTTGGTTTATACGGGTGAAGGTAATCCAAGGATTTAAACCAATGCGGGTAGTCATTTTATTTAGTCAAATACGAGTAACAGTGTTAATAGAAATACGAATGACCAAAATAATTATACGGATAAGTATTTGTTTTACTATATTTGTTTTTGCGGTGAATAGTGTCATTGTGGTTAAGTGTGTTCCTAGTATTCAAACAAAATTTTTCTATGTGTTGAAGGCATTAGTAAAACACTAATAAACAAATGCAAAACACAATACTCAGTATTAAGTTGTTCATAAGCATTTAACTAATGCGGTCAAACAAAAGTAACATGGTTCATTAGGTTTGAACAAATGTGAACAACACTATTCATCGCATTTGTTTTTGTAAGTGAAGAACTGTTCATCGCATTTGTTTATGCTGATAACAGTTGACAACTTTTTGTTCAACCGCATTAGTTTTTTAAGGTAACAGTAAAATTTACAAACTAAGCATCTGTTCAATCACATTTGTTTTTGCGGTGAACAACATACTTTGTGGATTAAGCAATTGTTCAATCACATTTGTTTTTGCGATAAACAGTGTACTTTGTGGTTTAAAACATTAAACTCGCATTTGTCTTTCAAACACTTATGAAATTCAAAACTTTGCAAGTCCACTTATTTAAACTCAACAACAGACCGTATTTAATACTTTCCAAATTTGAGAGAGATAAATAGTGTGATGAGTGTTCAAGTTTCAGACAAGCAATTTCATCCATTGCTCATTGATTCAGCACATGTTTTACATCATATCATCATCCTAATCAATCATCTACCTGAGTAATATCGATTAAAAGGTGATTATCCATGTTTGTTCAAATCAATCGACTCAAAATGAAAAACCAATGATAAACCCTAGGTTTAGAATAAAAAAGGATGAACATCAATCACAAAATAACAAACAATTAGACACCTACAAACCTCTTTAAATGATTATAACATTGATTATGTCAAAGATTAAGACTTATGAATTCCTGATGATATTTGGTCGAATAGGGGTTATGGTTTGAACAAATACAACATCAAATTCAACTGTTATAATGGTTAAAGATAGTTGTTTTGAACTTAAAAAGAAAACATAACATGATTAAAACATAAAAGATTGAAAATCATTAGTTTGATTGGTAGGCATGTAATACAATAGTGCTACATAAATCCAATTTTAACTTCTGAGAGTCAAACCTTGACTCACTTAGTTAAAGTCAAATTGATATTTCACAAGAACAACATCAAATGAACTATCATCATCATGTTAGCTTACACAAATGAATCTTATACAGAATATGGCTAATCTAAGTTGGAGCAAAAGTCATAACATAAGGGGTTTTCTAGACCCAAATATGTCTGAGGTTCTAACTTGAGAGACATGATCTGATTCATCTTGACTACCAGATTAGCTTATGCTATTACAGTGAAACTAGTGATCTATGAGAATTTTATTAGTTTTATTTGGAGAATTCCTAAAGTCAATATTGTTGATCATTTACCAACCATTTCTGGTAGGACTGATGATCAGCAAGTGCTTGTTGTCTCTGAACAAACTATGAGACAATATCTATAGTTTGGAGATGATGCTGGTGAACCATAAGAAATAGATGAAGATGAGTTGCTTACCTTCTTTTATAACATTAGTTATGAAGGTTGTCTTGAAGAGAAGCAAATAGTCAAAGGCCAAATGGACTTGCAATGGAGATTTCTAGTCCACTACTTCTAACACTGTTTATCAAAGATGAACACTGGCTAGAATGATAATCCCCTCACAATATCATCTGATATTTGTGCCCTATGCACTAATAGACAATTCAATATGTCTGCTTATGTGTTTAGTGGGATGTTATCAGATATTGGTGAAAGAAGAGGTGACATCCGTCACCAAAATAGGTACGTCGACTTTGACATTTGATTTGGATTTTGGCTTTTGACCTTGATTTTTGTCATATTTGGGCTTGGTCTTAATTTATGGTTCTTTACTTGGTGGGCCCAAATTTTAGCTTAATGGGCCTACGTCCTTATGATGGGCCTACGTCCTTGTGATGGGCCTAGAGTTTCTATCATTATGAAGGCCATTGGGCTTGTCATTGTATGAGGTCCTTTGCGTTGAGCCCAATCAAGGTTTTTCTAAAAAGTAAAACACGAAATTACACCAAAACCCAACTAACTCTACATCCATGGGCTTTGCCTAAAGCCTGGTAAATAAACATAAATTTGTTCAAAAATATAAATTATCCAAATTCTAGGGCATGTGATAGCTCGTTGGAACCGTTATTGCGCATGGAATTTGAAAACATGAAAATTGGTCGACGCACGGGTCGGGACGAGATGGATTACATGAGAGGGGCCAAGGGCCCGAAGGCCCTTTTTCCCTCCCATGTTGTGGCCGCAAATGAATAAGGGGGTATTCCCCTTTGTTTTGGCCTCACTTTTGCAACTTGAAAATTTACATTGAAACCCTAGCCACCACAACACCAAAATTCTCTCTTCTTCTTTATCTACCCACTGAAAATCCTGAATTCCTTGAGCCATCCATCGAGGTTTTGGTAAACAAGACATCCAAGGTCTTGCGCTAAGCTAGATTCGTGCATCTTCGAACCTACGGTAAGGAAAAGTCGTTTCTTGATGATTTTAATTCTTGTTCTACTCAAATTTTGATGGTGTTCATAATCTAAATACAAAATCTTCATCTAATCTTCTCATATTCTTTGTTTTGGGCATTAGATTGTGAAGATCTAGGAGCTTAGATCGTCGGATTCTCTAATTGGTAAAAACCCTAATTCTTGGACTCGTATATTATTCGAATCTATAACATTGGGTTGTAATCTTGGATGACCTTCTCTTAATAGACAATTTGGATTTAAAAAAAGTTTTGGAAATCATTGAAATTGATTCTTGAAGGAATAGAGGTGTGAAACGATCGAAACAATGAATTTACAAATTACCGTTGCAAACCGGGAGACTAAGAATCTAATAAACTGTTTGGAACTGAAAATTTAAGTAAAAAAAGTGTTTAATTGATGTTTTGGACAACTAGAACCTGGAATGAAAGTTCTTATTAGATTCGGATTGTTAACGGGCACATAATGGATCTTGGGACGCAAATGAACAAAGCTAATGAACTGGACAGCTTGCTGTCAGGAAAATAGGTCATCTTGTACAGGTCGTTACTTGGTCAAAACACACCCAATTGGGGCAAACTATGGGTCTAAATTTAATTCCTAGGAGTCCTCTAACTAACCCAAGTGGTCTTGTGTCGTTTTGACATCGTTTGGTCCTCCAAACATAGCAAACAAAACGGAAGGTCAAAACTGACGAATCTGGACAGCAGATTTGTCTATATTCCTCGAGTCATAACTTTCTCATATTTTTTCAAATGGACATGATTCTTTTTCTGGGTCTCCTATTTCAATTTATACCTTTTACGTAATGGTTCATTATCGTTTCGATCTCCAAACAGCTTATACAAGACTGATGCGCAATAAGATATATATGCTGAATTTTTCTTGGTAAACTTAAAAGTAAGAGTTGGAACTAGATAATCTAAATAAAGACAAGTTTTGCATATAAAAGTGATTAAATGACTTCACAAAAGAATAAATTAATAAGTGTGACAATGAAAAACCTTGATGAGCGTTAAGGGCTAGATTAAAAGGATTACACCCATATTGGTCATTTTACATTTTGTGTTGTAGTAATCCATTTGTGTATTGTATTTTTTTAGAAGCTTACTCTGCGTATTGTGGAATTTGAACTATAATATTTCAAGGTGAGTTTCGCGGCCCCTTTTTAATGTATTTTACTTGGGGGAAAAGCATGCTCATGGTTTTGGACTATGTCGTGTTTGTTTTTCTTTTGAAACATTGTATGTGGTTTGGGTCATGGTTTTAGTCTTGATGATCTTTCATGAGTGTGTGATTAGAATTGTGATTGAGCCTGTTGGCTTGGATGTCATGGAGAGGTATTGTTAGTACTAACGGGTTGACACCCCCACCCATATTGTCGGTATACTAGTCGAGACCGACTTGGCCGGGGCTTGCCCTTGGGTGAAGATAATCCGGATATGTTGGACTTGGACTTATGATGGACTTGGAATGGTCTTGGACTTGGATTGAGTTAGAACTGGTGTTGATAGCTTGACTGCTATGTACTTTATTCACATACAAATTTTCTATACATGCTATACACGGCAAAATATTTGTACTTTTAAACCTGTGAACTCACCAACGTATGTTGACTTTTTAGAGCATGTCTTTTCAGGTAATGAAGCCTTGGTGTTTGGCCGTGGATTTAGACAAGACCGCTCCTTTAGGAGCAATAGACACTACATGGGACTTTTGGACACGTATTGATTTGTTTAGTCTTGTGGAATTGTAATTTTATTGGTTTTGAACTTGGCATTGTTTGGCACTTGTGTTGACCTGTTTCCGAATGGAACTTTGCTTTATTTAAGCATTTATGGTATGACGATTTGGAATTGACTGTACTTGACACGTGTTCCTATGTGTTGGGTGACGTCATGACCCATTTATGGAGAATACCTTTAGTTATTCTCTTAAACCCCCAATGTGTTATGATGATCCCGTCCGTCGCATCCTTGTGTTTCCGCTTCTAGCGAGGGTGTGACAGATTGGTATCAGAGCCATTGGTTATAGAGAATTAGGTGGATTATTCGACCTAGACTATAACCTATGTACCCATATGTAGTATGCATAATAGGCTTATGTGTACATTATGCATATGTATGTTTGTGCCAATTGTCTTGATTTTGGGTTGTTTGTTGTTTTCTCCTTTTACTTGTTCTTTTATGATAAAAGTGTTTATGCTTTTCTTTAAGGCCCTGACTTCTGGTGCTTATTCCGTTCCCCCTACTATTATCGAGATTTCATCTGATTCGGAGAGTGAGGTGGTGTCACCTGGCCCGTCGAAGCCGGTGAAGCAAGTAATAGCTGTGCGTGGGCGTAGACCGGCGACGAGGTCTATGACCAGGTGCTTTAGACCATATGGATTTGGAGCACCCAGGAGAGCCTATGCTGTGAAGAGCACCTTCCCTCACTCAGAGGACGTTAGAGACATTCAGGGGTCACCACTGGATTCTCCTAGGTCTGTTAGCAGCTGTGAGAGCCGTGTAGGACCAACACAAGAGGTGGCTATGCATCCATCAACTATTCATAATGATGGTGGCAATTTACTTGGCCCTCCAGCCCTAAAGGGCAAGAGAAAGTTTGGGTGTCATATGTCAGGAGCACTCATCGCTTCTTGCTCGTGGGGTGAAAAGAAGGATTGAACTGGGGACACTCCATACTACTGCTGATTAGCCTTTTTATAAAAAAATATCTTTTTAGTACCTTTGACTGGAGATTGTTAGGATTAGTATTTTGACTTTGGGTTTTGATATTAGAGTGTTACGGAAATTATGGTTTGCTATTGTTTAAGTTATTTTATTATGGTTTTGGATGCTAAACTAACAATTAAGTGCTACAATATGATTGCCTAATTCCAGAAATAATTCGTTGTCATGTTACTAATGTGATTATGGAATAAATTTGTTTACGTGGAGGTAAAGCCCCGAGGGGACGAGGACGTGGTAGAGGTGCTGGTGGCCATGGTGGGGCCATAGGTGGGAGAGGTCAAGGTGGACCGAATATTGGAAATAATGAGGCTGGTAACCCAGATATCGCCGCTATCATTGCTCAACAGCTAGCTGAGGTAATTCCTACTATTGTTACGCAAGTGAGTAACAATATCTTGAACAATGGAGGCGGTATGGGCGGAGGAAACGGGAACAATAACGGGAATGAAGGGGACAATGGCAATCATGGAGGTGAAGGAGGAGTGAATGGCGGCGAGGTGTTGGCGGAAACCGAAGATGGAGGGAATGGGCATGTCGGGGGAAATGGTACTGGAGGTAGGGTTGGTTGTACTTACAAGAAGTTCATAACTTGTAAACCGAAGGAGTTTGACAGAAATGGTGGAGCCATCGCCTTGACCAGTTGGATTGAGAAGATGGAAACTATGATAGATATCAGTAACTGTGCTGAGTATCAGAAAGTAAAGTACGCGACTTTCTCACTGGTGGGAAAGGCATTAACATGGTGGAACACTCAAGTTCAGGCTCGAGGTAGGGAGGCAGCAATGGCCATGACTTGGGCCGAATTCAAAGCCTTGGCAACTGAAGAGTATTGTCCCATGAATGAAATGCAAAAATTGGAACATGAATTCTCGAACCATTCGATGGTAGGGTCGGTTCATGCTGCTTATACCGATCGATTTCATGAATTGGAAAAACTGGTGCCACACTTAGTGACATCCGAGTCGAAGTGAATTGAGTGGTACATCTGGGGTTTGGTACCATAGATTCGTGGCATGGTGACGGCCGCGGCACCACCAACCATACAAAGTGCAATTTTGAAGGTAGGCATGAAATGGTGAGGATTGGGGCTTTAGGAAAGACTAGAGAAAAGCGAAAGGATGTTGGGGAGTCATGTAAGTCGACGAACAGTAAAGTGGATAAGAAAACAAAGGTGGTGAGGGATATGTGGTTACGACGCCTACAAAGAAGGATTTTGTTGGTTCCCATCTGAAGTGTATCAAGTGCTGTTTGCATCACCCAGTTACGGTGCCGTGTCCTGTGTGCTACGCTTGCCAACAAGTTGGGCACTTAGCTAAGTATTGCAAGACGTTCGTGAGTTCAGCAGTACCGGTCAATATGGTTAGGCCAGTAGGGGCACAACGTGGGTGTTACGAGTGTGGGAGTCAAGAACATTACCGTAACTCTTGTCCAAAGTTAAACAGGGCACCAGGGCAAGTGGACAACCGGAATGCAGGAAACAACAACCAAAATCAAGTACTAGTGGTCGGTGCTAATCCTAGACAAGGAAACCATGGTAACCCGGCTCGTGGAAGGGCGTTTGTAATCGGTGCCAATGACTCTCATCAGGAACCGCAAGTGGTAACGGGTTCGTTTACTTTGAACGATCAATATGCTACAGTTTTATTTGATACGGGTGTAGATAATATTTTTGTATCATCCGACTTTGTGAAATTAATGGATGTGACCCCCAGTTGTGTGGAATCAAGCTATATAGTAGAATTAGCTAACGATAGCTTAGTGGAGACTAGAGACATAATTCGGAACTGTACCTTAACTTTGGATGATCATGCTTTTAGGATAGATCTTATACCTTTTGGACTTGGGAGTTTTGACGTAGTGGTGGGTATGGATTGGTTAACTAAGAATAGAGCCGAAATCATTTGCAATGAAAAGATTATGCGCATACCCTTACCAAGTGGTAAAACACTTGAAGTACATGGAGAGAAGCCAGAAGTGAATAAAGAATTCATAATGGGCATGAAAGTGGCGGAATTAAAGATCGAAGACATACCTATTGTGCGGGATTTTCTAGAGGTGTTTCCGAACGATTTGACAGGATTGCCACCACCAAGACAGGTAGATTTCCTAATCGATTTGGTACCGGACACAGTGCCTGTGGCTAAGGTTCCTTATTGACTGGCTCCATCAGTAATGCAAGAACTGTCTACTCAACTCCAGGAGTTGCTAGCAAGGGTTTCATCCGAGCCAGTCATTCGCCATGGGGAGCGCCAGTGCTCTTCGTCAAGAAAAAGGATGGATCCTTCAGAATGTGTATAGATTATCGAGAATTGAACAAGTTAACCGTTAAGAATCGATACTCCTTGCCAAGGATAGATGATATGTTCGATCAACTTCAAGGGGTGACATATTTTTCGAAGATTAATCTTCGTTCAAGATATCATCAACTAAGGGTGCACGAGGGCGATATACCAAAAACAGCTTTTAGGACGCGTTATGGGCATTATGAATTCTTGGTTATGCCTTTTGGACTAACGAATGCACCCGCGATATTCATGGACCTAATTAATAGGGTGTGTAAACCCTACTTGGATAAATTTGTCATAGTATTCATTGATGACATCTTGATCTATTCGAGGACGAAAGAGAATCATGAGGGACACTTGAAAACAATCTTGGAGTTATTGGGGAGGGAGAAGCTCTATGCCAAATTTTCCAAGTGTGAGTTTTGGCTACGAGAGGTGAAATTCTTGGACATATGGTGAATGAGAAAGGAATTCATATGGATCCTGGAAAGATTAAGGTAGTTAAAAACTGGGAGGCGCCTAAGACGCCTTCAGAGATAAGACAATTTCTTGGACTAGCAGGCTACTATTGGCGGTTTATAGCAAACTTCTCAAGGGTTGCGCAACCACTTACACAACTGACACAAAAGGATAAAAAGTTCAAATGGGGTACGAAACAAGAGGATGCATTTAATACATTGAAAGATAAGTTGTGTAATGCACCAATATTGGCGCTCCTTGAGGGGTCTGACGGATTCGTTGTGTACTGTGACACGTCGCATCAAGGCTTAGGTTGTGTGCTTATGCAAAAGGATAAAGTGATTGCATACGCGTCGTGACAACTTAAGAATCACGAAAAGAATTACACCACCCATGACCTGGAGTTAGGCGCGGTGGTCTTTGCTCTTAAGATCTGGAGGCACTATTTGTATGGTACAAAGTGTGTCGTTTATACCGACTACAAGAGCCTTCAGCATATTTTTGACCAAAAGGAATTGAACATGAGACAGCGACGTTGGATTGAATTGCTTAGTGATTACAACTGTGAAATCCGGTATCACCCGGGTAAAGCAAACGTAGTGGCAGATGCTCTAAGTCGAAAGGAAAAAGTCAAACCTGTACACATTCGGGCCCTACGAATGACCATTCATTCGGATATTAAGACTCATATTATTGCTGCTCAAGTTGAAGCAATAAAGGAAACAAACGTATAGAGTGAAGTGTTGAGAGGCCTGGACAGACAGTTCGAACAAAAGGAAGATGGAGGATTATACTTTGTGGGTAGAATTTGGGTACTAATTACGGGGAATGCACAAGAGATTGTATTGAACGAGGCACACAAGTTGAAGTATTCGGTACACCCTGGTACGGATAAAATGTATCACGATCTTAGAGATTTATACTGGTGGCCTGGAATGAAAATAGATATAGCGGTCTATGTTAGTAAGTGTTTAACGTGTGCGAAGGTCAAGGCAGAACATCAGAGACCATCAGGTTTATTGCAGCAACCTGAAATCCCTAAATGGAAGTGGGAAAATATTACTATGGACTTTTACGAAGCTACCAAGGACTAGTAGTGGGCATGATACGATTTGGGTTATTGTGGATCGAATGACCAAATCTGCACATTTCCTCGCTATACGCGAAGACTACAAAATGGAAAAGTTGGCAAGGATCTATATTAGTGAAGTTGTGTCTAGACATGGGGTACCTGTGTCAATCATCTTCGATTGGGATGCACGATTCACATCCTGATTTTGGCAATCCTTGCAGAATTCATTGGGGACACGCCTTGACATGAGTACAGCCTATCACCCTCAGACCGATGGCTAGAGTGAGCGTATGATTCAGACCTTGGAGGACATGCTGAGGGCTTGCACAATTGACTTTGGTGGCAACTAGGACACTCACCTTCCATTGGTGGAGTTTTTGTACAATAATAGTTACCATACAAGCATTGGATGTGCACCATTTGAGGCATTATATGGGTGTAAGTGTAGGTCGCCGGTATGTTGGGCAGAGGTTGGGGAAAGCCAGATGATTGGACTCGAGATCATACAAGAGACTACCGACAAGGTGTTTCAGATTAGGGATAGGTTGAAGGTGGCCCAAGACCGTTAGAAAAGCTATGCCGATAATCAAAGGAAGCCATTAGAGTTCACTGTTAGGGATAACGTTCTATTAAAAGTGTCGCCTTGGAAAGGCATTGTTCGTTTTGGCAAAAGAAGCAAGTTAGCACCAAGGTATGTTGGTCCGTTCAAGATTATTAAATGAATTGGTCCTGTTGCAATTGACTGGAATTACCGCAGAAGTTAAACGGCATACATGACACATTCCATGTTTCAAACCTCAAGAAGTGTCTTGCTGATGAGACGTTGCATGTGCCACTCGAGGAAATTCAATTGGATGAAAAACTTCAATTTGTTGAAGAACCATTGGAGATCATGGACCGAGAGATAAAGACGCTGAAGCATAGCAAGTTTCCTATGTGTTGAAGGCATTAGTAAAACACTAATAAACAAATGAAAAACACAATACTCAGTACTAAGTTGTTCATAAGCATTTAACTAATACGGTCAAACAAAAGTAACATGGTTCATTAGGTTTGAACAAATGTGAACAACACTATTCACCGCATTTGTTTTTGTAAGTGAAGAACTGTTCATCGCATTTGTTTATGCTGATAACAGTTGACAACTTTTTGTTCAACCGCATTAGTTTTTTAAGGTAACAGTAAAATTTGCAAACTAAGCATTTGTTCAATCACATTTGTTTATGCGGTGAACAACATACTTTGCGGATTAGGCAATTGTTCAATCACATTTGTTTTTGCGATAAACAGTGTACTTTGTGGTTTAAAACTTTAAACTCGCATTTGTCTTTCAAACACCTATTTAAACTCAACAACAGACCACATTTAATACTTTTCAAATTTGAGAGAGATAAATAGTATGATGGGTGTTCAAGTTTTAGACAAGCAATTTCTTCCATTTCTCATTGATTCAGCACAAGTTTTACATCATATCATCATCCTAATCAATCATCTACCTAAGTAATATCGATTAAAAGGTGATTATCCATGTTTGTTCAAATCAATCGACTCAAAATGAAAAACCAATGATAAACCCTAGGTTTAGAATAAAAAAGGATGAACATCAATCACAAAATAACAAACAATTAGACACCTACAAACCTCTTTAAATGATTATAACATTGATTATGTCAAAGATTAAGACTTATGAATTCCTGATGGTATTTGGTCGAATAGGGGTTATGGTTTTGAACAAATACAACATCAAATTCAACTGTTATAATGGTTAAAGATAGTTGTTTTGAACTTAAAATAAAAACATAACATGATTAAAACATAAAAGATTGAAAATCATTAGTTTGATTGGTATGCATGTAATACAATAGTGCTACATAAATCCAATTTTGACTTCTGAGAGTCAAACCTTGACTCACTTAGTTAAAATCAAATTGATATTTCACATGAACAATATCATATGAACTATCATCATCATGTTAGCTTACACATTTGAATTTTATATAGAATATGGCTAATCTAAGTTGGAGAAAAAGTCATAACATAAGGGGTTTTCTAGACCCGAATGTGTCTGAGGTTACTAACTTGAGAGACATGATCTGCTTCATCTTGACTACCAGATTAGCTTATGTTATTATAGTGAAACTAGTGATCTATGAGAAGTTTATTAGTTGTATTTGGAGAATTCCTAAAGTCAATATTGTTGATTACGTACCAACCATTTCTGGTAGGACTGATGATTAGCAAGTGCTTGTTATCTCTGAACAAAGTATGAGACAATTTCTATAGTTTGGAGATGATGCTGGTGAACCATAAGAAATAGATGAAGATGAGTTGCTTACCTTCTTTTATAACATTAGTTATGAAGGTTGTCTTGAAGAGAAGCAAATAGTCAAAGGCCAAATGAACTGGCAATGGAGATTTCTAGTCCACTACTTCTAACACTGTTTATCAAAGATGAACACTGGCTGGAATGATAATCCCCACACAATATCATCAGATATTTGTGCCCTATATAATTCAATATGTCTTCTTATGTGTTTAGTCGGATGTTATCAAATATTGGTGAAAGAAGATGTGACATACGTCACCAAAATAGGTACGTCGACTTTGACATTAGATTTGGATTTTGGCTTTTGACCCATAACTAACCAATGCATCCCCACCAAACAATACAACAGCTACCTCTAACACTAAAGAATCTGGTTTGATTATTTTGCAGGATGGTACTTATGATTGGAGCATGTATGAGAAGGAAGTGCTTGCTGAAAATCATGGCCAACATGGAAAACAAAGTGCCTCCAATGGCCACTGAGGTAATACAAAGGTTGTGCTCTCCCGCTTGCATAGATAAAGTAGAAAGATATAGATCTCATGCTCAACAATTGGCTGATAAAGTAAAAGAAACCTTACTTCTAAATGAATCTCATGTAAGAGAACACAAACTTTATCAAGTTAAAATTAATTCTTTACAAAAGGATTTAGATAAACTTGTGTCTGAAAATTAAAATCTATATGCACAAGTTGAGCATCTGACTACATCTTTAACCAAATCTATGTCAGAGCATGCATCTACTGAGGTGAAACTGCAGAAATTCCAATTTTCTTCAGAACAATATGAGAAATTGTTAAACTCTTATATTGAGTCTAAGAACAAATCAGGATTGGGATTTCAAGCAGTTGCACCACCAGTTAACAACAATTACATTCCTTTACCTGATTTAATGACCAACAGTTTAACTAATCACTTTGTATCCAGTAACAAACATGAGACATCAGATAAACATGATTTGTATGAGCCATCTGAATCTAATTCATCTGAATCAGAATCAGAATTGTCAAAATTTGATTATGACAACTGTGATGACTTAGATGAAGAGGATGAGACTAATAATGCTGGGTTGGGTAAGGATAAAACTATGTTAAAAGAATACTCAATTCCAAAGGTACTAAATGAACTTAAACTACCCTATCCACCAAAACAAATAAATCTGCTAAAGACAATCCACACAAGAACTGAGCAATTAAATGACGGCATACATGCATTTAATAAATTAAATAAAGAAAAGTCAGGAAAAAGAGGATCAGGAGATAAGAACATAACTTCCGCAGATCATCTACGGAAGAAATCAGAACAGACCAAGAAAAAGGTCACAAAAGATACAACACAAGAACCTTTTGATATCATGTCCGGAAGAGGAAAAGACTCATCAACAGATAAAATTGATAAGGAATTAAAGAAGCAAAAACTGATGAACAAGAAGAAGGCAAAGAAAAGGAATGAATCTGAAAGTGAAGATGAAGTTTACTGTAAATGGTGTGACATGCACAACCACAGCACAGAAGAATGCTACTTCAGCAGCTATTGCTCAATATGCAGCATGAACAATCACATGACTTCAGATTGTTACTTCAACAAATATTGTGCAATATGCAACAAAAACAACCATACTACAAAGGAATGCTACTTCAATAAGAAGAACAAAACAAAGATCATCAAGACAAAGAAATTAAATACCTCTGAGTCAGAATCATAATCTTCTGAAGATGATTGAGATTCAAACCAAAAGAGACAACAACAAAAACAAAAAGTTACTAAGAAAAACAACAAAGTTGCTGAGGTGAACTTAAAGAAGAAGAAGAAATCACATGTGCAAAAGAATGCACCACACAAAAAGGTAGCACTTAAGGAAGAAAACAACTTCTTTGATCACTTTGACAAAGACAATGATGGGCCTAAGTCCAAAGCAAAGGATGCAGAAACATCAAAGAAGAAGTCTCAAACAAAATTGACTAACCAAGTTAGTATGAATCAAGAAGACATCACCTCAACCTCATCAACCAATCCATCCTCACCCAAAACTAAACATAATGAATTAATTGACGTTAAAGTTAATCTAAAATCTTCAAGTCTTACTCATGAGAATGTTGATAAATTAGATAACAATGTCAAGCCCAAGACCAGCAAGGCTTGGGCTCCTAAGTCTAACTAAGTACATTTTTGTACAGGAACATCCAAGGAGGGCTGACAACAAGTGGTATGTTGACAGTGGCTGTTCCAGATATATGACAGGAGACTGCACCCTCTTGCAGGATTTCAAACATAAGAATGCTTCATATGTAGCATTTGGTGGGGATAAGAAGGGAGGTAAAATTACTGGTAAAGGAATGGTAACAAATGGAGTTTTAATGTTTGAAAAAGTTAACTTTTGTGAAAACTTATAGTTTAACTTACTTAGTGTATCACAAATATGTGACCAACACTATACTACTTTCTTTGATAACACTGATTGCTTCATTCTTAAGCCAGGTTTCAGAATTCTAGAAGACTGGATCATTCTTAAAGCACCAAGAAAAGGTAACACCTATGTGTTGGATATGAACAACACTACACTAACAAGCAAAGAAACATGCCTGATCTCTAAATCATTAGAAGATGAAGCACAACTCTGGCACAAAAGGATTGCTCATTCCAACATGAAGAACATGAATAAATTGGTGAAAAAAGACTTAGTCATTGGTGTTCCAAAGAAAGAATTTTACTATTCTACTCACTGTTTATCATGCTATAAAGGCAAACAACATAAAGTATCACATAAGTTAAAAACAATTAACATAAACACAACACCACTAAAGTTACTACACATGGATCTTTTTGGTCCAACCAATGTGTTAAGCATTGGCAAAAGGCAGTACTGTTTGGTGATTGTTGATGATTTCACTAGATTTACTTGGGTATTTTTCTTAAAACATAAAAGTGAAACATCAGAAATTTTAATGGAGTTCATCACTAAGATAGAAAATCAACTTGATCTAAAAATCAAGATACTGAGAAGTGATAATGGAACTGAATTTGTTAATTATGTATTAGATTCATTTTGCAGGGATATAGGCATAGCCAGGCAATTCAGTGCCCCAAGAACTCCACAATAGAAAATGGAGTTGCTGAAAGGAGAAATAGAACACTCATTGAAGCAGCAAGAACAATGTTGGCTGACTCACATTTGCCAATAACATTTTGGGCAGAAGCTGTGAACACAGCCTGCGCTGTTCAAAACAGAACCTTGATTGTCAAAGAACATAATAAAACACCCTATGAACTTCTGTTTAAAGTAAACCTTTTATAGGATATCTTAAAGCTTTTGGGTGTCATGTATCTGTATTAAACACAAAAGAACAATTAGGAAAATTTGCTGAAAAGGCCTATGATGATTTCTTTATTGGTTATTCATCAACATCTAAATCATATAGAATTTATATTCCACATGACAACATAGTGGAAGAAACTTCTAATGTATCCTTTGATGAATCCTTATTCCCATAGTCTGTGAAAGGATCATCTTGGCTGTTTGATATAGATGCATTAATTAACTCTGGTTATCTTAATGTGACAGGTGCTGCAGATACATGTTACCCCTATGTTCCTCCAAATATGGGTGTACCATTGACAGCTGATCCACCAAGAGTCATTACTACAGAAAACCAAAGTGATAATGATCCTAGTACATTAGTACAAACACAGAAAGATGGTTCAGATGTTTTTACTCCATGCACATCAGCAGCAATACCCTCTACTTTCGTAGATGTCTCTACTTCCGTAGATGTCTCAACTTCCGTAGATGTCTCTACTTCCGTAGATGTCCCTACTACAGATGTTGAAAATCATCCCACACCATTGTCACATACAGATATTCCTTGGACAGAGACCATAGCTGATCAAGTACCTGCTACGGAAGACATGCCCACTACCCCGGATGACATACATGTTCCTGCGGAAGCTCAGTCAGCTGCACCAGGAAATGAGATGAACTATTTTGTTGACTCTCCATCACAACTACCCTCATCTCCAACAACCAACATCACAAACCTAGATTCATCCATCAAAGTTAATGATGTACCAACAGTTAGAACACATAAGTATCACCTAATTGATAACATGATTGGTGACCTCAATAACAGAACTACCAGAAGACAAGGGGGAGCTGCAAACACTTGTCTATTCTCCTGTTTTCTATCTCAATTAGTTCCACCCAACATCACAGAAGCCTTAAAAGATAACAGCTGGATTGATGTAATGCAAGAAGAACTGCAGCAGTTCAGGAAACAGAAGGTGTGGAACCTAGTTGAACTCCCAGAAGGCCAATATCCTATTGGCACAAGGTGGTTATTCAAAAACAAGTTAGATGATAGGGGAATAATAATCAAAAACAAATCAAGACTAATTGTTCAAGGCTACACATAAGAGGAAGGCATAAACTATGATGAAGTCTTTGCACCAGTTGTAAGGATTGAGGCAATTAGAGTGTTCTTGGCATATGCATCATATAAGAAGTTCACAGTTTATCAAATGGACGTAAAGTGTGCCTTCTTATATGGTAAAATTGATGAAGAGGTCTATGTATCTCAGCCATAAGGATTTGAAGACCTGATTACTCTCACAGGGTGTACAAGCTTGACAAAGCATTATATGGCCTTCATCAAGCACCAAGAAAATGGTATGAAACACTGTCCAAGTTTCTTTTAAAACATGGATACAAGAGAGGAACAATTGACCAGACACTTTTCCTCAAACATGAACACCAAGACCTCTTAGTTGTAAAAATATATGTTAATGACATCATATTTGGATCAACAAACAAGAGACTTTGTGAAGTGTTTGAAGCCTTAATGCAATCTGAGTTTCAGATGAGTTCAATGGGAGAATTAACTTTCTTCTTAGGATTACAAGTTCATCAGAAAACATATGGCATCTTCATCAATCAAGAAAAGTATATCCTTTAAACATTAATGAAATATAACCTTACAGACTGTACATCATGCAAAACACCAGCATCTACTATAGATAAAATTGTACCAGATCCAACAGGGAAGTTTATTGATCAAACATTATATAGATCTATGATAGGATCCTTAATGTACTTAACTGCTAGTAGACCTGACATAATGTTTGCTGTGTGTGTGTGCTAGGTATCAAGCAGAACCAAAGGAGTCCCACTTGAATGTAGTAAAGAGAATATTCAGATACCTCAAAGGGACACCATCACTTGGACTATGGTATCCTAAAGAAGGAGACTTCAAGCTTTACTCCTATTCAGACAGTGACAACAGAGGATGCAACACCAATAGAAAGTCAACAACAGGAGGATGTCAATTCATAGGTCCAAGACTTGTGTCTTGGCAGTGCAAAAAGCAAACAAATGTTTCAGTATCCACAGCAGAGGCTGAATACATAGCTGCTTTAGCAGGCTGCTCCCAGATGCTATGGTTACAAAATCAATTACTTGATTATGGTTACAATTTTCTCCATACACCAATATATATAGACAACTCTGTTGCTATGTTTATTACTGCTAATCCAGTCCAACATAGTAAAACTAAGCATATAGAAATCAGATACCACTTTCTAAGAGATTGCTCAGAAAAGGGACTAATTAAATTGATCAAAGTAGATACAACAAATCAACTTGCTGACTTATTCACTAAGGCCTTTGATTCAGTAAGATTTAAGTTCTTAATTGAATCATTAGGCATGATCAACTTATAATAAGTTCAAAACATTAACATCAAGTATATAGGCTCATTAATGTGACATCCGGTAATTTTCCGTTACCAAACTCCGTTAGTTCCGTTAAGTCTTGCATACACGTGTCGGGAGCACACACTAGTTGTCGTTGAACGTTGGTGACTTAACAGTAATCAGTAATGTTAAATTGATGATAACTAAGTTAACAATGTGATTATTAAGTTATGCTTATGTGATTTAGATGTTAACTGTAATTTTATCGCGTAACGTGAAAACGTGCATATTTATTTCGTGTGTTTTGTGATAAATGGGAATTATGCATGATTGTTATTTGTGATTAATAATAATTGTGTTTAGTAGTTAAAAACTATTTAAAAACTATTCAAAAAGCCAAATACAAATTATAAGGGTTAAAAGGGTAATTATCATTAATAAAATTTAATCAAAAACCAAAATCCCAAACCCTAACCACCTACGGCCGCGACTTCATCCCCTCTCCCCCTCCCTTTGCGATTTCGGCCAAGAACACCAACAAAGCCATGGATTTGATCGATTTCAAGCATCACAACAAGTTAGAATCATCAATTGCAAGCCATTACACGTTTAAAGGTTAGATTTTTGTATGATTTGATGATTGTTCATGATTGGCCGAAAGTTCCATGCGAATTTTGCAATTGATGGTCGATTACATGTTGTTTGTTGATGTTAATGTGTTTGTTAGATAAATTACAAGTTAATTAACGTTAAGTATGCAATAAAGGTTGGATTTTTACGAGTTTTTATGGGATTTACATTAAGGCCGAAACCCTAGTTCGAATATTGCAATTGAAGGTCGATTTTTGGTTGTTTGTTGATGTTGTTATGTTAGTTATGTTAGATTGATGCTAGTTAACGTCGATTTTGCAAGAAAGCTTCGATTTTGATTTATGGTTCATAGGTTACTAATAATAGTAACTTTATTTTGCATGAATTGATGATTGGATGATGTATGAATGTTATGGATGTGTTTGTGATGATGATTAGATGCTAAGTTGATGTTATGAACAATTGAAAATCAAGAAGATGTGTTATAGTTCATACATTGCTAAAAATAGTAACTTTTGGTGTTGAATGTTGATGAATCATGATGATTAAGTGTTGTTGATCATGTTTAGATGTGGTCATGGACTTGAATTGGTATATAATTGATGAATTCATGAATGTAGTGTGAGTTTGATGAATTTGGGATGAACTTTCCCAAAAGGGAAACTTTAATTGTGCAAATCCTTGAATTGGATGATTTGAGCATGTTTGGGATATTAGGATCATGCTAGTGTGTTCATGGATGGTTTCTAAGGTGATTAAATGTGTTGTTTAGATTATATGAATGTTGATTTGGTTTGTTACCTGTTTTGGCCTGTTGTGATTCGCATGACTTGTATGACAATTGGTTGTATGATGATCTAGGTAGTACATGTGGTTAATGATGTGCTATATGTAATCAAGTTGTATGTTGATCATGTATGACATACTGTTGTGTTAGTATTAACGAATTATCACCTATAATGTCACCAACGGGTCAAACGGGTCAACTGGGTCAAATGTGTCTTGTCTTTCTTAAACCTTGAGTTCCTTGGTTTGTAGAGCACTTAGGGTTTCGTGTTGATTTTGTATACACGTACTTATGTACTCTTGTGTTCTAGGTGACCTTTGAAGGTTGTCTTTTTCTTTCAAGTTAAGCTCTAGGTTAATTCTTGCGCGCATCAGGTGAGTTCTTGCCCCACTCATTTTACATCATCTCTTTTGGGGGAGATAGCATACTGTTGATCATAAACGCTTTTATATATGAGTGTGTATAATATTGATATAGTGCTGTTTACCATGGAAAGTCCTCACACTTTCGGATTGTTAATATTGAATAGCGGGGAAATCTTGGGTAGTACTACTGGGTCTGACGAGCCCCACCTGTGCGACTCGAGGTCAAACGGGTGCAATTTTGTCCTAACACATATTCGTCACGACCTGGTAAGTCGTGACGGGAGGCAACAAACGTAACACAGTCAGCTTCGATCGCGAAATCACTATGATTAATATTTTTATGTTAATAGACTAGCTATCTATTGCAATACACTACTTATGCTCTGGAAACTGTTGATTGGTTTATATTTTAACGCAAACTCTTGAACTCACCAACCATGTGTTGACTTGTTTAGTATGCTATTCTCAGGTTAAGGTTGCCAGTTGCCTAGGAGCACGCACACCAGCATCGTTGAGTTGTCTACATTGTTTGTTTACACATTTGGGTTTATTTTCCTATTAAACATTTGTGTTTGGGGCGCGTATGTTTTGCGCATTCTCTTTACATACTACTTGTTTTGAGTTTTCTAGTTTTAAAAACGCTTCCGCAGTATTTTAAACGTTAGCTCTGGTTTTGTTGTTAATCATATAGAGTCGTTCTTGGTAACTAATGACTGAGATCCTGGTATGTCACGCGCCTCGCGGTAAAACCCCGCTCGCGGATTTTGAGGGTGTGACAGATTGGTATCAGAGCCATTGGTTATAGGGAACTAGGTTGCATACACACACTAGACTATAACCGCACAGTTGTTAGTTACTTATCGCTTACTCTCCTTACTGTATACTCATTGGCATACGCAACACGTACTTCGCAGCATGGCATCGTCGTCCAGGAATTTAGGCAAGAGACCTGCACGATCTGAGTCACCTCCTACCTCTCCCGTACCTGATAGGGGATTTAACTGGCCTCGACATCCTTATCCTCCTAGCGAGATAGACTGGGATCAGCCTTTCATACCTCCTGAGCTCGATCCTCCGCGTAACTGGGATTTCTACCCCACTTACATAAACCGTATGGCTTATAGAGAGCGCGTACCACCAGTAGCACCTACACGACCTAGGACTAGGTCATCAACCGCCTCTACTTTGCCTACACTTCCTACCTTGAGCATCCCTCTGGAGCAGGCATTTGCAGCCCTAGTAGCCACACTGGACACAGAGCGACAGCGGATTAGAGGACTCACTGATGAGAACTCTGCATTACGATCTGAGATGCGTCAGCTGCGTTTCCAGGTAGATACGCTTCAGGAGCGACTTTCGATGGCCATTGGTGGACATCATACTCTGGCAGGCAACGTGGTAGCACTTAGTGAGCGCATGGACGCACAGGAGCACCATAATATGGAGATCGATAATAGGTTTGCTGAGTTAGAGGCACAGCTAGCAGCACTCCAGATTGCTGAAGCTCCTGCACCTTTGGTGGACCCTGATGAGGAAGACCCAGAAGAAGAACCCGAGGAAGCCCCCGAAGAAGAACCAGTAGAGATGGATGAGGACAGTGACGGATCTGACGTACTGGACTGATCCTACCTTTTAAATGACTTGGACTATGTAGTGTTTCTTTTCTTTGAAACCTATGTGGGAAGGGTTGTTTCCCACCCAACTGACAAACTTAAATTTTGACATTGATGGAATATTTTGTGATTCAATTGCAAATTATTTATCTTTGATTATTATTTCTGTTATAAATGTTGTGGTTGTGGTGAATGCATTATTTCTTATTGTTTACTGTACCTTGATGAGATTAATGTGTTGGATGTTACTCATTATTGTAATTGTGAATTTTAAAGTGAAATATGGACGCACGTGGACGAGGACGTGGGCGTGGTCGTGGACGTGGCGCCGGAGGCCATGGAGCCGGAGCCATAAACATGACGCCTGCGGAATTGGCGGCATTAATTAATGAACATGTTCAGGCGGCAGTGGCTGCTGCCCAACCGGGACAACCTGCAGGTAAATGATAACAAGAGGTTAAACTGATTATCCTAGTTATTTGTCTAGGATATCTGACTAATATTTGGATTGTCAAAACAGGACCACCACCATGTACCTACAAGTCCTTCATGGACTGTAAACCCCATACCTACAGCGGGACGGAAGGAGCTGTAGGGCTTGTAAGGTGGTTTGAGAAGACAGAGTCTGTCTTTGCGAAATGCAACTGCCCGCCTGCTGATCAGGTGAAGTATGCCACCGGGACATTGGAAGGCGCAACACTTTCCTGGTGGAATGCCCAGGTACAAATGCTGGGTCAAGCCATGGCCAATGAACTACCTTGGGATGAATTCAAAGAAATCATGACTGAAGAATATTGCCCCCGGAATGAAGTGCAGAAACTGGAGATTGAGTTCTGGCAACTCAAAATGCAAGGCTCAGAAATTGAAGCCTACACAACTCGTACTCATGAGTTAGCCACTTTATGCCCAGGGATGGTGAATGAAATGCACAAGAGGGTGGAGCATTATATACGGGGATTGGTGCCTGAAATTCAAAGTATGGTAACTGCTTCTAACCCCACTACCATACAACAAGCTATCCGAACAGCCCACAGGCTGACTGACCAGGCAGTTGAGCAAGGTCGGTTACCTAAACGGGGTGCGGTGGCAAGCGTGCCCGACCAGAAACGCAAGTGGGATGGTTCAAGCAACAAGGGATCGTCATCCAGTAGCCAATCTCAACCTCAACAACAGCAGCAAAGTCAGCAACAGCAACGGAAGTTCGATAACAACCGAAGCTTCAACCAGGCGCACTCAAATCAAGGACCCGGCGGGTATGGTGGAAGACTGCCGAAGTGCAACCGGTGTAACTACCACCATGTGGGTCGGTGTGATAACTTCAAGTGTCAACGTTGTGGGAAGATTGGTCATGCAGCCAAAGACTGTCGGGGTGAACTGATGAGAAAGTCACAACAATCACAAGAAACTCCGAAAGGTTGTTTTGAATGCGGAAAAGAAGGCCATTACAAACGCAACTGTCCCCAGCTTAAGAGGAATGGTAATGGTAACAACAACAATGGGAACAACAACAATAATAACAATGGCAACAACAATAACAACAACAATGGTAATGGCAACAACAATGGAGGCAATAATAACAATGGAGCCAAAGGAAGAGCCTTCGTCATTGGCTCAGGTGAGGCTCTAAACGACCCTACAACAGTAACTGGTAAATTTTTGGTTAATGGTTGTTTTGCTACTGTATTATTCGATACCGGAGCCGATAGAAGTTTCGTGTCCACTAGGTTCTGTAGTCTTTTAAGTGATATGCCCTCAGCCTTAGAATCTAAATACACCGTAGAGTTAGCTGACGGTACACAGATTCACGTAACCATATTCTTAGAGACTGCAAGATAGAGCTTGCTGGTCATACATTCACCATAGATCTCATGCCTGTTACGTTAGGAAGTTTTGATGTGGTAGTAGGCATGGATTGGCTTTCCGATAAACAAGCAGAAGTCATATGCCACGAGAAGATCATACGGATTCCCCTTGGTGAAGAAGTCCTTACGGTCAGAGGTGATAGGAGTGGTGCGGTGATAGGCATCATCTCGTTTATGAAGGCACAAAAGTTGTTACGAAAGGGTCGACTAGCCATATTAGCACTCGTCACAGATAAACAGACTGAGGAAAAGAAGATAGAGGATATCCCCGTAGTTCGTGAGTTTCTCGAGGTGTTTCCGGAAGACCTTCCTGGATTACCGCCTCATCGTCAAGTTGAATTCCAGATTGAGTTGACTCCAGGAGCCGCTCCAATTGCGAGAGCACCGTACCGATTAGCTCCGAACGAACTGCAGGAATTATCCGCTCAACTACAAGAGTTGTTGGATAAAGGGTTCATCCGACCGAGTTCGTCGCCCTGGGGAGCGCCAGTTCTATTTGTGAAGAAGAAGGATGGTACATTTCGAATGTGCATTGACTATAGGGAACTGAACAAGGTTACTATCAAGAATAGATATCCCTTACCTCGTATCGATGATTTGTTTGATCAACTGCAAGGATCAAGCTATTACTCTAAGATTGATCTGAGGTCTGGGTATCATCAGCTGAGAGTTCGAGAAGAGGACATCTCGAAGACTGCTTTCCGTACACGATATGGTCACTATGAATTTTTGGTCATGCCATTTGGGTTGACGAATGCACCAGCAGTATTCATGGACCTCATGAATCGCGTGTGCAAACCCTATCTTGATCAGTTTGTTATCGTCTTTATTGATGACATACTGATATACTCAAGGACCGAGGAAGAACATGAGAAGCACTTACGTTTAATCTTGGAATTACTTAGAAAGGAACAACTGTACGCAAAGTTTTCTAAGTGTGATTTCTGGATACGTGAGGTACAATTCTTGGGTCATATTGTCAACGAGAAGGGAATACATGTTGATCCTGCTAAGATAGAAGCGATAAAGAATTGGTCTATTCCTAAGACACCGAGTGAGATACGACAATTCCTTGGATTAGCGGGATATTATCGACGATTCATTGAAGGATTCTCTAAGATTGCACAACCTCTCACAGCCTTGACTCACAAAGGAACGACGTACAAATGGGGTGAGAGTCAGGAATCTGCTTTTCAGTTGCTGAAACATAAATTGTGTAGCGCACCAATATTAGCGTTACCGGATGGTAGCGATGACTTCGTAGTCTACTGCGACGCTTCTATTCAAGGACTTGGATGCGTCCTGATGCAGCGGGATAAAGTGATAGCTTACGCCTCTAGACAATTGAAGATTCATGAGAAGAACTATACCACCCATGACTTGGAACTGGGTGCGGTAGTTTTTGCCTTAAAGATCTGGAGACATTACTTGTACGGTACCAAATGCACCATCTACACCGATCACAAGAGTCTTCAGCACATCTTTGAGCAAAAGGAGTTGAACATGAGGCAAAGACGCTGGGTGGAATTGTTAAACGACTATGATTGTGCTATTAAGTACCACCCGGGAAAGCAAATGTAGTTGCTGATGCGTTGAGTAGAAAAGAGACTGCTAAACCTCGACGTGTGCGAGCTCTGCAACTAACGATTAGTACGCAATTACCTGAACAAATCCGAGAGGCTCAAACAGAAGCTTTGAAAGCAGAAAACATTGGGTCTGAATCGTTAAGGGGTATGGAAAAACAATTGGAAGTAAAAGCGGATGGAATTCGTTACTTCATGGATAGGCTATGGGTACCTCTACATGGAAATCTGAGAGACTTGGTCATGATTGAGGCTCACAAGTCCAAGTATTCTATACATCCTGGATCTGACAAGATGTACCACGATTTGAAGGCGCACTATTGGTGGCCTAACATGAAAGCAGATGTAGCTACTTATGTGAGTAAGTGTCTGACCTGCTCGAAGGTTAAAGTGGAGTATCAGAAACCATCTGGTCTACTACAACAACCCGAGATCCCTATGTGGAAGTGGGATCAAATATCAATGGATTTTATTACTAAGTTACCTCGCACTTCTACGGGTTGTGATACAATATGGGTTATTGTGGATCGATTAACAAAATCTGCTCATTTCCTAGCGATTAAGGAAACAGATAAAATGGAGAAGTTAACCCGACTTTATCTGAAGGAGATCGTTTCGAGGCATGGAGTACCAATCTCAATTATTTCTGATCGCGATTCTCGTTTCACATCACACTTCTGGCAGTCGTTGCAGAAAGCTTTAGGTACGCGATTGGATATGAGTACTGCTTATCATCCACAGACTGATGGTCAAAGCGAGCGTACTATACAGACTTTGGAGGACATGTTACGTGCTTGTGTGATTGACTTCGGGAATAACTGGGAAGTTCACCTACCATTGGTGGAATTTTCTTACAACAACAGTTATCACACTAGTATAAAGGCAGCACCATTTGAAGCTTTATATGGGAGAAAGTGTAGATCGCCAGTTTGCTGGGCTGAAATTGGTGATAGTCAATTAACGGGTCCTGAGTTAGTACACGAGACAACTGAGAAGATTGTTCAGATAAGAAACCGCATGGCCGCAGCGCGAGACAGACAGAAAAGCTATGCTGACAAACGACGAAAACCTTTGGAATTTCAGATAGGTGACAAAGTTTTGCTAAAAGTCTCACCATGGAAAGGTGTAGTTCGGTTTGGTAAGCGAGGAAAGCTAAATCCGAGATACGTTGGACCATTTGAGATAGTGGAAAGAATTGGTCCAGTGGCTTATCGACTAGCCTTACCTGATTCATTGAGTGGAATCCATGATGTATTCCATGTTTCAAACCTAAAGAAATGTTTAACGGATGAAACGATGGTCGTACCACTGGAAGAAGTTCAAGTAGATGAACAACTACGCTTCATTGACGAACCGGTCGAGGTGATGGATCGTGAGGTGAAAACGCTTAAGCAAAGCAAGATACCCATCGTCAAAGTTCGTTGGAACTCGAGACGTGGACCAGAATTCACGTGGGAACGTGAAGACCAAATGCAGTAGACCAGTGATGGAACACTCACCATGTAACGCAATTTTCGGGACGAAAATTCTTTCAACATGGGGATAATGTGACATCCGGTAATTTTCCGTTACCAAACTCCGTTAGTTCCGTTAAGTCTTGCATACACGTGTCGGGAGCACACACTAGTTGTCGTTGAACGTTGGTGACTTAACAGTAATCAGTAATGTTAAATTGATGATAACTAAGTTAACAATGTGATTATTAAGTTATGCTTATGTGATTTAGATGTTAACTGTAATTTTATCGCGTAACGTGAAAACGTGCATATTTATTTCGTGTGTTTTGTGATAAATGGGAATTATGCATGATTGTTATTTGTGATTAATAATAATTGTGTTTAGTAGTTAAAAACTATTTAAAAACTATTCAAAAAGCCAAATACAAATTATAAGGGTTAAAAGGGTAATTATCATTAATAAAATTTAATCAAAAACCAAAATCCCAAACCCTAACCACCTACGGCCGCGACTTCATCCCCTCTCCCCTCCCTTTGCGATTTCGGCCAAGAACACCAACAAAGCCATGGATTTGATCGATTTCAAGCATCACAACAAGTTAGAATCATCAATTGCAAGCCATTACACGTTTAAAGGTTAGATTTTTGTATGATTTGATGATTGTTCATGATTGGCCGAAAGTTCCATGCGAATTTTGCAATTGATGGTCGATTACATGTTGTTTGTTGATGTTAATGTGTTTGTTAGATAATTACAAGTTAATTAACGTTAAGTATGCAATAAAGGTTGGATTTTTACGAGTTTTTATGGGATTTACATTAAGGCCGAAACCCTAGTTCGAATATTGCAATTGAAGGTCGATTTTTGGTTGTTTGTTGATGTTGTTATGTTAGTTATGTTAGATTGATGCTAGTTAACGTCGATTTTGCAAGAAAGCTTCGATTTTGATTTATGGTTCATAGGTTACTAATAATAGTAACTTTATTTTGCATGAATTGATGATTGGATGATGTATGAATGTTATGGATGTGTTTGTGATGATGATTAGATGCTAAGTTGATGTTATGAACAATTGAAAATCAAGAAGATGTGTTATAGTTCATACATTGCTAAAAATAGTAACTTTTGGTGTTGAATGTTGATGAATCATGATGATTAAGTGTTGTTGATCATGTTTAGATGTGGTCATGGACTTGAATTGGTATATAATTGATGAATTCATGAATGTAGTGTGAGTTTGATGAATTTGGGATGAACTTTCCCAAAAGGGAAACTTTAATTGTGCAAATCCTTGAATTGGATGATTTGAGCATGTTTGGGATATTAGGATCATGCTAGTGTGTTCATGATGGTTTCTAAGGTGATTAAATGTGTTGTTTAGATTATATGAATGTTGATTTGGTTTGTTACCTGTTTTGGCCTGTTGTGATTCGCATGACTTGTATGACAATTGGTTGTATGATGATCTAGGTAGTACATGTGGTTAATGATGTGCTATATGTAATCAAGTTGTATGTTGATCATGTATGACATACTGTTGTGTTAGTATTAACGAATTATCACCTATAATGTCACCAACGGGTCAAACGGGTCAACTGGGTCAAATGTGTCTTGTCTTTCTTAAACCTTGAGTTCCTTGGTTTGTAGAGCACTTAGGGTTTCGTGTTGATTTTGTATACACGTACTTATGTACTCTTGTGTTCTAGGTGACCTTTGAAGGTTGTCTTTTTCTTTCAAGTTAAGCTCTAGGTTAATTCTTGCGCGCATCAGGTGAGTTCTTGCCCCACTCATTTTACATCATCTCTTTTGGGGGAGATAGCATACTGTTGATCATAAACGCTTTTATATATGAGTGTGTATAATATTGATATAGTGCTGTTTACCATGGAAAGTCCTCACACTTTCGGATTGTTAATATTGAATAGCGGGGAAATCTTGGGTAGTACTACTGGGTCTGACGAGCCCCACCTGTGCGACTCGAGGTCAAACGGGTGCAATTTTGTCCTAACACATATTCGTCACGACCTGGTAAGTCGTGACGGGAGGCAACAAACGTAACACAGTCAGCTTCGATCGCGAAATCACTATGATTAATATTTTTATGTTAATAGACTAGCATCTATTGCAATACACTACTTATGCTCTGGAAACTGTTGATTGGTTTATATTTTAACGCAAACTCTTGAACTCACCAACCATGTGTTGACTTGTTTAGTATGCTATTCTCAGGTTAAGGTTGCCAGTTGCCTAGGAGCACGCACACTAGCATCGTTGAGTTGTCTACATTGTTTGTTTACACATTTGGGTTTATTTTCCTATTAAACATTTGTGTTTGGGGCGCGTATGTTTTGCGCATTCTCTTTACATACTACTTGTTTTGAGTTTTTTAGTTTTAAAAAACGCTTCCGCAGTATTTTAAACGTTAGCTCTGGTTTTGTTGTTAATCATATAGAGTCGTTCTTGGTAACTAATGACTGAGATCCTGGTATGTCACGCGCCTCGCGGTAAAACCCCGCTCGCGGATTTTGAGGGTGTGACAATTAACTATGCTCATATGAGGATACAACATAAACTTATGTGTAAGGATTTTGATAATCTAAAGATATGATAGTATGCTATAAACATGACATATATCCTGCCTGCACCCAACCAACTAACTACTGATCTGATGTGTTGAATATGTGAATAGGTTTATCCTGAGTGGAATATAAGTTATTTCATGCTTAACATAAATCCTAGATGACTTAGTATGGACAAGTCACTGTGAGGAGTTGACAAGTAAGTCTCATCAGAAAGTACACAACTCATCACTCATACACACTTACTATGTTATAACACCTTATAAACTCTATCTTTGTGCATCATGACCCTCTGTTTTGCGTGAGCAAAGACGTGGGTCAAAGGCCACCTCTGTTTTACGTAAGTAAAGACCTGGTGACCAGATGCTGATCATTAAAAGTTCCAAAAGGAACTGCTCTCAAAAAAATCCTAAAGGATTAACTACATAGTATTACAAGAGTATACATACAAGGCATTAATAAGACCTCAAAGAAATCTTAAGATAGAGCTTATAATCTATGAAACTTGGTCTTTGTGATAAAGTGTTGAATTGATCACATTCTAGGAGACAAACTTTCCCACTCCTTGCATGATGCATTCATACTTGTTTATCTTTAATTCTACCAAACATGATAACTAGCAGGACATGCCCACTTTACACTCTAGATTGAACTTCTGCGGATCACTATATTCGCAATTTACACTACATCCAGTAGGCCTTTAACTCACCCAACATAAGCAGGAATGTGTCTGATTAATAGTATGATCCTTAGTTTCTCAACCAATTGCCTGACACGGCACACTAGACTCATATGATTTTCAGTTACACATATTCACTAATCTTGCGATTTCCTTATAATTTTTTGATAATCTCATCCATAGATGATTAATCACAAATTTAGGGGGGAGTAGTACCTCGTGAACCTTAGTATAACTGATCAATTAGTTCCCTTAATCTGAGTAGCATATCTGATCAATTAATTCCTTTCGGAACAGATTTACTACGAAAAATATGAGCTAACTTCCGTAGATTAGATGGTGAAATATGCTCATCCGCAGATGTTTCAGCGGAAGACGCATGGGTCCACTTCCGTAGATAAAAGTACGAAAGAAACAGAACTATGCTTTGCGTAATGTGATCATTAATTTCTTTTAACTGCTTTTAAAGAAATTATCAGGACATAGTTAATGACCTTGGAGGGATAAAAAGTGTAAATAGGTCCCACATATTAGACAGCCTGTCCGAAAAGGTATATAAAGGCACTTCGACCTTTGGCCTTTCTATTCATTTTCAAAACACACTCTGACCTAAAAAACATTTCATCCAAAACCCACTTCCACATCACCAAAATCAATCACTGTAAACACCAATCATCTCTGCTATCATGGCGAACAGATTCGTAAAGGACCACAATGTGTGTGCTTTCTTGAACCCAGATGTGGATGACGAGTGCAGGGTCATTATACAATACCTGCGGAGAACACGACTCCATTATGCACTAACAGCAGACCCCCTCATCTTTCAATCTCACATGATCGACTTTTGGAGCTCCACACAAGTAGGAAATGAGGGAGAAGGATCTGTTATCACGGCATTCAGAGGGAATCTACCCCTATGGATAGATGAAGAAACATTACGCAGAGTATTAGAATTAGGAGATGAAGACGTAGGGCATCCTGATGTATTCGATCATAAATATATTCAGAAAGTGTTTGCCCCTATGTGGTATGATGGTGACTACGAGCACGGAGAGATCAAGAAGGGAAGATTATGCAAGCCCTATTGATTTTTATGTCACACGTACCTCAAGTGCCTATCCAACCGGAAATCTGGTTTAGACAGATTCTCAAGGCACATATCTTCCGGAATCATCGGCATATTTGAAGGATGGAAGTACAACTACGCCAAGTACATCCTCAATTGCCTACGTGACCACATAGGAGTACAAAAAGAGAATAATATGTTTATGTTCCCAAGATTCATTCAGCTCATCATTAATGATCAACTGCCGGGCGTGGAAAGCGAGGGAGATATTCTAGTACAAACACATCTAGGAAGATCCCTGCTCAATAAATTGAAAGGGCAGTATGAAGTAGGCGGTGTGGACATGTTCACTCATGTATTGGATGAACATGAGGACATTCCTCAAGAGCTAATGTGGGAAGAAGAGCAACCAACTGCTAGCTCATCAGTGCCATCTGCTACTCACTCACAGCCTCAAACACCACCACATACCTCACCCAAATCACCCTAACAAGAATCACAACTACCACCATGACCCATCCACTTGACATCTTGAAGTGAGAACACTGAACCCATCTCCCTTAGCCAATCACCAACTTCAATCAATACTGACTCAACTGAAGTAGTTGGTCAGGATGAGACTGAACCTTCACTCCTACACTCACAAAATTCCATCACATCAATTAATACTGATGCCACAGAGCCCATATCTCTTTCTCCAACTAAACCAATCATCTCTCCCACTCCCACTAAACACATTGTCAGCCCAACTCAAACAGAAGAGCTTAATCTTGATGAGAAAGAAGTTAAGGTTGTGAATGATGGAGAAACTAAAGAAATCTGCAGTGAAGCAGCAGATGTAGGTGAGGAAGTTTCACAGGATGAGGGTGCTTACACTGATGTAATTTCCTATAAAGAAGATGACTTGGAAGAAGAAGATATTAATGTAAGCAAACACTACTTGGTGTCCCAGTACAACAACCTTATACTGAAGAGTAACAAAAGGATGGAAAAGCTGAGAAGGATGAAAAAGGAGTTGAATAAGAAAGTTGAAGCCATTAGAAGCCTGGAGAGCAGAGTAAAAAGGATGAGGGAAGATGAAGTAATAAGCAATGAAGTAATAGATGCTTTAAACAATCTGGTAGATGAGAAAGCTGCAAGTCTGAGGCTAAAAAATAATGAGATTGAAAGTTTAAAGAAGAAATTGACTGAGGCTGAACAGACTAAAGGTGAAACAGCAATGATCACCTACAGCAGAATAAGGAAGTATTTGGGGAAGTTAGCTGATGCATCTAGAGAATCATCAAAGAAGATCAAAATAGATTCTCCTGAGTATCAAACTCAATTAAAACAAGTAAAAGAAAGTGATCCTGAATAGGAAGAGCTGACTAAAGAAGAATCTGATGAGAGCAAACAAGAAGATCTGCTGTCAACCAGAGACATCCTAGAGAAAAGACCCCAATCTGCCATGTTCGTGGACCTAATTAATAATGGTTTTCCATATGACATGGTAGAAAGGATGAATATGTCTAAGCTGATGTAGACAATAAAAGAATTTGATGCAGTGAGGATGATGATCCCAATGTGAAATTATGAATTATTCTCACAATTCAAGGAAATGGAGAAAACAAGAAAAGAATTGGGTCACTGTGATACATCCAAGCTGACCAGGTACAACATGATCTGTTGGCTGCAAAGTCACAAGCATAGCCAACATGAGCTTAAAGGAAGAACTATTAGAGAATTAAGGGTAATAATGGATTATGTTATAAAGGTAGAGCTAGAAACTAGTGTTAAATTTAGATCCGGAGCCCCCAATCCTGCATATCAACAACAATCACAAACCCCTGCTGAGCCTACTATGGTTCAAGCACAAGACATGCACAAAGGAACAGAAAAATTGATCAGAGAGCCAAGGGATTTAGTCCCACACAAGATCTGGCCTCTAGGCACTGCTGTGAGAGAGATCACTGAGAAAAAGCGTACATTAATACAATTCTTTGATCTAATCACAAGACCTAAAGAAGCAGAGGATCATCAAATAACTGCTTGGAAATATGATGGGGAATGGGATTGCACGCTTATTAAGAGGGCATCTGGCATGGTGCAATACTTTCCACGAGTAGAATAACTTCTTGCACTGCCAGATGAAGACCTTCATACACTACAAAATATTCCCATCATCAATTATCCCATAAGTCCAAGAGGAAGAGACTTCTTCGGACTTGTGACCAAACTAAGTCACAAGTTTAAGAGAGATGTTCTCAAGGAGGAAAGATTGGTGGATGCAGAGCACATGAGGAGAAAACTAAGGAAGTCTCAGTCCAAATCTCGAGTGATTGATGAAGAATTTTTGAAGAGAATAGGTGCTGAAGAAAAAGCTAGTGCATCCATCAAAACAATAGAAGGCAATCAGTTTACATTCCCTATTACTGAATGGGGATATGTTGAGAAGAATAAAGAATTGGTTCTGCTGAGGAATGATCCTCAACAGAGGAGAAAGTATGAAGCTGGTCAGCTCATTGGGACTGAAATAAAACCAATAACAGAGTTAAGGATTTCAGAACAGGACGAATTGGAGGTGGTGTCAAACAATAGTGTTGTTGCAACACTCACCACAGAAGAGGATGTCCTGGGCTTGAAATACAAAACTTTGAAGAGGATGAGCTGAAGGGAGATCAAGATTAAGTATGAAGATCAACAAGTGACTGCTAATTACTTCAAAGTAATGATTTTGTCGAGAGTGAATGAGCTTAAAGTGCTAAACCAATTATTACTAGAGTCTAAACCTAAGGGGGAGTACTGTTAAGGATAGAACTCATGTGTAGGTTTAGATGATAAGATCACTCTTGTAATCATAATTGTAATTATTGTTCTTGATGATATAATATGAATATATTTGATTATAATTGTGTTTATGAATTAAATAACATTTATTTTGCAATTCATATATTCATCTATGATATAACATATTTCAGAATATGTGTGAATGTGCAGGAAACATTAAACACTGTCAATTTGGAAAATTGACCAAGTGTTGGAACAACTGCTGATGAATAAAGTGTTCTTCCGTAGATGTTCTCGGGAGCATAACTGGAGTGTGCATCCGTAGATCTTCTGTGGAAGAACAACTTCAGTTAAACAAGAAAAGAACAAAGTGAAGCTACTGAAGGAGGGATTGCTGCGGAAGACAAGAACTCCTGCGGAAGCACAAGAACAATAGTTGCTACAGGACTGACTACCTGCGGAAGAGTAATTTCCTGCGGAAGGCCAATTAACTCAGAAGTCAACATCAAGTCAACAAGTCAACATGGCACAACATCAACAACATTAATGACGATTGAAGACGTTTTATTCAAGCGGATATTCCACGTCACATCAACAAATTTTATCATCAGTAGAATCATTGTAAATCACAAATTCCTAAGCCGATAAACATGGTGAAGATAATGATGATTAGCTTAATTATAGCAACAAAATAGCTAGGAATATAACAGCATTAGATCTCTATAAATAGATACGAGATCATCAACAGATGTAATCAAGAAATCATATAATAACAGTTGAGATTCATTAGAATCATCAGTATTGTATTCAAGATCAGCAATATCAATAGCAACAAGAAAGCATTACGATCAACATTATTGATTTCTCTCGTTTTGATTATTCTTATTTTATCTGTTTGATTGATTGATTTCGTATTATTAATAGATTAAACACCAAGTATTGATAATTCCGCGATCAATACTTGTTCAAATCAATACTGATAATTCCTGAACGATCCTTGTATTCACAATACGTAATATGAAACATAACAACAGGCCACAAGGAAGAGAAACACCAACAAACATAACCATTAAAACATCCCAGAGCTTAATCATAAATTTCCATCTTTCCCAAAATTTCAAAAAAATTTCTAAGGCATTTAGGCGCATGAGCACTATGCAGGCGCATGAGTACTATGCAGGCGCACGGGCACTTAGGCGCATGGGAAACTTAGGCGCATGAGCACTATGCAAACGCACGAACACTATGCAGGTGCATGAGCCTTACTTAGGCGCATGAGGAAATTCTAGGCGCATGAGTACTGCTTGGGCGCTTGATCAACACTTAAGCAAAATTTCAGGCTCATGGGGTATTGTTCGGGTTCATGATCAGGTACTTAGGCGCATGAACAAAATTCCAGGCGCATGGATACTATTGGGGCGCATGGGTTGGTACTTAGGCTTTTTGGCAAAAATTCTCATGCCCATGAGCCCTATTTGGGCGCATGAGAAGGGACTTAGGCGTCCAAGCAAGATTTCAGGCGCATAAATAGTAGTTATATTCAACTTATAAATTTCAGTCCCAATCATCATTCTAACATGTCCATAACTTAAATCTAACATACTAAGCACCTAAAACAAGCATAAAACCATAGAACACAACCAACCGTACACAAACATACATACGGTTACAAAATATAAACTGTAAAACATTTTTATATGCATTTTCAGCCCCAAAAATACGGTTAAAACAAGAAAACCGGGGATATAAAACTCACCAATTGCACCCTTCAAGTAAAACTCCACCAAACTTGAGGGCACAAAGAGTTCAAACAACCTAAACACACCAAAAACACATAACCAAGCACAAAGAACACATAAAAATCGCTTCCAAGGTTGAAAACCCAACAAAACCGAACAAAAACACAAAGAAACACTCACCAAATGCGAAAACTCAGCTTCAATTTCCTTGAAACCGAGAGAAAACTTCAGCTTCTTTCTTCTTCTTGACCTCTGTCAGAAAGCAGAAGGTTGAAAAGGTGTATTGGCGGCCATACACATATAAACCATAAAATAATAAGGTTTTGTACTTTGTACACTTTACCCCCTTCCACTTGTGTCCATTATCTTTTCTTTCAAGATACTTTTCTTTTCCTTTATTTTAAACAAATTTTCGAGTGTTACATTCAGCCATTTGATGTAGTCTCTAAAACCAACAGCTTTTGGGTTGCCATCTTCCAGTAGTGCTAATATGTTGTTCCTCTCGTCATACTTTAAGTTTGCCATCTTAACTGAAAAATAAAGAAATGTGGGTTAGTTAAAGCATTGATATAAGAATTAACATTGAAATTAAACAAAACATAAGAAATTTTTTAAATTTCAACAGTTTCGCCAGCGGCGAAACTGTAGTTTCGCAAAGGCGAAAGTATAGATTCGTTGTTATACAGACACAAAATCATATGTCTGAGCGATTCTATAGTTTCGCTGATGTCGAAATTATAGTTTTGCAGCAGAAAAATTATAGATTCACTGAGACTCAGACACAAAATCTTGTGCCCGAGCGAATCTATAGTTTTGCTGAAACTATCCTGGCAAAACTGTCAAGTACGCATGGGCAGCGTAACTAGATAGTTTCGCTTGGAACTTTGAACTTTCGTTCAGTTTCGCTGGTTAATCTCGTAGTTTTGCTGAACGAATCAGCAAAACTACGACCCAGCGAATCAACCGAAAACCAAAATGCATTGGTCAAAATAGTGATTAATGTGGTTGAATGAGATCGAAACACTAACCAATAGGCTTAGAACCACAAAATCGCAACGGAAATCAACAAAATAGCAGTTCAAATGAAATGGTTCAGAACTAGGGCTAGTTTCGAAGGTAAGGGAAAGTGAGAAACTGGTCTCACACTGTTCTATATATCCACCTTAGATTCGCTGGCAGCGAAACTATAGTTTCGCTCAGCAAATATAGGAAATCATGATGCTCAGAACTGAGCGAATGTGTCCGAACGAATCTACAGATTCGCTAAGAGAAAGAGCCAGCGAAACATAGTTTCATTGAGACCTAACACTTAAAAAATTTTGAAATTTATTTATTTATTTATTATTTTATTTTATTTTATTTTTTTAAGTATTAAGCTTTCGAAAAAAAACTTCTTTTCCCCACAAAACCAACACAAAAACAAAATTAAAATAAAAAATTAAAAATAAAAAATAAAAAATAAAAATAAACATAAGAAATAAATGAATAAAAGGATATAGTCACTTCTTTTTTCAAGAAGTTTTTTCAGACAGTTATAGATTGGCGGGATTGCTGATATGTTTGTCCTTTTAAACCCATGCCTTATTCTTTTCAGCGCATAATCTGTTGCTGCCTTTATCATGTTTTGGGTTAATTATAGAAACTCTAGTAACTTGGTCCCCACAGACATTTGGCAAAAGACTTATGCTGTCCACATGGTTTATTGAGCAATATGATTAACTCTGCTTGATTTTCTTTTAGGATTTCAACAATGATCTTAATTTAAGAATCACTATGCCTTTATTTTAGGGAACCGATGATGAGAGCTCCAGGTCTATACTCATGTATAACAGAGGAGATGATCATCTGAGCGTGCTGATGAGAGCTCCAGGTCTATACTCACGTATAACAAAGGTGATCATCACTCCAGGTCAATGTTCACACATAGAAGAGGAGATAAGCACGAGATATACTTCTGAAGAGCTAACGAGAAGCTTTAATTCATATACTTTTTAGAAGAGCTAGACTAAAAGCATTTATTGTGCTAACAAGAAGCATCATTCAGGACTTGGGGATTGGAGATTTTGGGAATTTTTAGTAATATCAAAGCAGAGATTTGAAACACTCAACCCGTTTTTGACAAGGACTTGTAACATTGTGCAAGCCAAAATGTCAAGGGGATAATTCTTATCACCGAGTTCTTAAACTTTAATTTAGCTACACGATCATTGTTTACTTCGTTTTCGAGCTGAGCCTACCATGCATATCCCAACACAAAACTGTTGACCTCCTTCGAACTTCTTTTTTCGGGGTTCCTGAAATGACAAATATGAAAAACTTTAAGTTCTTAATCTTTATTCACCCCCGAAATTTATATTTAAGTGCCATGTAAGAGAAATTTCTGTTTTTCATATTGTTAAGGATCAAGAAGTGAAGGCATATGGGACAATGAAGTTTTTCAGAAAGAGTTTATCAAAAAAATAGAAAATGAAAAAATAGAATTATTTATAGTATTTACAGAATTTGTTATGAAAAGAGTTTTCAAAAAGATATTAAACCTAGCATTGAGATCAATTCATAAAAATGAGGTTTATCAAAAGTTTTTGTAAAAATATTTTCTCTTTGATTCTTTGTGTCAATTGGAATAATATCAACGAAACCCTTTTCCAGCACATCCCGGATTGCATGAATCCTTGTTTCAATATGCTTGGTACGAGTGTGATGAATTGGATTTTTGGCGATTCCAATAGCTTCTTCATTATCACAAAAGAGTGGTGTATGAAGAAAATTGATTCCATAATCCATCATCTGATGTTGAATCCAGAGCACTTGGCAATAGCAACTTGATGCAGTAAAATATTTAGCTTCCTCTGTATATAGAGATACTGTTGTCTGCTTCTTTCTCTGCCATGAAACAAGACAATCCCTGAGATATTGACATCAACCAATGATGGATTTTCAGTTAATCCTGCAACCACCATGATCACTATTAAATTAAAGCATGTAAATCAAGGTTCCCTTCTTTTGGAAACCAAAGACCCCAACTAGAGGAACCCTTTAAGTAATGAAAGATGCATTTAACGGCTTTTTCATGGGATTCTTTTGGGTTGGCTTGATAACGGGCACCGTAGCACACGGCGAATGTAATATCCGGAAGGCTAGCCATGAGATACATGATAGATCCAATCATAGAACGATAGCGATGAGCATCCACAGATTTCCCATTATCATCAGGAGTTAAGCAGGTTTGAGCAGTGAATGGAGTGAGCTCTGGAGAAGCATCATCCATCTTGTACTTCTTGAGAATCTCTTGAATGTACTTTTCTTGGTGAATAGGAATACCATCAGGATTTTGTTCAACCTACAACCCTAAGAAAAAGCACATCTCCCCCATCATGCTCATTTCAAAGTGATCCTTCATCACTTCTTCAAATTATCTACATAGTTTCTCATTTGTTGACCCGAAGATAATATCATTAGCATACATTTGAGCAATCAACATCTCACCATCGACCTCCTTCTTGAATAGTGTCATATTTATTATACCACGAGAGAAACCTTTGCTGAGCAGATACTGTGTCAGTGTGTCATACCAGATACAGGGAGCTTGATGTAATCTGTATAATGATTTATCAAGTTTATACACTTTCTCCAGAAAATCTGGATCCTCAAAACCTGGTGGCTGACAAACATAAATCTCCTCATCAATGTTCACGTAGAGAAATGCACACTTCACGTTCATCTGAAAAACTTTGAAGTTTTTGTGAGCAGTGTGAGCAAGAAATATTCTGATGGCTTCAATGCGGGCAACTAGAGCAAGCACTTCAATGTAGTCAATTCCATCCTCCTAAGCAAATCCCTGAACAACTAGTCTTGCTTTGTTTCTTATTACCACACCTCGATCATCTAGCTTGTTCCTGAATACCCATTTGGTACCAATGGGAAATTTGTTTTGAGGAAGATCAACTAACTCCCAAACATTCAACTTCCTAAACTGCTAAAGCTCCAACTACATAGATTCAACCCAACTGGATCTAATGATATAATCTAGACTGACTCCAAGTCCTCACACCATCTATAATGGATCTAATGATATAATCATGTGGGTGATCTTTTAAGGTTTTGAAGGTAGTGGTAAGGGTTAATGGGTTGGATTGAGATGAGGATGCAGTTGGTGATGGTTGTGATGGTGAAGTTGGTTGTGATGGAGGAATTGGTTGAGGTGGAGGTGTAGGTGGAGGATCAAATGGAGGTGGTGGTGGAGGGTCAATTGGTGGTTGTGGATGAGGTTTAGGTGGAGGAAAGATTTGCACATGTGTTTGAGGAACAACATCATCTTCAAATACTAGAAGGTTGAATGATTTGAAGACAGTGTTGGAGTCATAGAACCATTCTGGGTCAGACCCCATGTTGCCAATCAACATAAAAGGATTCATACACAATACTTGTTCTTTTGTTGTACACCCTATATGCCTTTTGTGTGGTAGAATAACCAATAAAGAGTCATTCATCAGAAACTGCACCAAACTTTGACTTCTGAGCTTGAGTATTCAGCAAAGTGCATGAGCAACCAAACGAACGAAAGAAGTCAATCAAGGGTTTCCTTTTACGAATAAGCAAATAAAGAGTCTTCATATTGTCTTTCATAATTAGAATCCTATTTAGTACATATGATGCATAATTAACAACTTCTGCCTAGAAAATAATTGGAAGCTTTGACTCAATCAACATAGTTCTTGCTGCTTCAATAAGGGTCTGATTCTTTCTTTCAACCACACCATTTTGTTAAGGTATCCTAGCAGCATTGAACTGTCTGAGAATCCCTTTGCTTGCACAGAATGAGTCAAAGATATGGTTTCTAAATTCATTTCCATTGTCACTTCTGATGGCCATAACCTTCCTTTTGTTGATGCTGAAGAAGAGAGGATCAACTTTTGCAACTCTTCTGTGGTGTCTCCCTTGTGTGCTAGAAATCATACCCAAGAATATCTTGAATAATCATCTATAACAACAAAACAATAAGATTTCTTAGCAGTGGATTTAACACTAATAGGACAAAATAAGTCGGTATGTAACAATTCAAGGGGTTTTGAAATAGTATTTTCAAGCTTAAGCTTGTGTGGCCTTTTGTGTTGTTTTTCTTGAGCATGAGCCATGCACTTTTCTACCATTGAAAAATCTTTAAGTGGTAGCCCCCTCACAAGATTGTTCTTAACCAACTTATTAATATTTTTTTAAATTAACATGTCCTAATCGTCTATGCCACAAAAAGGATTCAGAAGATGAAGCTTTTGACAGAGACATGTCACAGTTGAGGTGGATTCTTTTGATCCCATATCTAGCAGATAAGTATCATTCTTCCTTGGAGCATGCATGATCACTAAATCTCTGGGATAATAAACTTGGGTTTAAGAAACAAGCATTCATTAGACATAAACAGCACTGGAATGTCTTTATCATAGATTTATGATACACTCAATATATTGAATGCCAGCTCTGGGACATAGTACACTTTCTCCAGAGTCAAGGAACAATTCGATACTTCTCCCTGACCGATCATCTTTACACCTTTCTTGTCTCCAGCAAAGGTAACATATCCTCCATTTATTATGCTATAATTTGAAAGCAAGTCCTTCAACCCGATCATATGCCTGGAACATCTGCTGTCAACATGCCAATAGCTATTAACAGCCTTCATGGAATGATCCTGGCATTAGAACAAAGATTATTAAGATTTGGAAATTGGGACCCAAGTTTTGGCTAACTTAGGTCTCGCAACAAAAGATTATATAAAAAAAAATATTATTTACAAAATAATTTAGTCTGCTTCCTAAAGAACTATTACTTACATTTCTACCAATATTCTCAGGGCAATGTTTAATTACATGATCATCCTTCGCACATCTAAAACAATGAGATTTTAAACCTTTCTTCTTATATTTTGAAACAGGAGTTTGATCTATTGATCTCTCCTCCTCATATTCAAACATGCGTGAATCAGAATCGCTATAAAAGTCATATGATTCTTTTGATTTTTCTTTTGTGACCTTAATTTTATCAGCTTCTGGTTCATTTTCATTAATGTTACTGACATTTGGGGAAGTTATGTCCTTTTCTTTAGGTTTAGAAATCCGAATTGGTGTAAAAGATGAAATTGGATGAGAAAAGAACTTTTCAAAACAATTTGATTTTGTTTGTCTGTCTGAAACTTTACTTGAACAAGCATCATTTTCATTAACACAAGCATTTGAAACATCACGATTTGATTCATAAACATATGAAGATGAACAAGATGGACTAGAGTTAGAACTACACACACCATTGTCTATAATAGACTTTTGGGAAACAAATCTACTTAGGCTATTGTCTAATGAAGACTTTTTGGAATCAGAAATACTAATGCTAGAGTTACCCAGACCACTACTTGCCCCATAATCATACTCCTCTCGAATTTCCTTATAATTTACTCCCTTTAAACCTGCATACAAACTGTTATTGTCTTTCTGAATTAATTCATTAGTTTGATGAGGTGTAGGCATAGGAAAATAACAATAAGTACTCGGAGGAGGATAAACATGAGTGGTTTCTTCGCTTCCCAAACCAGTCTTAATTCTAGCCCCCCGTTGTTTCTTACAAAGTTCCTCATGTTTCGTCCCGAAATGGTTCATCTTTCAAGTTTAGTTTTTCGCTTGCTTGTTTCAAATTCAGCAAGTGCCACACGTTCAGTTAAAACATTTATTTCAACGTTTCTTTCCAAAAGATTTCTTTTTAAATGCTCATTTTCCTTTAAAGCTACATTTAACTTAACAAAGTATTTAGAATCATTTGTTTTAAGTTCTTTGTTTATCTGTTTTAATTCCTTTTCATTTTCTAACAATAACCTGTTAGCTTTATAAACCCTAAATAATCAAATTTTTCAGGGAGGAGAACACATGTCTTGGATTACCTCATAAGGAAGTCCCATAACTACTTTTTCAGCAGCTAGGGCTTTTTCACATTCACAAATTGTAGTGTTCCTTTTGTATTCTTCTTACTCATTTGCTTTCTTCTTTGCTTCCTCAGCTTCACTTACTTATTTCTCTCCTTGATCACAAACCTCCAGTTTCACTTCACTTGCTTTAATTTCTTGTTGTTTCCTGAATTCAGCAGCTTCACAAACTGCCACCTTTTCTTTAACAACTTCACAACAACCCTTTTCTTCACAAACCTCAACAACCCTTTCCTCATGAGCTTGAACCTATTGCACCCTATCTTCACAAATTACTTCATCTTGAATTTCACACCTTAATTCCCTGAAAGGATCAAAATCTTCAACGGAATCCACATCACTATCCACCACCTCAGCCACCAGAGCATGATTGATCTCTTTTTCAGTCTCTTTGATTTTAGCATTCCTTCAAAGTTTGTGATTAGTGTTGTTTCCTTCTTTGGCTTGGCTTCTTCTTTGTCAATAATCGGGATGACTTTTGAAGTTCTTGAAGTTCTCGGTTCAGTGATAACTAGAAATGGACATTCTCTTTTGAAGTGACCCAACTGTTTACAGTTGAAACATCTAAATGTTGACTTATCATACCCAAGTTTTGAGTTTTGATTCTGATTGCCAAAGTTTCTCCTGCCAGTTCTTTCCATAAACCTTCTTGCACGCAACGTGAGCATTGCCATCTGCCATTGGATATCAGTTTCTTCCAAGTCATTAGGGTCCACCTGATACATATCTTCCACAGTCATTCCTTTTCCTTTCAACTCCCCCACAACCAAAGCTTCATAACTATGTACAAACATTCCAAACAGTGCCATTTTATCAAACGGAACTTGAGTAGTGATTGTGCCTTTGAGCTTGAACCAACACTTGATGGTCCACTACCAGACTTGTCTGACACACCATATCCAAAAGACCCACCATAAGCTGCACCATACATCGAAGAGTTTGCAGCAGATGAAATAAATGCAGCATTTTGTGGATAAACTGTAGCTGGCACCATTGATTGATTGTATTCTCTCCTTTTCATGTCCAAATCAAATGACTTTAGTTTGTTGATCACATCCATGAGTTTATAATCAGCAAAATTTAATTCCTGCTTCAACAGTCTGACTTGCAAGCTCCATTATGGTGGAAGAGAGTCCAAGACTTTTGTAACTTGTTCATGATTACCCAACTGTTCATCACATTTCTTTAAGTTGTTTGAAACAGAGAGAAACTGGTTGGTAAGATTAGTAAGGCTTTCATTTTTGTGTCCAACAAATGAATTAAACTCCTTTTTAGCTTGGGCCTTCTTGTCCTTTTTCAAGTCTTCATTACCACCATAAAACTCTCACAAAGAATCATACAAGGATTTTGCATTCTTGTGTTTAGCAAAACGGTTGTAGATGTCTTGAAATAAATGCAGAGTTAAAGCCCCGAATGCTTTCTGATCACGATCTATTAACTTAAGGTCTCTTTCTGTATAGGTTGATGGATCGGTGTTTGGGGAGGTAACTTTTTTGAACAATGACGGTAGGAGTATGTGGACCATTGACTATTGATTCCCACTAGTTGTGAACAATGTAGTTGAAAAAAGCTTTCAAATAATGTTTCCAATCTTCAAAATTGTCACCATTGATAAGCCTTGGTGGCCTATTGGGTGCTACACTCTCCAAATCAGAAATGGTGATATTTGTTGTCATTTTTACAACAGAAGGTAATTTCGCTGGACACCTCTAATTTCACTGCTTCTTTCACTGCTACTTTTCCTGCTACTTTTGCTGAAAATTGGGCAGCAGTTTTGCTTGAAAAAATGCTTGGAAACTCTAGTTTCAACCACAAATTCTCTCAAACTAGTAGAACTTTCATTCTGAAGTCAATTTGGCAGCACTTTCGCTTGTCTAGGCAATCAACTATGAAGAACTTTTGTTCAAAAGAAATACTTTCGCTGAGTAACAAAGATCAATTTCCAAGATCACAAGTTTGGTAGTTTCACTGGAGCAGTGATAGTTTTGCTAGATGAAACTATAGTTTCGCTGGATGAAACTGGAAACCTTTTCGAACACGAAATCAACTAGAACTCACCCAAATAACAATGAATTAATGATTGGATGATTGGGATAGCTTCCTATGCAAATACCATGTTGAAATATTGATTCGATGGATCGAATATTACAATCGTATTGTTGTCGTTTATCAGATCTGTGATGCGGAATCTCACAGATCTATTGATGATTTCAAGTGAAGATCTGCTACAAGATTAATGTATGATGATGAATGAATGATGAACAATTCAAGAACACATATTCATAAAAATTTCATTCATTCATATGGATGATGATAGATGCTAGGAGATTACAAAGGGAGTTTGTGAGAAAATTCTCTCTCACACACACTCAACCTAATTGTTTTTCTCACTAGACTAATTCTCACTTGTATGTTATTGTAAGTGCTTCAAGTATAAATGACTACACTTAGTCTATTTATACTGTTTTTATAAAAGAACAAAATTACATTTAATCCCTATTGATTACACAAATATTCTTCTAAGTCTGATAAATTCTCTGTTGCTGATGCGTGACTGCCAGGTGCTGACGTCATTCGGGACGACCACTGATGTTGATTGTTGACTTTGACCATGGTTGACCAAGTTTGACGTTGGTGAATTTCCTTCGTTTTGATCATATTTTCAGTATGGCTTCACCTTGTCAGTTTTGGTAATCATCATGTGTCACACCCCAACCACATCGGTTTCCCGCGGGGCGTGATCATCATGGAAACCATAGTCATTGATCGACTACTACATGATCTGATAAAACATACGTTGCAATCACGTTAAAAGATACATAATTGTTTTCAGAGTTACATAGCGGAAGTAGTAGCAAAATGTAAATTGTTTTTCAAACAAGACAATTTAGAAATAGTGTCCCAAAAGCATGCGTGAATCCTAGAATGGATAAGCTCTAAACAAGCCTATCCTCGTGCAAACCTTAATTTCATGAGAAAACATGCATGAAGTATGTCAACATAAAGTTGGTGAGCTCATAGGTTTTAAGTAACAGTAATCAGTGTAATGGACCACAAGACTTTCTATGATTTGATTGTTGATCATACAATATTACAATATTATATAAGCACCGCAACCAAAGCTAGACTGTAAATGTAATAGATTGCCCCTACCCGTGCCTACCATAAGCATAGGGGTGAACACGCTAATAATGCACCCGTTTAGACCTCTAGTCAAGGTTAGGGTAATTAACCCGGGTGGGGGTAGTCAAACCCAATACTATCCATGATTACCTCGCTTTGGAAAATAAACTAACGGTCTAATAACAGGGGACTTCATACGGTAAGTAACAACTTATATAACATGTGAAACCATTGACAAGTAATTGTGTCCATGAAAATAGTAATTTGCATGTAATCTCCCCCAAAATGAAAATAAGTAAAAATGGGGCCGTGAAACTCACCTGTAATGCACGCGTGAATACTAGTAATAGTTCATACATATGATCGGTCTAGGAATCTCCTAAACAATGTCACAATATAATTATGAGGTTGTGATTACTAGCCCAAGATGGTCATGCATAACTCATCCACAAAGTTAGATTTGAAAACGTCACTTCACTAGTTAGACACGCCGAGCCGTTAGTGTTTTTTTTAGATTCTTTTCTTCATAGTTATCTTCTTAAAAATAAATAATGTATTGTATGAGTTTTATATTAGGTATAATAAAATTATACTTTCAATGTGCATGAGTTTCTTTTTACCAAATACCTTCCAAAGTTTACTTTATATAAATGTAGACTTTTGACAGAAACAGGTGGATTTTTAGGCCAAGTTGTCATCCTATTTTCATGGTCCAAAGAACTTTTATAAAATCTGATATTTTTACCACATCTAGCTCTATGTCTTAGGTTTCCAAAAGGTATACCTTGTAATATGTAACTAAGTTTAAGTGCCTCGAAATAGGTCATGAGGCAACAGATGTCAGTGCAGCATTTTTCCTGTACATGTCCATGGATTTCATCTTTATGAGAGGTCAAACCATACATTTACAACAAAATGAAAGACTTCATTTGATTACCTTAAGCATAACTTATTCCTCATTCTTTCTGCCCTATCTAATCTGCCAAAAACTCATATTCAACACCTTAATCATATTTGTACGTTTTGGATGGGTTATACTTATCTAAAAATTTCAAGGTTGGATGCGTTGGAAAATAGACATTCTAAGGTTAATGTTAGGCTCAAGAAAAGATTCATTTGGTCGTTTTTAGGTTGAGTTATGGTGTCTAAAACACAGAACATGAATCTGCCAGAAAATGTCTTACATGTTTTGTTATTTTTTAAGCTTTGCTAGAGCACCTTCGGATGAGTTAGTGAACATGGACACATCATGGTGATGTATAGAAGATTAGGAACCAGGTGCTAACCTTAAACAAGCAAGGAGAAGATGATCTTGAAATGCAAAGAGAAGGACTTGATCCCTAGAACCAAGAATCAACCAAGAAAAAGTGGAGAAGATGTTATAGGATGCTTGGAAGCTTCAAAAATCACTTGATCTTCAATTATAGCACTTGATTCATCAAAGATTTGTAGAAGACAATTTAGAATTAATATGAGGTGGTGATGGGGGTGTCTTGGCCGAAATTTAGAGAGGGAGAGAGGAGACGAGATGTTGGGTGGTGGTGATGGTGTATTATGCACCTTTATTTATAAGGAAAAATTCATGCCTTAGGTCCACCTCCCTTGGTACCTTGCTAGACACACTTGGTATCTAGTGGTGTATATAATAACACGTGTATCTAGTGGTTGCGTTATACGCGTTTTATCCGGGTAAAATATCAATTTATGCGTTAAGGTTTATTTATAAGTTTAAGCTTTTCCAATGTAATTAATTTGGAATCTAAAATACTTTGAAACACTTTAAAGTATTTATTAACACATATATATTAATTGTCACCAACGTTCGTGTGTGCTTTTATCGCGTGTAAAAATGGTAATTACGCCAAATTACCGATGCATAAAATGTTATGCGTGAAATTTTGCAATGCATAAAACGACTTTAATAATTGTAATTAAATTGAAAATCAAGTAGTATAAGTATAATTATAACCAAGTCAATGCCGAGTATTGACCTGATATTTGCCGGTTGTCACATACTCCCCATGTTAGAATGAATTTCGTCCCGAAATTTAGTTAGGGTTGTCTGCAGATGCCAGGGTTTCAAACAAGTAAGGGTAGTTGAGCTTCATTTGGTCTTCGTGTTCCCAAGTAAATTCGGGTCCTCGCCTGGAATTCCATCGGACATTCACTATGGGAATGCGGCTTCGTTTCATCTTCTTTACCTCTCGATCTAGGATCTCCACAGGTTTCTTAATAAAATAAAGTTGTTTATCAATCTGAACCTCATCGAGTGGTATAACTAGAGTTTCATCTTATAGGCACTTCTTCAGATTTGACACGTGGAAAGTGTCATGAACACTACTAAGTTCTTGAGGTAGTTTGTGTTTGTAAGCTACGGGACCAATCCTTGCTAGGATTTCAAATGGTCCAATGTATCTGGGGTTTAGCTTACCATGTTTACCAAAATGAATAACTCCCTTCTAAGGTGAGACTTTAAGTAGGACTTTATCTCCCACTTGGAATTCCAATGGTTTACGTCTCACGTCAGCATAGCTTTTCTGATGGTCACGCGCGGCTTTCAGTCGGTTCTGAATCTGAGCGATCTTTTCTGTGGTCTCGTGTATGATCTTAGGACCAGTGAGTTGACTATCGCCAACCTCTATCCAACACAGTGTTGATCGACACTTCCTTCCGTATAGTGCTTCAAATGGTGCAGCTTTGATACTGGTGTGATAACTGTTATTGTAAGAAAACTCCGGTGGATGTCTTGGGTAGTGCTTCAAAGGACCAGTGAGTTGATGAGTATCCCAACGGTTTCCAAAGTCTATCACACAAGCTCTAAGCATGTCTTCCAATGTCTGAATGGTCCATTCACTCTGACCATCCATTTGAGGGTGATATGCGGTGCTCATATCCAACTGTGTACCCAAGGCCTTTTGTAATATTGCCAAAATCTCGAGGTAAATGAACTGTCTTGATCGGAGATAATGGAGATCGGTACTCCATGCCTCGAAACAACCTCCTTGAGATAAACCCTCGTCAACTTTTCCATTTTATTAGTTTCCTTAATTGGTAGGAAGTGAGCAGACTTTGTCAGTCGAACCACAATTACCCAAATCGTATCACAACCGGTGGATGTCTTGGGTAGTTTTGTGATGAAGTCCATGGAAATCTGCTCCCATTTCCATTGAGGAATCTCCGGTTGGTGCAGTAATCCAGATGGTTTCTGATACTCCGCCTTAACCTTTGAACATGTGAGGCACTTGCTAACATAGGTGGCTATGTCAGCTTTCATGTTAGGCCACCAGTATAACTCCTTTAGGTCCTGATACATCTTATCAGAGCCCGGGTGGATGGAGTATCTTGATTTGTGTGCCTTATCCATCACAAGTTCCCTTAAGTTTCCACAATTTGGCACCCAAATTCGGTTCATAAAGTATCGAGCTCCATCGGACTTGATCTCAAATTGCTTATCCATGCTGCAAAGAGATTCATTTCTCAAATTTTGTTCTTTCAATGCTTCGGACTGAGCATCACAAATTTGAGTAGTTAGACTCGTATGGATCGTCATTCCTAACGATCGCACCCGTAAAGTTTTGGTTCGTTCTTTCCTACTCAGAGCGTCTGCTACAACATTTGCTTTTCCAGGATGATAACGAATCTCACAATCATAATCGTTTAGTAACTCGACCCACCTGCGTTGTCTCATGTTTAATTCCTTCTAATCGAAGATGTGTTGTAGGCTTTTGTGATCAGTGAATATAGTACACTTGGTACCATACAGGTAGTGTCGCCAAATCTTTAGTGCGAAAACAACAGCTCCCAATTCGAGGTCATGAGTGGTGTAATTTTTCTCAAGAACTTTCAATTGTCGAGAAGTGTAAGCAATAACCTTGTTGTGTTGCATCAGGACACAGCCAAGTCCTTGTCATGATGCGTCGCAGTACACCACAAAACCATCAGTTCCCTCCGATAGGGACAGAATTAGAGCGCAACACAGTTTCTGCTTTAACAATTGAAACGCTGCTTCTTGTTTATCACCCCAATCAAACTTCTTGTCTTTCTTAGTCAGGGTTGTCAACGGTTGGGCTATTTTGGAGAAATTTTCGATAAAGCGTCGGTAATAACCTGCCAATCCCAGGAATTATCGCACCTCAGTCGGGGTCTTAGGTGCTTTCCAGTTCTTAATGGCCTCTATCTTGGAGGGGTCAACATGTATGCCTTTCTTATTGACTATATGACCGAGAAATTGCACTTCTCGAATCCAGAAGTCGCATTTTGAAATTTTGGCATACAACTTCTCGTTTTTGGGTAGTTCCAAGATTAACCTTAGATGTTGCTCATGCTCATCCTTGGTTCGCGAGTATATTAAGATATCATCGATGAAGACGATCACGAATTTATCCAAGTAAGGTTTGCACACTCTATTCATGAGGTCCATGAATATAGCTGGTGCATTGGTTAACCCAAATGGCATGACCATGAACTCATAGTGGCCATAACGTGTTCGAAATGCGGTCTTGGGGATATCTTCCTCCTGGATTCGTAATTGGTGATATCCCAAACGTAAGTCAATCTTCGAGTAGTAACTAGATCCCTGAAGTTGGTCGAAGAAGTTGTCGATTCGAGGGAGAGGATACCGTTTCTTAATGCTGAGTTTGTTTAACTCTCGGTAGTTGATGCTCATTCGAAAAGATCCATCATTCTTCTTGACAAACAAGACTGGGGCTCCCCAGGGTGAGAAATTGGTCTTATGAATCCTTTATCAAATAATTCTTGTAATTGATTAGACAACTCTTGCATCTCTGATGGTGCTAGCCGGTATGGGGATCGTGCTACTGGAGCAGCTCCAGGTACCAAGTCAAATAGAAATTCGACTTGCCTTTGAGGTGGAAGTCCGGGCAAGTCCTCGGGAAAGACTTTTGGGTAGTCTCGCATGATGGGTATGTTCTCGATTCTTTTCTCCTCGGTTTGCTTCTCCACTACGTGCGCCAAGATTGCATGATAGCCTTTTCGTAAGTACTTCCGGGCCTTCATACATGAAATGATCCTTAACACCATGCCATTCTTTTCTCCTTGAATCGATATGGTCTCTCCGCTTGGATGTGGAATGCGGACGATCTTCTCACGACAAACGATTTCTGCTCGGTTTTCCGATAACCAATCCATGCCAATAACAATGTCGAAACTCCCTAGGGTTACCGGTAGCAAATCTATATCGAACGTGTGATCCGCCAAGCTAAGAGTGCAACCTCGTATGATTTTGTCTGTTTCAATCAACTTACCATCGGCTAACTCTATTGTATACTTGGAAGTCAAACAGGTAGGAGTAATTTCAAGCAATGGACTAAATTTTCTAGGCACAAAACTCCTGTCGGCACCCGTATAGAATAGGATAGATGCATAGATATTATTTACAAGAAACGTACCCGTAATAATGTTCGGGTCCTGTCGAGCTTCTCCAGCTCCAATTACAAAAGCTCGACCACGTGTGTTGTTTCCACCAGTTTGCTTCGAGTTCGGACAATCCTTGCGAAAGTGCCCGGTAACACCACATTCGAAACATGCACGATTGTTTCCTGTTTTAGGAGCAGGGTTGGGCTTTCGGCAGTCCTTAGTCGAATGGCCAAAACATTTGCACTTTTGGCACATGGAATCCCCACATGCACCTAGATGATGAAAGTTACACTTGTCTCACTTAGGTAGGTTTCCAGCATACCCACCTTTTGTCTTCTTCTCAAATGGGCCAGCAGTGAAAGCCCTAACAATCACTTGTTTGTTTTGGTTTTGATGCGGGGCATTTCGGCCTTGATTGTTGTCCCACTTCCTCTTGTTGTCATAGTTCTTTTCCACTAACGTCTTCTTCATAAATACTTCTTGACGTACAGCTTGATCAGTCAGGTCATGAGCAATTCTGACAGCCTCTTGGATGGTGGCTGGCTTGGATGAGGTCACCATGCTTTGAATTTGGGGTGCAAGTCCTTAAATGTACCTTTCCACATGCATGAACTCTGGGTTAACCATGTGAAGGCATAGACGAGCAAGGTCATGAAATCGGGTGGTGTAGCTTGTAACTTTGGCACCCTTCATGGTATGGTTCCAGAATTCAACTTTAAGTTTTTGCAATTCATTTATGGGGCAATATTCATCAGTCAGCATTTGTTTCAACTCATCCTAAGTGATTTGATAGGCAGCATCAATACCCAAAGTCTGGGCATGAGTATTCCACCAAGTGAGTGCTTGACCTTCAAAGGTACAACTGGCGAATTTCGTCTTATTCTCCTCAGCACAGTTACTGATTCGCTGGACTGACTCCATCTTCTTTATCCAGCGGACCAAACCAACAACTCCTTCATTACCGCGAAAGTTAAACGGTTTACAGTTTAGGAACATCTTGTAGGAGCAACCTTTGTTGTTAGCATTAGATCTTGTGTTGTAGGTTTAATCATATTAATAATAGTTAAACATTAACAATGACCTTTGTATCTCAGGTCTTTAGTTACGCCAGACATTATAATACCTCCTGCGCCACTGGCATTGCCTCCATTTACTTCAGATCCTCCTGCGCTGCGATTCGCCTCGTGATGTGTGATTGCATCCGCCACTCGTTGTGCCACAAGCTGTTTGATGGCCTCTGCTGTCATGGGAGTACCTCTTCCCATATTGGTTCTGATGTTTCTCCTTCACGATGGCATGTTTCTTCAAATCATATTGATAAGCAAGATAAGACAATATTTAATAATGTCAAACACATGTGCACCAAAAGTAAACAATCATAACAACCAAGCAACCACACAATATATAGAAGATAACATAACTTGATAATAAATTGTACATATTACAAAATATTTTAAGAGTACACACTCCTACAACAAGTTAATATCCAATATTACGTGAGCACAGCCCTCTCACGATAGGCAATCAATGGAATAAATGAGAGAATGCGCCTGTCTACACTGCTGCCATGGCCATGAGCATACACACGACTGCAAATGCAGTAGAGGATGCCAGGCGCTCTTCCATCACCATCACTCTTTCTTCAGCCACTGTCACACGCTGCTCTGCTTGAGTAGCTCTCTGCTCCGCTGCTTCCACTCTCTGCGTCATAGCTACCATGTCCTCTTGTACGCTAGTGAGTCGGTCATGCATCGTGTGCAGGGCCTGATCATCAAGGTATCTGTTCTCTTTGATCGCTAACAGTCGGCACTCCACATCCTCCATATTGATGGTCTCCTGAACTCCTGTAAGCTCGGCCCGTATCTCATGTAGTTGCTGATCATGCCTTGCAGAACGTGTCACCAGTAAAGGGACGGTGAGCTCCACTGGATCTCGAGTGAGTGGTATCGAGCCTGGGGCACGTGATGACTCTCCCACCTCAAATGTAGAGGGAATACCCTTGATGTCTCTCCACTCGTCCAGTCGGCTAGGCATCCACTCCCACCGACGAATGTCGATTCTGCGCCTTTTGGGTGCAGGATCGGGCTCAATAGTACAGTCTCGAGCGGGTGTGGGAAGGCAAATTGGGACATGAACCCGCTTCCTAGGAGTGTGTGCAAGAAGCACACTCGCGGGGCGATCCCGATAGAGATGGAAAGAAGGCGGTGGTACACCCGGACCAAAGATACGATGGGTGTCCACAGCCACCGGCGGAGTCGGAGGGCTAGCGGAGTCGGAGGGCTAGGGGTGGGGTCAGCAGGCTCGGGGGCGAGGTGGAGGGGGTCAGGGTCTGCTAGCGGAGTCGGGTTAGATGGATGAGGAATTGGGTCAATGGGCTGAGTAACAGGATCAACAGAGGGAGAGGTGGGGTCACTGGACTGGAGGGTGGCCTCGGAGGGCTCCGAGTCAGAATCGACCAGGTCAGTATCGGCCGTTTGAGAAACTGGGTCAATAGACTCTGAATCTAGGTCAACTACCTCGGTGTCAGCAGGATGAGGGGGGAATCTGTGGCATCGGGAGTGGGGTCAACTGGCCGAGGATTAGTAGCCACAGGGGCAGACCCCAGGGATGGCTCAACGAAGATGTGAGACATAGTCAGTGGAACGGCCATTGGCAGCTGTGGGCCGATGATACGCACGACTCCCGGGATGAGCTCCTCTGGGAGGTCAGCATGAATCTCAGGTGTTGGCGCCCACCAATACGCACCTGGAGAGGGAGGGGGTAACCCGGAATATCGGGTTTTGGTTAAGACCCTAGTGGTGTCAGGAATGGGGTTCGTAGTGGGAGCGAGGATAGGAGTAAGAGAAGGTGCAGGGATCTCGACCTCTGTGGGGCCAGTAGGCTGGAGCACGGCATCAGACATAGGGGTCGGGATGGCTGATGTAGATCCTGTGGATGAAGTCGGAGATGTCGGCTCATACTCCTCATCTGAGTAAAAAATGTATATCGGCATCGATGCAGACGACATCTCTATGACAAGGCAACACACAAGTAGAATTGATATAAGTTAAGTTAATGTATAAAGTGTTAAAGACATGTAATGAACTACAGTTACAGTCTAGGTCCACTAAATGCAACCTAATTCCCTATAACCAATGGCTCTGATACCAATCTGTCACACCCCAACCATAGCGGTTTCCTGCGGGGCGTGATCATCATGGAAACCGTAGTCATTGATTGACAACTACATGATCTGATAAAACATACGTTGCAATCACGTTGAAAGATACATAATTATTTTCAGAGTTACAAAGCGGAAGTAGTAGCAAAATGTAAATTGTTTTTCAAACAAGACAATTTAGAAATAGTGTCCCAAAAGCATGCGTGAATCCTAGAATGCGATAAGCTCCAAACAAGCCTATCCTCGTGCAAACCTTAATTTCCTGAGAAAACATGCATGAAGTATGTCAACATAAAGTTGGTGAGCTCACAGGTTTTACGTAACAGTAATCAGTGTAATGGACCACAAGACTTTCTATGATTTGATTGTCGATCATACAATACTACAATATTATATAAGCATCGCAACCGAAGCTAGACTGTAAATGTAATAGATTGCTCCTACCCTTACCTACCATAAGCACAGGGGTGAACAGGCTAATAACGCACCCATTTAGACCTCCAGTCAAGGTTAGGGTAATTAACCCGGGTGGGGGTAGTCAAACCCAATAGTACTATCCATGATTACCTCGCTTTGGGAAATAAACTAACGGTCCGATAACAGGGGACTTCATACCGTAAGTAACAACTTATATAACATGTGAAACCATTGACAAGTAATTGTGTCCATGAAAATAGTAATTTGCATGTAATCTCCTTCAAAATGAAAATAAGTAAAAATGGGGCCGTGAAACTCACCTGTAATACACGCGTGAATACTAGTAATAGTCTGTACGTATGATCGGTCTAGGAATCTCCTAAACAATGTCACAATGTAATTATGAGGTCGTGATTACTAGCCCTAGATGGTCATGCATAACTCATCCACAAAGTTAGATTTGAAAACGTCACTTGACTAGTTAGACACGCCGAGCCGTTAGTGTTTTATTTAGATTCTTTTCTTCATAGTTATCTTCTTAAAAATAAATAATGTATTGTATGAGTTTTATATTAGGTATAATAAAATTATACTTTCAATGTGCATGAGTTTATTTTTACCAAATACCTTTCAAAGTTTACTTTATATAAATGTAGACTTTTGACAGAAACAGGTGGATTTTTAGGCCAAGTTGTCATCCTATTTTCATGGTCCAAAGAATTTTTATAAAATCTGATATTTTTACCACATCTAGCTTATGTCTTAGGTTTCCAAAAGGTATACCTTGTAATATGTAACTATGTTTAAGTACTTCGAAATGGGTCATGAGGCAACAGATGTCAGTGCAGCATTTTTCCTGTACATGTCCATGGATTTCATCTTTTTGAGAGGTCGAACCATACTTTTACAAATAGTTCCTATAGTACTTTTAAACCTAACATTTTAAGCAAAGCTACCACAAAAAGCAAGACTTCATTTTATTACCTTAAGCATAACTTATGCCTCATTCTTTCTGCCCTATCTAATCTGCCAAAAACTCAGATTCAACACCTTAATCATATTTGTACTTTTTGGATGGGTTATACTTATCTAAAAATTTCAAGGTTGGATGCGTTGGAAACTAGACATTCTAAGGTTAATGTTAGGCTCAAGAAAAGATTCATTTGGTCGTTTTTAGGTCTAGTTATGGTGTCTAAAACACAGAACATGAATCTGCCAGAAAATGTCTTACATGTTTTGTTACTTTTTAAGCTTTGCTAGAGCACCTTCGGATGAGTTAGTGAACATGGACACATCATGGTGATGTATAGAAGATTAGGAACCAGGTGCTAACCTTAAACAAGCAAGGAGAAGATGATCTTGAAATGCAAAGAGAAGGACTTGATCCCTAGAACCAAGAATCAAGCACGAAAAAGTGGAGAAGATGTTATAGGATGCTTGGAAGCTTCAAAAATCACTTGATCTTAAATTATAGCACTTGATTCATCGAATATTTGTAGAAGACAATTTAGAATTAAGATGAGGTGGTGATGGGGGTGTCTTGGCCAAAATTTAGAGAGGGAGAGAGGAGAAGAGATGTTGGGTGGTGGTGATGGTGTATTATGCACCTTTATTTATAAGGAAAAATTCATGCCTTAGGTCCACCTCCCTTGGTACCTTGCTAGACACACCTGGTCAATTGGATGGAAGATGGAGGTGGCCATTCATGGAAGGGCAAGATGATGCTTTAAACAAATGCAAAAGTTGTTACACAAAAATGGCATGACTACACCCTTCAAGTCAAACAAGAAAGGGTGCATCTCTTTTGAGGTTGCATGGGGAAGAGAAGGGGGGGGGGGGGGGTAAAGGGGACGGCTATGGAAGGGGGGGTGGGGTTTGGTTTTAATTTTTTTTTTATAGTATTGAGTATTTGGGTGGTATTTATTGCACTATGGTAATTTTTATATATTTTTATATTACTTTTTAAAATACATAAAAATATTATAAGAAATCATATGAGTTCACATATTTTAATATTGATGATATGTATATAATAACTCGTGTATCTAGTGGTTGCGTTATACGCGTTTTATCCGGGTAAAATATCAATTTATGCGTTAAGGTTTATTTATAAGTTTAACCTTTTCCAATGTAATTAATTTGGAATCTAAAATACTTTGAAACACTTTAAAGTATTTATTAACACATATATATTAATTGTCACCAACGTTCGGGTGTGCTTTTATCGCGTGTGAAAATGGTAATAAAGCCAAATTACCGATGCATGAAATTTTATGCGTGAAATTTTGCAATGCATAAAACGACTTTAATAATTGTAATTAAATTGAAAATCAAGTTGTATAAGTATAATTATAACCAAGTCAATGCCGGGTATTGACCTGAAATTTGCCGGTTGTCACATCATGAGATTTGGCTCTCAGGTTTTGGTAAGTATCATCTTAAAATAGCCCAACATATCAGATGATTTTCAATCATTTCCATACCAAAATCACACAAAATAAGATCCAAAATGAATGGAATAGTGTTTTTGGCTAAAACCCATCAAAACTCAACAAATCAAGAGTACTAAGGCTCTGATACCATATTGTTGGTCTAATGGATTGTCAATCAGTGCAAATGATTTAGGAAACCACATCAATCCCACTTTATTAGCAACAATCTATCAATATTCAAAAGATAAGTTTCAAAAGTTTTCTATAATCTCCAAACAAACATAATGAAGATGAAAGAAAGGCTCAAGTACGATAACAATAGTCTTCCAACCAACACACTACAATCAACGAATCAAAATAATATGATCTCTCTATTAGGGTATTACCAAAAAGTTGCTTACAATGAATGAAACTTACAATATATAAGCTGAATTGTAGTTTCGCTGGACAGTTCCAGCGAAACTGTCTAGACCAACATCTAGTTTCACCTGGCGACGAAACACTGTTTCGCCGGGTGACCAGGATCAGCTGACTACGAGCGAAACTCAGTTTTGCTTGTAGTTTTTCTGGCTACTAAAACTGCAAAATACAAAATACAAATGAAGTAAACCAACATTCATCGTATTACATTGATAAACAAAATAAACATAATCAACAATGGTGAGTCCAACCTATTCTAGATCATTAAGAAGAGTTGGTAGTCCCAAAGGTGAGCTTAAAGGCAACTGATGAGCTAAAAAGAAAAAGGGTTGCTCGTACACACCAAACAATGTCAATCTCAAATGTCAAGTATGATGAAGAGATATATGAGATGGTTTACTGTTAGAGGTTGGGAAGGGAAGACAGAGCTTGAAATCAGATTGTTTAGTGCCTATGAAGTGCTGCTGCTAGATGAACTATATATTCATTATATGTTTACTAGGAACTTTGATAGTCCTACTAACAAGCTTGGTGAGAATGATCTTTTATTTTTGTTGAAGTTCATAAGGGTCTTAAAGATTGACAATGATAGGATTAATAGAAAAAGAGGGACAAAAAAGAGAAAGATAATGCCTTTGAATTTGGAGGTAAGCTCTGAGGGTGATTTAATAATTCATAGGGATGGACTATCTACCATTGCTATCTTTGAACCTCAATCTCTTAAGCAACTCCCCATTGAAGCTGTGGAAAGGATTAAACAGTTGAAGATACATGTGCTTGATAGAACGCATAATTAAAGAAGCAAGGGAGTATTCAACTATGATTAATTTTATCTTGGATCCTACTAACCCTACATTTTAGCATTATCCTTATGAGGAAGAACCTCCAGCAGCTAGAACATCTACATCAGCAACAACAATAATAGCCAACAACAACACCAACAACTCCATCAACAACACAACCAATAACAACGATAACTACATCAGCTTCAACTTCCATAATAGTCCAAGCATCCACATCATAACAACAATAAGCATCTACTGAAGATCCACCAAAATCTTCACATATTCCATCACAAAAACATACTTGAAGTACTTAGGTTGTATAATCCTTAGGGGGAGTATTATTGGACTCTGAAAGGATCATTCATGCTGATTCAAGTAGTGATGCATTATGTTCTGGTTGGAAAACACAAGTGTGGATTTATGCGAGTGAAGAAAGAACAAGTGCGGATGAAGAAAAAGGATAAATGTTTGTTCAACCGCATTAGTTTTTACAGGTGAACAACAACAAATATGGATCAGCATTTGTCCACCTGTAAAGAACTAATGTAGGTGAAGCAAAAAAAATACTTATGCCTAACACAAGAAATGCAGACAAGACTCGTACACCCGCAAAAACAAATACGGATGTACAAGATACAAAAATGCAGGTGAAGAACCACTTTTGCTGATACTATTATTTTGTACTTTGTACTTAGTAATCCTAGAATGTATGTCAGGGTATTCAGGTCATTATACAGGTCATAGTGTCTAACCTATAAATAGAAAAGGTTTTTACCCTTTTTGTAACTCTTAGACTACAATAGCAACTTTTGCACAAACTTTCACATAGAGAGCTTTGTACATATAGAATTCAATACAATACATCATTATGAGTATTTCTGCATGGTTGATTATTGATATTTGTATTTCCGCTGCAAATATTTATTGAAATCGTCTGAAATATCTGATCTTCATTGATTCTAACCCAATCATTGTTGATTATATTATTTATGTTTGTATTGAGTCCTAATGGTAGGATTCAATTTATTTTTAAAATTAGATGTTTGCTTTTATTGTACTCTGATAGCCATCGGATGCCAAGTGTCATAAAGTTCATCATCATTTGTAGAAGTCTTTCCTGGATTTCTAAATGATGGACTTGTATTATTTACAAACTTTGGTCAGATAGCTAAAACTTACTTTTTCCTTGGTGATCTCAACCCTCTCATTCTAAAAACGTAGTCAGAAGTATTGTGATTGTTCATTTCACACCATGCATAATATTTATTAAAGTAACCATTTTTTGTAAAATGATTATGCATTTTACAAACTGAACAACTCAGTGAAGTAGCATTCCGCTATAGCATGATTAGATATGTGACAGTTGTCATAGTACTTATGGTTGTTCTTAGGTTGAGATGTTTAAGCTTTCATTTTGATTTGCATCTTTGACTGTTGTTTAGATGAGGAAGCAATCTCAGTCTTCCTAATCTTAGTAGATTGTTTCACAATTCTACTAGTTTAGGTTTTAGATGAATGGTTTTGCTTCCTTGCTGATTGTTTATATTCTTTTTCAAGCTTGTTGACATTAGTCTTAGAGAAAATATCAAACACCACTTGTTTTCTTTTTGACACATGTGGTTTTGATTATGGTTTTGACTTTGGTGATGTTTCAGCTTTTGCTTTTCCTTTGAATGATAAGGATGCTTATGCTTTTCCCTTAGATGAATCATAATTTAATTTGTTTGAAACTTTTATGAGTTTTGTCCTCATTATTAGATTTGCTATCAGTAGATGATTTCATCTTAAGTTTAGCATTCTTATAAGTCATGATGCTTGCTGGAGTAAATTTCACAAAGGGTATGATTGCTTTGACTAGACTTTTATGCTTTCCAATATGCACTAGTTTATTTGAGCACTCTTTGCTTTTAAATAGATGACCATTTTTAATCTTTTGAAGAACCGTTTCCACATAAACATGAGGTTTATTTTGTGGATTTTTTTTTTGACAAAATGTGGCAGATTTAGTTTCAATAACTTTAATGGTTGTTACATCAGGTTTTGTCAAAGGCTCAGGCATGAGAGTGTAGTTGTCATTATATGGTACAGGACATGCATTGTAGCCTATTCCAGTCATAACCTTTGGATCTTTTTGTGCATCAAGTAACTCATGAAGCATGGTTGATGAGAATTGGAATTTCTCCAATTTGAATTCTGTAGCTGAGTGATCAGCTTTTGCCTTTGTTAACAACTCAGTCAAATTCTCAACCTGAGCTTCAAGGGTAGACTTCTGTTCATGAAGCTTTTCAATGTCTGCACGAAGAGATTTAATTTTATTTTCAAAATTTCTCATTTCTTGTTTTAGCATTTTAGATTTAACATTTTCAACTTTTACTATTAAGGCCAGTTTATGATTATGTTCTCTATAGCCTTGCACTTCATTGATGCGTTTTTGGCTACACAGATTGGCCTTTATTTCTTCTTGCATTGGAGTTGGAGGATCATTGATATGAGCATTGAAAGCATGGTTTTGATATCTTGGCTTGACCTCCTCAGTATACATGCTCCAATCACATACTCTATATTGTCTAATGACAAGTGCATTAGAGGGAGGTTGAGATGATGAAGGATCTTGTTGATAATATGCAATATGATGACTTGGCTAATGGCAAGATGATTGATGATGAAATCCTTGATTGCCTTGATGTGAATGTGAGCTTTGATTTGATGAAGGATAAGAAGCTCTTGAATATTTGTTGTTGCCACCATAGTTGCAAAACTTAACCTTGATCTTGTCAAATCCAAGTCTAATGTTGTCATTCAGGCTCAGTTTCTTCCATTTCCGTAAGAATTTCTTTGCTCTCAAAGTGCTCATGGCCATTTGCCATTGGACATCTATTTCTTCAACATCACTAGGATCCATCTTTTCTAAATCATCTTGAATCACATGAGTAGCTGTGAGTCTTCCACCAAGATAGGCTTCAAAATGTGACACAAAAGCATTGTAAGTAGCTTTTTATTCATCATTTGTGTGATTGCATGATGTGAATGTTTGACTTGCAGATTAAGGAGTAGAGGGTGATGGTTTGTTCATCTTGATCTTAGGGGCTGACACAAATGCTGTTGATCTTGGGCTATCTAGAGCTGACATAAAGTCATCTTCTTCTGTAACAATGGCATTTTCCACTGAATGACTTTTAGCAGGAAACTTATATGCCTTTATAACCATAGAAACTATTGTGTCTAGACTGGTGATATCAAGGTCAAGAGTATTCTTCAGCATTGTCACACTCTACTTCCAAATTCAGGCAAAGAGTGAAGGATCTTCTTGTTTAGATTCTTTCTTTATGAGTGACACCTATAATCTCAAGATCAATGACCAGCTACACAAACCTATGTAGCTGCTTGGAGATTGATTCACTCTTGATATGATGAAAAGTCTCATACTGGTTGATCAATTTATCCTTTTTGATCTAAATGACTTCACTACTTCCCTCCCACATGATATTGAGTGCATCTCGCACTCCTTCGGAAATTGTGTACTTCTCAAGTCTTTCCAGCATATCCATCTTCAGTGCTTGAGTGAGTAGGGAGTAGGCCTTCATATCAATCATGTTTTTCTTGTAGTCTTCTGGATCAAGAATTATGGTTGGATCTTCAACAGTAATCTTGGCATTCCTATATTGATCAACATCCATTGTAGTAGGAATGTAAGGACCTCTACGGATTAAGATCTAGTAATCTGCATCAACATCAATAAGATAGTTCCTGAATCTAATATTCCATTATGTAAATTCATATTTATGTTTCAATGTTTGTGGTTTAGGGTTATGCCCAAGTTCAACTTAGTGTATCCATAATTGTTTCTTGAATTTAATTTAGTTTAGATAAGATTAGATTGATTTTAAGACTTAATGAATTGCTTTTAAGGTAAAATTTTAAGTCAAAATGTACAATCAATCCAAAGTCCAAATAATTGTCAAGTGTCTGATACTAATGTGGTGAATGGTCCTCTGAAACAAATGCTGCCAAACTAATGCTATTGTCACACCCTCAAAATTCACGTGCGGGGTTTTACCGCGAGCCATGTGAACAAACCAGGATCTCAATTATTAGTTACTCAGAACGACTCTATATGAAACATTCAAGTAAAATCAGAGTTTAAAACATTAAAAGTATGCGGAAGCATTCAGTAAACATGACAACCCAAAATAATGCAACACAATGTAAAATGCGCAAACACGCGCCAACCGTTGTTCAAAACAAATGCATAATTATTTCAATTGCAAAAACCATAATTGTTCCCAACAATGCTTACCCAAAATGCTGACCCGTGAGTGCTCCTAGGCTTTTCATTAACCACGACCTGAGAATAGAATACTAAAAGAGTCAACACAATGGTTGGTGAGTTCAAAAGTTTGTGTAAAACATAACAGTAACAGTTATAAAACATAAGAGTGCATTGAATTAGATAGCTAGTCTAAATTCACAAGTAATAATCGTAGTGATTTCGCGATGGAAGTTGACAGCATTTCGTTTGATTGCCTCTCGTCACGACTTACTAGGTCATGACACCATGTGTTAGGACAATATTGCACCCGTTTGACCTCGATTCGCACAAGTGGGGCTTGTCAAACCCAGTAGTACTACCCAAGATTTCCCGCTAGTTCCAATATTAACGATCCGAAAGTGTGAGGACTTTCATAATATATCGCACTACATTACACTATACATAACTTATAATCAATAAAGCGTTTCAGAACGAGTATGCTATCTCCCCCAAAAGAGAGTGTAAATAAAGTGGGGCATGAACTCACCTGGTGTGCACACGAATGATATTAAGGCTAACTTGAGAGATAGAGGAAATACAACCTTCAGAGGTTACCTAGAACACGTAAGTACATGAGTACGTGTACACAGAATCATTAACAACCCTAAGTGCTCAATAAACACGTTGACCAAAGGTTTTACAAAAACGAGACTCATTTGACTTAGTTGACCCGTTTGACCCGTTGGTGACATTATTGTTGAAATTCTATTTAATCAAGAATAGTAACTCATCATACATAGTTATCATACAAGTTGTTCACATATATCACTTCATTAACCACATGTTCTACCAAGATCATCATACAACTTAGATTATCATACAACTCATGCGAATCTCAAGTAGTCAACATGCTCAACACAATTATAATTACATCACAACTAGTACATCATACATATAGTCTAATCGTGCACAACATGCCATGTGAAGCCACTCACGACTTCACACCCTAAACCCTGCCAATCCTACAAAGTAGGTGCCTCAGATTCGCACGCGTGTATGACGATCATCATCATATTATTCAACAAGATTCATGCCAACCAACATACCCAACAATGACCTATTACATTTCCAAACATGATTCTATAATCTCCTATCATAAGCCATCATCGTGTATAAACCATCAAAGTCTTAATTTCCTATATGATCAATCAAATATCCATACAACCCAATTAACACATTCCACCACATTAAACACCATCAATAAACATTGTAAAATGAGCTTAACATCATGAGTATACTCAATTCACCATATCCAAAGTTCCACACAAATAAAGTTTCCCTTTTGCGAAAGTAACATCCCAAAATCAATCTAACGCTCAATTCAATCATGAATTCATCAACACAATACCTATTCAAGCTCATAACTATCATTTAAACATGTTCAACATCATCAAATCATCATAATTCATCAATCTCATATCCAAAAGTTTCTACTTTTAGTAAGGTATGAACTACATGACTAATTCTTGAATTTCTAGCATGATTATCATAATTCCAACATTCATACAACATCATTAGCATCATAACATCATCAATTCATCATCAAATCATCAAGTTCATGCAATAAAGTTACTATTATTAGTAAGGTAGAACTACGCATCAAAACCACGAATTTCTCGTATAATCCACATAAAAAAAAATCAATACAACCTAACTACCATCATACAATCATCAAACATTACAAAATTCGACATCTAGCACCCATTCAAACTAGGATTTCGGCCAACACCCAAAAACCATGAAAAACAATAAAAATCTAACCTTTAATCGTGTAATGGCTAAGAATTGAAGTTGTTAACGTGTTGTAATCCTTGGAACTAACCAAAATCGATGATCAATTGTTTGATCTTGGTTCAAAATCGCAAAGTGTGTGTGTATAGATGAAGATTGCGGCCGAAGAGGGTTGTGGGGGCTAGGGTTGGGTTTTGTTTAATCTTAATTTAATTAGAATTTACCTTTTAAACCCCTTTTAATTACCTTTTGTGAAAAACTAATCTTTTAACACTTTTTAAAAGGTTTTAACTACAAAATAGTAACATTATAAACTAACAATAATAATCATGCATAATTTTCACTAACCACAAAATACACGAAATAAATATAACACATTGGCACGTAACAAGGTGAAATTCACAAATAATATTTAAAATTCACAAATCGCGTAACCACAAACTAAAAACCAACATTATTAGTTAAATTATTATCTATTTATCATTTTTAATTATTATTAAGTCACCAACGCTCAATGACAACTAGTGTGTGCTCACGACACGTGTATGCAAGACCTAACGGAACTAACGGAGTTTGGTAACGGAAAATTACTGGATGTCATATTATCCCCATGTTGAAAGAATTTTCGTCCTAAAAATTGCATTACATCGTGTGTTCCATCACTGGTCTACTGCATTGGTATAAAGTAATCGAGTGAGTTTCAGGTGAGTTGTCATATCATCCCCATGTTGAAAGAAATTTCGTCCTGAAATTTAATCAATACCTTCGCTGGCCGTCGTCATTGTTTTGAACAGCTGAGGATACTTAAGCTTCATCTGGTCCTCACGTTCCCACGTAAATTCTGGTCCACGTCTCGTGTTCCAACGAACTTTGACTATGGTATCTTGTTTTGCTTAAGCGTCTTTACCTCACGATCCATGACCTCGATTAGTTCTTCAATAAAGAGTAATTGCTCATCTACTTGCACTTCCGCCAGTGGTACAACCATCATCTCATCCGATAAACACTTTTTCAAATTTGAGACATGAAATACGTTATGGATTCCATTCAGCGAGTCAGGTAGGGCTAATCGATAAGCCACTGGACCTATTCTTTCCAGAATCTCAAATGGTCCAACGTATCTTGGATTTAGTTTTCCTCTTTTACCAAATCGAATCATGCCTTTCCACGATGAGACTTTCAATAACACGTTCTCACCAACCTGAAACTCCAAAGGTTTCCGTCGCTTATCTGCGTAACTTTTCTGTCTGTCACGTGCTCCAGCCATACGGTTTCTTATCTGTACAATCTTCTCAGTGGTTCGGGCACTAACTCGGGACCCGTTAGCTGGCTATCACTAACTTCAGCCTAGCAAACTGGTGATCTATATTTTCAATCATACAAGGCTTCAAAAGGTGCTGCCTTTATGCTGGTGTGATAACTATTGTTGTAAGAAAATTCCACCAATGGTAGGTGAACTTCCCAATTATTCCCGAAGTCAATCACACAAGCACGTAGCATGTCCTCCAATGTCTATATAGTACGCTCACTTTGACCATCGATTTGCGGATGATAAGTGGTACTCATGTCTAATCGCGTACCCAAAGATTTCTGTAATGACTGCCAGAAGTGCGATGTAAAATGAGCATCGCGGTCAGAAATAATTTAGACTGGTACACCATGTCTCGAAACTATTTCCTTCAGATAGAGTCAGGTTAACTTGTCCATTTTGTCTATTTTGTTTATCGCTAAGAAATGAGCGGACTTCATTAATCGATCTACGATAACCCATATCGTGTCACAACCAGTAGGAGTCCGGGGTAGTTTGGTAATGAAATCCATTGAAATATGTTCCCACTTCCATATAGGAATCTCAGGTTGTTGTAATAGCCTAGATGATTTCTGATATTCAACTTTTACTTTCGAGCAGGTTAAGCACTACATATCATGATTTCTGATATGTAGCTACATCCGCTTTCGTGTTAGGCAACCAATAGTGCGCCTTTAGGTCATGATACATTTTTTCTGAACCATGATGTATAGAGTACTTAGACTTGTGAGCCTCACTCATAACTAAGTCCCTTAGGTTTCCCTACAAAGCTACCCAAAGTCTGTCCATGAAGTAACGAATTCCATCCGCTTTCACTTCAAACTGTTTGTCCATTCCCCGTAGAGACTCAGACCCAATGTTTTCTGTTTTCAAGGCTTCTGTCTGAGCTTCTCGAATTTGCTCAGGCAAGTGAGTGCTAATCGTAAGCTGCAAAGCTCGCATTCATCGAGGCTTAGCAGTCTCCTTTCTACTCAACGCGTAAGCGACTACATTAGCCTTTCCCGGATGATATTTGATAGCACAATCATAGTCGTTCAATAATTCTACCCAGCGTCTTTGCCTCATGTTCAATTCCTTCTGCTCAAAGATGTGCTGAATACTCTTGTCATCAGTGTAAATAGTGCACTTGGTACCTTACAAGTAATGTCTCCAGATTTTTAAGGCCAAAACTACCGCAACTAGTTCCAAGTCATGGGTGGTATAGTTTTTCTCATGTACCTTTAGTTGTCTTGAGGCGTAAGCTATCACTTTATCTCGTTGCATCAAGACACAACCAAGTCCTTGAATAGAAGCATCACAATAGACCACAAAGTCATCACTTCCCACTGGTAATGCCAATATCGGTGCGCTACACAGTTTCTATTTCAGTAATTGAAAAGCAGATTCCTGACTCTCACCCCATTTGTATGTTGTTCCGTTGTTAGTCAAGGCTGTGAGAGGTTGAAAGATCTTAGAAAATCCTTCAATGAATCGTCGGTAGTATCCTACCAGTCCAAGAAACTGTCGTATCTCGCTTGGCATTTTGGGTACCGCCCAATTATTTATTGCTTCAATCTTTGCAGGATCGACATGTATTCCTTTCTCATTAACAATATGACCCAAGAATTGCACTTCACGTATCCAGAAAATCATACTTGGAGAACATGGCGTATAGTTGTTCCTTTCTAAGTAATTCCAAGATTAAACGTAAGTGCTCCTCATGTTCTTCCTCAGTCCTTGAGTAGATCAATATGTCATCGATAAACACAATAACAAACTGATCAAGATAGGGTTTGCACACATGATTTATGAGGCCCATGAATACGGCTGGTGCATTCGTCAACCCGAATGGCATGACCAAGAACTCGTAATGACCTTAACGTGTACGGAAAGTGGTCTTCGAGATGTCTTCCTCTCGAACTCTCAGTTGATGGTACCCCGACCTCAAGTCAATCTTAGAATAATAGCTTGATCCTTGAAGTTGATCGAACAAATCATCTATACGAGGTAGTGGGTATCTATTCTTGATCGTAACCATTCTTCTTCTTGACAAACAGAACTGGTGCACCCCAAGGTGACGAGCTCAGTCGGATAAACCCTTTATCCAACAGCTCTTGTAGTTGAGCAGATAATTCTTGTAGTTCGTTCAGAGCTAACCGGTAAGGTGCTCTCGCAACTGGAGCGGCTCCTGGAGTCAAATCAATCTGAAATTCAACTTGATAATGAGGTGGTAATCCAGTAAGATCCTCTAGAAACACCTTAGGAAAGTCACAAATGATAGGGATATCCTCTATCCTCTTTTCTTCTGGTTGTTTATCAGTAAAGAGGGCTAATATGGCTAAGCGACCTTTCCGCAACAACTTATGTGCTTTCATGAATGAGATGATGCCCATCACTGCACCACTTTTATCGCCTCTGACAGTAAGAATTTCTTCACCAATAGGGATTCGTATGATCTTCTCATGACATACAACTTCCGCCAGCTTGTCGGAAAGCCAATCCATGCCTACTACTACATCAAAACTCCCTAATGTAACAGGCATGAGATCTATGTCAAAGGTATGACCAGCAAGTTCTATCTTGCAATCTCTAAGGATATGTGTTACGTGAATCTGCTTACCATCAGCTAACTCTAAAATGTAGTTAGATTCTAATGTTGAGGGCATATCACTTAAAAAGCTACTAAACTTAGTGGAGATGAAACTTCTATCGGCTCCGGTGTCAAACAGTACAGTAGCAAAACGACTGTTAACAAAAAATTTACCAGTAACAGTAGTAGGGTCATTTAGAGCCTCACCTGAACCGATAACAAAGGCTCTCCCTTTTGTTCCACCGTTGCTGTTACCATTTCCATTGCTGTTGTTGTTGTTGTTGTTGTTGCTCCTACCATTGTTTGCACCATTCCCGTTCTTCTTCAACTGAGGACAGTTTCTCCTGTAATGGCCCTCTCTCCTACATTCAAAGCAGCCTTTGGGTGTTTCCTGGGATTGTTGTGGCTTTTTCATCAGCTCGCCACAGTAGTCTTTTGTTGCATGTCCAATCTTTCCACAGCGCTGGCATTTGAAGTCGTTACAACTGCCCACATGATGATAGTTACACCGGTTCCACTTTGGGTGTCTCCTTTCGTATCCGCTTGGCCCTTGTTTTGAAGGAGTCATTTGGTTGGAGCTTCTGTTGTTGTCGAACCTCTTCTGTTGCTGATGATGTTGTTGCTGCTGAGGTTGACTGTTTGATGACGATCCCTTGTTGCCTGAGCCGTCCCACTTGCGTTTATTGTCGGGCACGCTTGCCACAACGCCCCGCTTGGGTAGTTTGCCTTGCTCTACCGCTTGATCAGTAAGTTTATGGGCTAGTCGGATCACCTGTTGAATAGTAGAGAGGTTTGCAGCAGTCACCATGCTCTGTATCTCTGGAACCAATCCTTGTAGATAAATCTCAATCCGCATAACCGGTGTGTCGATCATGCCTGGGCAAAGTGTTGCCAATTCGTGAGACCTTGTTGTGTAGGCCTCAATCTTCGATCCTTCCATCTTGAGCTGCCAAAATTCGGCTTCCAGCTTTTGAACTTTGCTACGAGGACAATATTCCTTAATCATCATTTCCTTGAATTCATCCCATGGTAAAGCATTGGCGATTGTCTGACCAATCATTAGTACTTGGGCATTCAACCACTAGAGTGCTACGCCCTCAAGCGTCCTCGTGGCATACTTTACTTGATCCACCACTGGACAGTTGCATTTGGAGAAGACTGACTCGGTCTTCTCAAACCAACGTACGAGCCCTACAGCTCCCTCAGCTCCACTATACGTGTGGGGCTTGCAGTCCATGAATGTTTTATATGTGCACACTGGTGGTCCTGTATTCAACATTTCGGATTATTTAGTCCAATCAAATGGGTTAACCATCTAGTAGAAAACTTTATGCAGTTGATGACCAAGGTCATCATTTACCTTCAAATTGTGCGGCTTGTGCACCAACCGCTGCTTGCACATGTTGATTTATCAGGGAAGCTAATTCAACAGGGGTCATGTTTATAGCACCGGTACCATGACCACCTGCACCACGTCCACGGCAATGTCCATGTCCTCTACCTCTTGCGTCCATATTTCACTTTACATTCACAAATACAATAATGAGTAACATCCAACACATTAATCTCATTGAAGTACAGTAAATAATAAGAAATAATGAATTTACCACAACCACGACATTTATAACAAAAATAATAACCAAAGATAAATAAATTTTAAATGGTTCACAAAATATTCCATCAATGTCAAAATTTTAGTTTTTCAGTTGGGTGGGAAACAACCCTTCCCACATAGGTTTCAAAAGAAAAGAAACACTATATAGTCCAAGTCATATAAATGTAGAATCAATCCAGCACGTCTGATCCATCAGTGTCCTCTTCCATCTCTGCTGGTTCTTCTTCCTCTGGGGCTTCTTCCGGTTCTTCTTCAGGTTCTTCCTCTGGGTCTTTTTCAATAGGATCTTCCTCAGGAGTAGGGGCTTCAGCAATCTGAAGCGCCGCTAGCTGTGCCTCTAGATCAGCAAATCTATCTTCGATCACTATGTTATGGTGCTCTTGCGCGTTCATGCGCTCAGTAAGTGCTACAACGTTGCCTGCCAGGGTATGATGCCCACCAATGGCCATCGAGAGTCTCTCCTGAAGCGTCTCTACCTGGAAACGCAACTGACTCATCTCATATCGTAAAGTGGAGTTCTCATAAGTGAGTCCTCTAATACGTTGCCGCTCGGTGTCTAGTGTAGCCACCAATGCTGCAAACGCCTGCTCATGTGGGATGTCTAGGGAAGGAAGAGTAGGTGATGTAGAGGCTGTCGATGATCTAGTCCTGGGTTGAGTACGAGCTACAGGTGGTACACTCTCCCTGTAAACCATGCGGTGTATATAGGTAGGATAGAAGTTCCAGTTCCATGGAGGATCGCGCTTGGGTAATGCGAATGGCTGATCCCAATCAATCCCTTTAGAGGGGTAAGGATGTCGAGGCCAGTCTGATCCCCTATCAGGTACATGAGAAGGAGGAGGTGACTCAGACCGTGCAGGTCTCTTGCCTAAATCTCTGGATGATGATGCCATGCTGCGAAGTACGTGTTGTGTATGCCAATGAGTATACAGTAAAGAATAAGTGATGAGTAACTAACAAACTGCGCGGTTATAGTCTAGTGTGTATGCAACCTAGTTCCTTATAACCATTGGCTCTGATACCAATCTGTCACACCCTCAAAATCCACATGCAGGGTTTTACAGCGACGCGTGTGAACAAACCAAGATCTCAGTCATTAGTTACTCAGAACGACTCTATATGAAACATTCAAGCAAAATCAGAGTTTAAAACATTAAAAGTATGCGAAAGCGTTTAGTAAAAATGACAACCCAAAATAATGCAACACAATGTAAAATGCGCAAGCACGCTTCAACAGTTGTTCAAAACAAATTCATAATTATTTCAGTTGCAAAAACCACAATTGTTCCCAACAATGCTGACCCAAAATGCTGACCCGTGAGTGTTCCTAGGCTTTTCATTAACCACGACCTGAGAATAGCATACTAAAAGAGTCAACACAATGGTTTGTGAGCATTGCAACTCATCATACACAGTTATCATACACAGTTATCATACAAGTTGTTCACATATATCACTTCATCAACCACATGTTCTACTAAGATCATCATACAACTTAGATTATCATACAACTCATGCGAATCTCAAGTAGTCAACATGCTCAATAAAATTATAATTAAATCACAACTAGTACATCATACATAAAGTCTAATCATGCACAACATGCCATGTGAAGCCACTCACGACTTCACACCCTAAACCCTGCCAATCCTACTAAGTAGGGGCCTCAGATTCGCATGCTTGTATGACGATCATCATCACATTATTCAACAAGATTCATGCCAACCAACATACCCACCAATGACCTATTACATTTCCAAACATGATTTTATAATCTCCTATCATAAGCCATCATCGTGTATAAACCATAAAAGTCTTAACTTCCTATATGATCAATCAAATATCCATACAACCAAATTAACACATTCCACCATATTAAACACCATCAACACACAAATAAAGTTTCCCTTTTGCGAAAGTAACATCCCAAAATCAATCTAACGCTCAATTCAATCATGAATTCATCAACACAATACCTATTCAAGCTCATAACTATCATTTAAACATGTTCAACATCATCAAATCATCATAATTCATCAATCTCATATCCAAAAGTTTCTACTTTTAGCAAGGTATGAACTACATGATTAATTCTTGAATTTCTAGCATGATTATCATAATTCCAACATTCATACAACAACATTAGCATCATAACATCATTAATTCACCATCAAATCATCAAGTTCATGCAATAAAGTTACTATTATTAGTAAGGTATGAACTACGCATCAAAATCATGAATTTCTCGTATAATCCACGTAAACTAACATCAATACAACCTAACTAACATCATACAATCATCAAACACAACAAAATTCGACATCTAGCACCCATTCAAACTAGAGTTTTGGCCAACACCCAAAAACCATGAAAAACAATAAAAATCTAACCTTTAATCGCATAATGGCCAAGAATTGAAGTTGTTAGCGTGTTGTAATCCTTGGAACTAACCAAAATCGATGATCTATTGCTTGTTCTTGGTTCAAATTCGCAAAGTGTGTGTGTATAGATGAAGATCGCGGCCGAAGGGGGTTGTGAGGGCTAGGGTTGGGTTTTGTTTAATCTTAATTTAATTATAATTTACCTTTTAAACTCGTTTTTATTACCTTTTGTGAAAAACTAATCTTTTAACACTTTTAAAAGGTTTTAACTACAAAATACTAACATTATAAACTACAATAATAATCATGCATAATTTTCACTCGCCACAAAATACACGAAATAAATATAACACGTTGGCACGTAACAAGGTGAAATTCACAAATAATATTTAAAATTCATAAATCGCGTAAACACAAACTAATAACCAACATTATTAGTTAAATTATTATCTGTTTATCATAGTTAATTATAATGAAGTCACCAACGTTCAACGACAACTAGTGTGTGCTCACGACACGTGCATGCAAGACCTAACGGAACTAATGGAGTTTGGTAACGGAAAATTACCGGATATCACAGCCATCAACATTGAAACTGACTAATGTGATTGAATGAGAGGAACAATGTCAGTCTTTAGCAATTGAATGAATCACAAATACAATGAATAATTTATTCAAAGAAATGTGATGAACAGTTGATTAAGCAAATGCGATGAATAGTGAAATTCAAGGCAAATGCTATTAATAGTAGTCCACTGTAGCATATACGATAAATAGTGTTCAAGCTTATTGCAATGAATAGTGTTTCATTATGTTTGTCTAATTTTGATGAAATGGATTGTTGTTTGTATTCTAATTTGTTGTAAAACATTTCAATTAGGAACTCTCAACTAATCTCATGTCATTTACTCATAATCACTTGGTAATTTGATGATTTGGATTTGATTTTGATGTAAGTTTGATCAATGAAAAAATATCTTCAATTCATGATTAATTAGAAGTGTAAATTGATTCGGACAAAAAGTTATTCTATTTTGTTTACAAATCGATTGTGTGAAACACAATGATAAGCAAATCAATCAATAGTTCAATCGATAATTAGAAGAAATAGTGGGTTTCTACTTATTTTGAGAGCCAAGGCTCTTATAACAATTAACTGGGTTACAATCGTTGAGGATCGAATATATTGATGGATTTCTATAATGATTTTAGTGGACAATAAGCAATGATCAAAACAAGTAGAAACACTCATAATGTTGATTGTATATTGATAATAAGCATTCAACAGTTTAATCAGGGATTCTATTTAATTAGGGTACAACTATTATATGAGAGTTACAAAAGTGTGAAAAACTTTATCTATTTATAGGTCCGATACAATGACTTAACTACCCTGACATACAATCTATGAATACTAAGTACAAGGTACAAAATAACTGTATCGACATTTGTTTTTCTTCAACCTCATTTGTTGTTGACTCATCCGCCTTTGTCATTACGGATGTACAAAGTCTCGGTCGCATTTGTTAACTTAGGCATAAGTATTTGTTTTTCTATACCCTTACTAAAAACCCAGTTGGAACTTCTTCTTCTCTTCTTGCAGCCAAAAGCAGAAAGGTGAAATGCGGGTGTGGGCGGCCATCCCCTGCTTTTTGAACCCATAATAGACAAGTTTGCCACTTACACACTTTAACCCCCTTTACTTTGAAATGTTTCACTTTTCCTTCTTTTTACTCTTCTTTTCTTTTCCTTTTAATAAATTTTCGGGTGTTACAAGTCCACCCCCCTTATATAGGTTTTGTCCCCGAAATCTGTTACTCCTCGAACAACTATGGGTAATGTTGTCTCATCTCTTTCTCAGTCTCCCATATAGACTTGGACCCCTTCCTATGTCACCACTGTACTCGCACCAGTGGAACCACATTATTCCGTAGTCTCTTCTCTTTTCTGTCAATGATGGAAACCGGTTGCTCCACATAATTGAGTCGTTCATCTACCTCAATATCCTCCAGTGGCACAATCTTATCCTCGTCGGCTAAGCACTTTCTCAGATGAGATGCATGGAATGTCAGATGAATTCCACTTAACTCATAGGGTAGCTCCAACCTGTAGGCCACCTCTCCTACTCGAGCAATGATTCGGAAAGGCGCTATATACCTCGGACTCAGCTTACCACACTTTCTAAACCGGATGATCCACTTCTAAGGTGAAACCTTCAACATAACTTTATAACCCACCATGAATACAATCGATCTAAGCCTCTTGTCAGCATACGACTTTTGTCTATCTTTTGCCGCCTTCAAAAAGGCCTTGATCTTCTCTAACTTTTCAGTCATAGCCTCGATCACCTTGATGCTCCCTAATTCCTTCTGCCCAATGTCACCCCAACATACGGACGTTCTACACTTCCTTCCGTACAGCATCTCATATGGTGGCATACCAATGCTGGCATGATAACTGTTGTTGTATGAGAATTCGGCTAACGGTAAGTGTTCTTCCTAACTTCCTCCAAAAGTCAATGATGCATGCTCGGAGCATATCTTCAAGCATCTGGATGGTTCTCTCTGACTGACCATCTGTCTGAGGATGGTAAGCCATACTGATGTGCAACCTCGTGCCCATCGCATCATGGAATCTCTTCCAAAACATAGATGTAAACTGAGTGTCACGGTCAATCACTATAGACACTGGTACTCCATGACAACTCATAATCTCTTTGATGAACAGATCCGCCAACCTCTCAGATGAATACATCTCGCGGATCGGTAGAAAGTGAGCACTCTTCGTCAGACAGGCAACTATCACCCATATGGCATCATACCCCCTTGCCGTACGTGGTAACTTCATAATGAAGTCCGTGGTGATGTGCTCCCATTTCCACTCGGGTATATCAAAGGGTTGAATCTTCCCATATGGCTTCTGATGTTCCACCTTCAATTGCAAGCAAGTAAGAAACTTACTCACATACTCCACTACATCGCGCTTCATACCCGGCCACCTGTAGTCTTTCTTCATATCATGATACATCTTTGTAGCATCGGGGTGAATTGAGTATCGAGTTTTATGAGCTTCACCCATGATTTTCCCCTATAGGTCTCTATAACGAGGGATCCACATCCGCCCGAAGCGGTTCTAACACCAAGAGTGTTCTCTCCTAACTCTACGACTAGGCCTTTCATCCTTTCCGAGTTGATTTGATCCTATTTCAACAACTCGTCCTTAAATTCCTTGATCTGCTTCCTCACGTCAGAGGTCATTACCAACTGATAAGCCTTTACTGGAATCGAATTGGGTCTCTCTTTTCGGCTAAGGGCATCTGCTACTATGATGGCCTTGCCCGGATGGTAGTGGATCTCACAATCATAATCCTTGATAAGCTCCAACCATCTCCGTTGCCTCATGTTGAGATCCTTTTGCTCGAAGAAGTACTTCAAGCTCTTGTGGTCAGTGAAGATAGTGCACTTCGTCCCATACAAGTAGTGCCTCCAAATCTTCAATGCAAAGACCACAGCCGCCAACTCCAGATCATGAGTAAGGTAATTAGCCTTATGGGTTTTCAATTGTCAGGACGTATAGGGTATTACCCTCCCTCGCTGCATCAGCACGTAACCTAACCCCGAATAAGAAGCATCTGAATAGACTACTAATTCTTCGCTCCCTTCGGGCAACGTCAAGACTGGAGCTTGAGTCAATCTCATCTTTAGCTCATCAAAAGCATTCTCCTGTTCGCGACCCCATACAAACTTCACCTCCTTGCGGTTCAACTTGGTCAATGGTGAGGCTATCTTGGAAAAGTCTTGGATGAATCTCCTGTAATACAAACTTCACCACCTTTGCCAGGTCCACCATAATCCCTTAAGAATTAACCATATAGCCCAAAAACTAAACTTCCAGTAACCAGAACTCGTATTTAGAGAACTTATCATACAACTTCTCTCTTCCAAGCGTCTCCAATACCTTGCAAATGTGACCGGCATGCACTTCTTCGCTCTTCGAATAAATCAGGATATCATCGATAATCACAATCACTGATTTATCCAACATCGGCCGACACACCCGATTCATCAAATCCATAAAAGCAGCTGGCACGTTGGTTAAACAGAAAGACATAACGAGGAACTCGTAATGCCCATATCGCGTCCAAAACAAGGTCTGCTGGATATCCTGTTCTTTAACTTTTAGCTGAAGATAACCAGATCAAAGATCTATCCTTGATAACTAGTTGGCGCCTTGGAGCTGATCAAACAAGTCATCAATCCTTGGTTGTAGGTACCAATTCTTCACCGTCAACTTGTTCAACTCACGATAGTCGATGCACATCCTCATGCTACCATCCTTCTTCTTTACAAACAAGACCAGAGCACCCCAAGGAGAGACACTCAATAGGATGAACCCCTTATCCAGCAACTCTTGCAACTGGACCATTAGTTCCTTCATCTCGAAGGGAACAAGACCATACGGCGCCTTGGCAACAGGTTGGGCACCAGGTATCAAATCAATCTGGAACTCGATCTCGTGGTCTGGTGGCACACCTGGTAGATCCTCCAGGAATACGTCTGGGAACTCATACACGATCGATACGTTGGACAATCGTGGTACTGACGCATCCACATCTTTCACATAAGCCAGGTAGGCACTACACCCACGTTTCATGCACTTCTCTGCCACCACCATTGAAATTACCTTCGGAACCGTACTGACCCTGTCGCTGTAAATCATCACTGAACTCCCACCAGGTGCGGTCAAACAAATCATCTTCTTATGACACATGATATTTGCCTCATAGGCTGCTAACCAATCAATCTCTAGAACCACATCGAATACACCTAGGGTCATCATGAATAATCTAGCAGAGAACCTATGGCCTCCCAACTCTATGTCATAATCCTCTATCAGTTCAGAAATTTTGGCAGACTTACCAATGGCAGTTTCTATATCGAAGGGCTCATCAATACTTCTACTTCTAACTGGCAATTTAGCACAGAAGACAATAGAAATAAAACTCTTACTAGCACCAGAATCGAAAAGCATAGAGGCACAAATTTGGTTTACTAGGAAGGTACCTGACATAACATCGGGATCCACCCTAGCCTCCTCCCTGGTCATGGTAAATGCTTTGGCCTTTGCCCTCAGCTTTTCCTTCTCTTTCTCGATCCCCTTTCTTGCCCCAAAGTTCTCAGCCCTTGGTTTCTTGCAATCCCTGCTTGGATGGCCCTCTTCACCACAGTTGTAGCACCTTACCACCCCACAATCCCTTGCCATATGCCCAGGCTTCCCACATTTGAAGCAGATGTTCAATCCCCACTTACACTCTCCCATATGTTCCTTCCCACACTTACCACACCTCTTCATCCCTGTACTCGCCGCACTACCATCCGGTCATCGACCCTTGCCTTTTTGTTATTTGGGGTGAAACCACCATGACCAAATCATTTCCCGTTCTAGTTCCTATCACCACCACCCTTCTTACTCACCTCTACTACTGCCACCTCCTCTCTTTCGTTATACAGTCTCCTCGCCAGATCAACCGCTAACCTAAACGTACTCGGTCGAGTGGTGATCTTGTGCCTACTGTTGGTCCACTTGATCATTGATACAATGCAATTGATTGATAAACACAAATGATTCCCTCTAATAACACAAAATATCAATGATATTTGTGACAATTACAGATCAAACACTATAAAACGGATAAATATATGAAGAACACGCAAGAACACCAAATAAAACCTTGTTTTATCTGAATCGATTGCTAAAGATATTACAAAGTGAAAGCCCCTCAATCAATCACTCATTCAAGTTCTCTAGACCTAATTGTCAATAATCTATATACAGTGATAATATTCACTAATGACATATTAAGCCCCTAGACTTAGACAATTAGAGAAATTACATATAAAAGATAAAAAAACTTAAACATAAATAAATATATTTTGTTGACACAAAATATATTTATTAACAATAAACTCCTATTCATTTATATCTTCAACGTCTCGTCTCGGTTCTTCGTCTCGAGCGCGTCTGTTTGCCTTTTCCGATGACGTTGACAGTGACGTTGACCTTTGTTGACTTTGACCGTGCTGATGATATAGACTGTCATTATCAGACCCAACAATACTCCACCTTAGTCTATCAATATCAACGTCTTGTATCGTGATCAGCACCAATAAGTCAACCATATAATGATCTTCAATCTCCCCCTTGATTGATGATCTGGTATTGAAGATCTTTCATCTTACAGGCTACCCCTTTTTGAATGCTCCCCCTCTTCATGCGCATTCTTTGTGAATGATCAGGAATAGCTTTTCCAACTCTCTATTCTTGAGTGCTTCAGAAGATGTAGGAGAAGGAATCCTAGCTGGTTATCTTCTGAAAACTTGAAGAATAGGTTCTTTTGTTAGGTACTTTGCTCAGCTGATGATTGGCCATCATATGAAGCAAAAATCTGCAACACAATCACAAACACATTCTACACATTTCTCGTTAGATCATTTCAACAATACAAATAAACCCATGTTTATCTGTGAATATAAACACGTGAAACCATGTTTGTTTTTGTGTGAAATTCCCTGTGCAACGCATGAAAATATGAGATCATTTCAATAGCATAATATGGAAGACTTGAAATATATATATATATATATATATATATATATATATATATATATATATATATATTATTTATTTATTTTATTTTACACCAAGAACTAATTTGATCATGAGATCACATCCTTAAGATATACTTAAGCACAAAGATGTATTTAAACATCGACAAGTTAGTGAGATCACACTGATGCAGAGTCTGATTATGATTTTAAATTTTTGATAGCGAAAAACAGTTCAAAATGATTGTTGGTATATTTGTCCAATTTAAACCCAAACCTTATTCTTTTCAACAAGTGACCTGCAACTGATTTTATCATGTTTTAGGTTCGATTAGAGAAGCTTAGGTAACTTGGTTCCCACAGACATCCGGCAAAAAACTTATCCCATCATCAAGGATTATTGAGTAATATGATTCACTCTGCTTGACGTCCCTTTGAGGTTCAACAATGATCTTAATTTAAGAATCACTGTGCCTTTATATAGGGGAACAGATGATGAGAGCACCAGGTCTATATTTACGTATAACAGAGGAGATGATCATCTAAGCGTGCTAATGAGAACTTCAGGTCTATACTCACGAAATATACATCTGAAGAGCTAACAAGAAGCTACATTCAGGACTTGGGGAAAGGGACATTTTAGGAATGGAATGGATTAAGAAAGAAGTTAGATACTCTCAACCCGTTTTTGATGAGACTTGTAACTTTGTGCAGGCCGAGATGTCATGGAAATGATCCTTATCACCGAGTTCTAAAGCTTTAGTTAGGCTACAAAATCACTGTTTCTTCATTTTCGGGCTGAGCCTACCAAGCATATGATATAATGAAATAGTCTTTTTTAGATTTTAGAGCTTTAAGAGATATAGACATCTAAATCAGTTACTATCATTTCTCACAAAGGCACAAGACATACAACCAAGCATACAAAGAAAACATACTATCATTTCTCAGTCATCCCAAATCAAGTTTTTAGTTCCCATTTCAATTACACTAGCAAAGAAAGTCTTCCAAATTATACTAGCAAAAAGATAAGAAATGAAGTACCAAAAAAAAAATGCAGTGATTGTGAAGTGTGAACTGTAATAGTGCAGATAAGTATCCAAAATATGGATGAGATACCAAAACAATAACCTGTTTGTTACACTTCAAATTTGATTGAGGAACATTCTCTGTCGGTAAAACGGATTACTAACAGTCTTCCTGAACTGTTCCTGCACTCATTAACAGATTAGTTAGCGAAGGGGACCCAGGCCATCATGGTCCTGGGAGTTCCTTTTTCATCAGTGTACATAACCTATTTTAGAACACACCCTTTTGAAAAATCATTTATTTCTTTAACCTTTTATTTTACTTTTCAAATTTGTTTCTATTCAATTACTTTAGATTTGAAAGAATTGAATTTGGAAATCATTTTCTTTTTAAGACCCATAGGTTGAGATTTTGATTTTGAAACATTGGTCCTTTTCATCTTTGAATCATGTGAAATTGGCTTTATATGAGAAGGTTTGGGTAGATTGTTCTTCATCCAACCATTCAAAGATGTGTGCATTTTTGAACCAGATAAGCAACCCGTGCCCCAAGCCTGTCTTTGAACTTGAGGGCACTTCTTTAGCACATGACCTTCTTTTCCACATCTAAAGCAAGCCTTGAAAGGCTTTTGGTTCTTTGTAGTCTCATGGAAAGCAGGAGAGGGTGGAGCCTGATTTGTGGTTGTTACAGCTTGTCGATAACCTTGAAGCTTCTTCTTTCAGATATCAGAAGATTGAACTTTTTAAGGCTTTGTCGATATGGATTTCGAACTGAGCTGTGATTTGACGTGTGATGTTCGAGGAGATGAGATCTGAACATTCTTTTGAGAACCCTTTTGTAGGACTGGTGACTTGGCAGACTTGGGATGATTAACAGAGGGATTGATAAAATTAGTCAAAGTTAACACAAATAAACAATATGCTGATCTGTTCATCAAAGCTTTTGATGAACAGAGATTTAAGTATCTTTTATCAACTATTAGGATGATTAACTTTGAGTAGATTTTCTTAAACTAAATTGAAGATTGTTTTTAAAATATGTGTGTCTTAAGTTGTCTATATCATCACCAATATAAGCCCAGTTTACTTTGGAAGAAACTTTTTAAAATGAAGGAGTGTTCTTCCAAAGCTTACATTTGTCACCATGTACTTATATGTCTTGAAGGACTATGCTCTTCTGAAATCAATAAATTCTCGAAAGCTTTATTCTCTCTTTGAATAAAATTTTTGATATTTGATATCTCCCGAAGCAAAATTTGTCTAAGAAGTAAACATACTCTAAGTATTCTTCTTCTGAAGTAAATTCTTGAAATACTAAGGAATATCTTCCAAAGCCAAATTGGCTTTGGAAGTTTTCTCAAACCTTCCAAAGACAAATTACCTTCTGAAGATTTTAGCCTTCCAAGAAAACCACCTTTTTGGGCACTTTTTCAGAGGTGGGACCGACATCCAGATTTCAAAGTTTATCATTTTGTATTAACTTTGTCTTAAATCCTTATGATATATATATATATATATATATATATATATATATATATATATATATATATATATATATATATATATTGTACAATGGTTCCCCCTCTGTCACCTTTCTCTTCATCTGCAAAAGTTCAAGCTCTAAATTCACCCACAAACCAACTTTGTTCTTACCTTTCTTCACTTCAAAGCTACTCAAAATGGCCAACCTTGATCCCTAAAACCAACCAGATTTTTCCATGCATCTTCACAGTCAACACAATCAGGTTACTCTGTTATCATATAAGAAAGATCCAGGTTTATCAGATGTTTGCCATTTCTTATCTCTGTCCAACAACCTCACCGGCCTCACAATAGACCCTCCATTGTATGAAGATCAACTCCTATAGTTCTAGTTGACCTGCCAAGAGGTCATCTTGGATGATGAGAAGGCATTGTCTGCCACAGTGCAGGGGAGGACACTATTCATCACTCTAGCCACCATCAACTCTCATTTGAGGTTAGATGATGCAGAAGGTGAGTTGTCCTTCCCTAAATATACTATAAACAAATCATTATGGTAGATGGGCTATGAAGGGGAATACTCTTTTAGAACCTTCAAAAAGGGTAAGGTTTCCTCTTTATGGAAGTACATTCTTCATGTGGTAATCCACTCTTTATCCAACAAACATGTAGGTTGGGACCAAATTCCTAAGGACTTGTCCTATATAGTCCATGGGATGGTTCAAGGGGTCAAGTTCAAGTACTCCCAGTTTGTTTATACAAACTTGCTTGCTAACTTGGACTCCTTAGAGTATTATATGTTCCCTAAATATGTTCAATACATTCTTAACTATGAACTGGGCTCACAGTTAAGGGAAATATGTAATATTCTTAAATTAGGACAGATGAAGCCCTAAATCTTCTAAACAATGAGAAAGCCCACTATTGGCTTCTCAGGGGTAGAAACATCCGTGGTCCTATAACTGTTAGAGCTCATTGCTCAAGGTGACAACTCGACAGCACCAGCCATGTTGAACCCACACCTACTACATCTACACCACCCATACAGCCACAAAACACCATAACCTACCACAGAAAATCCAAAGGAACCTCTACTCAGTCTACTCAGGTTGAGTAGGTTCCCATATTACCACCCATGCTGGAAGAAGTGAAAACAAGAGCTCTCACTTCTCTTGAGGAGCAGACCACTCCTATCATTTCATTAATCAGTGCTGAGGTTCCTCATACTCAGCCTGATGTGCTCATTACCCCAGCCTTATGCTTTCAGTTTAAGTCTCAAAACTCTAGTGATCAACCGTTAGGGAAAGCTACTATACCCACCTGCTAGACCTCAACCAACCAATCCCCAACCAAGAATTCTATGATGATAAGGATATTGGTTTCAGTGAGTACCATGAGTCTCTCTTCTCCACCCCTGCTCAAGGAGAGATGAGTGCTCCTGAATCACCCATATCTAGCCCACATCATTCACCCACAACTAAGGTGGACCTCCCTAAACATGTTCAGGAGGCCCATATGGAAGAGGCTCTTACTTTTGCAAGTGATTACATTATTAAGACCTCAACCATAGAAACCTAGCCCATTCACTCATCCCCCCATGATTACATTATTAAGACCTCAACCATTCTCCCTAAAAAAGGTTTTTGGCGAAATCCAGCAGCCAAGAAACACAAGCTGGTGGTAAGAAAGAAGAATTTGGTCCTATTCTCTCATCCCCCATGAATCCTCTAATGAAGATGAGAGGAGTATGCAACTAAAGGTACAAAAACTATCAAAACTCTATACCTATTTAGTTTCTATGGATTGTCACCTAGAATTTCAGGTGACTACCTTACAAAGACAGGTCAGTGACTAGCAACTTGAGGGGCAAGTTAGTTGAGAGACCTGTCAGGCGAACTCAACTAGGTCCTTAACAACCTATAGATGTGGTGCACCTAACCCTTAGCTCCCCTATGCAAGAGGATGATGCTACCATAAAGGGGGAAAAAGTCCTACCTATAATCATAGAACCTGGGATTTCTGCCCAGAGTATTGATATAGAGGACTCACCACCCTTACTTGAAGTTGTCCATACTTAACAACCTCCTCATGCTCACATTAATGTAGATTAACTAATTCAGAGCCTGTTTGAGGAGGGTATACGAAGGGCAATGTCTACCCCATCCTACCCTGCTAAAAATCCAATAGTGGGATGGAGGTATGATGGTGATAGGAGAGCCCTGGTACTCTCGCGATCTTAAGGACAACAAGAGGTCTTCAACTTAACCTGAGATACTATGAGAGCTTCTCTCTACTTGAATTGCCACTTGCCAATCCAATGCAGATGAATAAGTCCAAATACAGATGAACAATACTAAATGCGGATTAGCTAAGTCTTAGGTGAATGAACTTAACCAATGTGGTTGAAGTCAGCAAATGCGGATGAAGATCAGCAAATGCGGATGAATGCTAACAAATTGGAAGAACAAAAGCAAATGTGGATTAACAAAAATACTAAGTATTGAACATAAAACCAATGCGGTTGAATGTTCAGCAACTGCGGATGAACTCCAGCAAATGCGGATGAACAAAATGCAAATACGGATGAACATATTACTTAGGCTATTCCACCAATTCCAAATCCTCGTTCTAACATATCCTTAGCACAGATCTAACATGCTAAACATTTAGAACAGAGCTTACAACTACGCAACATCAAAGAAGGCACTTAAAGCACACACATCGAATACACATCAGATGCAAAAACGTAGAAAACTCATGCTTCGGTTGTAAAACTTCAGTTAATATGCATTTCAGCCCCAAACTAGTTTAAAACAAGTAAAATAGGGGAATCTAGAACTCACCTCTAGCAGCTTTCGAGTAAGACTTCTTCAAACCGAGAGCAAATGGGAGTTCTAGCACCTAAACACACCGAAACAAGCAGCCAACACAAGAAACATGTAAGAATTGGTCCAGTAGCTCGAACACAGCTGAAAACCGAGTAGAAAACACAAGGAAACCTCACCTTCTAGGAGAATTTCAGCTTTCTCACTCTAAAAAATCTGGTTAGAACTGCTTCTTCTTTCTTCTTACAGCCGAAAGCAGATGTGAAATGGGGGTTGTGGGCGACCATGCCCCTTTTAAATCCCATAATGGGCAAGTTTGCCACTTGTACAACTTAGACCCCTTCACTTGTGATATTTCACCTTTCCTTCTTTTTCTTTTCAAATTTCCGGGTATTACAATACTTAACAATCAGATCAATCTCGTGACAAGAACGTGAAATATAATCATCACGGTAAGAAGATTGAATAAGAAATAAAATGAATATAAGTGTAAATAAACTTCGATTTGTATTGCTCTCTGATTTGAAGGATTACAAATACTTGCAAAATCAGGAAATGACAAAAGATCTACTAATTACATCAACTAACAACTATTTATACTAAACTTGAAGTTCTTGCATAGTTCTCGCATGACTTACTAGTTCTCGCGTGAGAAGAACTTCTCACGCGGCAACTTTAGGTTCTTGCGTGATTGATATTTGATATCTTGATTTGATTTTCTGAGCCTCTAGGTTCAATCCCTATATAACTTATTTTTTGAATCGAGAAGAGGCTAATAAATAGAGTGGTTCCACTGGTGCAAGTACAGTGGAGGCACATGAATGGATCCGAGTCTACGTGGGAGACTGAGGAAGAGATAAGACAGCATTACCCATAGCTGTTCAAGGAATGACATGTTTCAGGGACGAAACCTATATAAGGGGGTGGATTTGTAACACCTGAAAATTTAAAAGAAAAGAAGAATAAAAGAAGAAAGGGTGAAATGTCCCAAGTCAATGGGTTAAAGCTATGCAAGTGGTAAACTTGCACCTTTATGATATTTAAAATAAGTACGGTAGCCCACATTTCTCCCTTTACAAATATTTCTTAGCTGCTAGAGAGAGAGAGAAGCAGCAAATTGATGTCTAGAGAGACAAGGAGGAAGATCTGCTTGTAGGTAAGGTTTTCTTGTGTTTCTTGTTTGGTTTCAGCTGTGTTCGAGCTGCTGGACTGATTCTTATGTGTTTCTGTGTGTTCGGTTGTGTGTTTTTATGTGTTTAGGTGTTTGAACTCCAGGTTGCTCACGGGTCTGAAGAAGTCTTACTCGTAAGCTGTTATAGTGAGTTCTAGATCCCCGGTTTTACTTGTTTTAAACTTGTTTGGGGCTGAAATGCATAGTACCTACTATTTTACAACCGACAGCATGATCTGATCTGTATTTTTGCACCTGTTATGAGTGTGGGTGTGTGTTTTTGAATGTTTGATCGAGTTCTGTGATTGTATGCTTGTTCTAAGTGTTTAGCATGCTAGATCTGGGCTAAGAATGTATTAGAATGAGGATTTGGAACTGAATATAGAATAAGTTGCAACTGCAGGTTGGTTTAGTTGATCCGCATTTAGATTTGAATATTTGCATAAGTGTTTTATTCAGGCGCATTTGATACAGTGATCATGCACATTTCTTTTGTTCATGCTCATTTGCTACAGTGCTTAGGCGTATTTGTTTCAGTCATTCGCATTTGGTTCATGTGCATTTCCTGACACTTAGAATATTTCTAAGTATGAACATCCGCATTTGTTTCATCCGCATTTCTTTTGTTCATCCGCATTTGTTTGTTCATCCGCATTGGTTTTCTCATCTGCATTTCCATAAGGACTTAGAATTTTCTGAGATTTGGGGAAGTAGAATTTAAGTGCTAAGAAATGATATTTTATAGTGGCTTATGCTTGTTTATATGTATGCATTGTATGATGATGTTGTCCCATGTTATGTATGATGTGACTTTACGTGGCGTGTTATGCTTATGAACGTAAAGTATTATATAATGAAAGTGGAAGACAACGTTAACGAATTGGAACATAATGAGTGAATGAAAGTCTTGCAAGCAAATTAAAAAGGGAGTTCATAACTCAATGAAGGGTTGTTAGGTCAACTGTGTGGGGCTTTGCTTACCCATGAGAATTCACACAGAGGGGGTCAGTCTTTGTGACTGATCAAGATGTGTGAAAACGGGATCCTTGTCGCTAGACCCCAAAATGGTAGTTGGTTCATGCACAAATGATGGGGCATAGCTTATGTCAAGATCTAGATTAAAGTGGAAGTTAATAATGAAAGAAAGTACGAAAACAAACGATTATGAACGATGATAAAAGATAATAATGATATTATCAAGATGTACGTATGTTGTGTGATCACGAACGAAAGTAAAGGAAAGGTCTTTACTAAAAGTAAAGTATTTTATTATATAAAACTAAAACTCACTCAGCAACGCTGACTTTTATATGCATTTTCAGTTGGCAGGTAATGTTGTTGCTGAGGATGGCACGGGGGTGAAGCTACTTGGCGGGCAAGGACTGACATCTATCTCATGCAATAATAATGATGTTGTTTTGTAATACAACTAAGTGATCTTTTTTAATCTTTTAAACAACGATATATTACTTGGCAAATGTATTTATTAAAGCATGAAATGGTCTTTGATGAATTATTCCGCTGCAATATTTTTATTACTTAATAAATCTTAATATGTTTTGATATAAATGATTCTGTGAATGACCAACTGTTGGGTTTTCGGGAATGGGGCCTTACAATAACGCCACGGGATATTTGTTGAAGCTCTTAGAAGATTAACATTTTGTCTTTGTATGTTTTTTTGTCATAGTATAGGGACTTATTTGTAAAGATATGTTCCTTTGTTTTGTTGATAGTATAAATAGGATACTTTATGTAGTGTAAAAGAAGAGAACAAAATAGAGAATAGAAGATAGGTCTAAAAAAATAGTTAGAAAATCAGTTGAACGAACTGAATCCTTACACTTTGTATCCTGTGCATTTGCTATCAATGAAATCTATGAATTTTTTGATGTATTTGCATGTGTTGATTACTTTGTGTTTGATTTGATCATTGTATTATCATATAATCATAGATTCGATCTTTTTGAACCGATCAAATAGCCTTATCTCTAGGCCAATTTTCCCTTCCCAACCTCTATAAATCACCACTTTATTAGTATTTTTATCAATTTTAATATTTGAGATTGACATTGATTGATGAGTACAAGCTACTCTCTTTCTCTTCAACTCCTCAGTTGGATTTATGCTCCCTTTTAGGACTACTAACTCTTTAACTTTGTTCTTCTTCTTCCTCTTCTGTTCAAAGGGATTTTTAAATGATCTATCTTTTTGATACATATCTCTTTAAGGGATTTGAAATTGTTTGTCATTTTGAACTTCTTCAAACTATCCTTAAATTGATAACCCTTTGACATAATAGTATGGTTAATCAATTCCATGTTAGCAAGTTCTTTGAGGTCATGAATTTTTAGTGAGTTCACTATATCAGCATATTCTATGAAGAATTGAAATAGCCTTGAGATTTCTTTGACCATGAACACGTTCCAGTTTAAATCATACTTCCAGGCAATAATCTTCACATCAACCTTGCCTTTAGGAGCTAAAACACCCTGGAGCAATTCAGAAGTGGTTAATCATTCTTGTAATTGCAATTGAGATGGCTGCTTGAACCACTCTTACTGTTTGCTCAAAAGTCATGATCTGCCATAGTAACTTATACTTGTTGGGCTGATCTTCCTTGACTAGGCCAACTTTGGATAACCTCTTCTTTAATAGTTTTCATCTTTTCTTTGAGGTCATTTAAAATTTTAACATTAAAGCTCTATGGGAGTTGGTCTTTATTAGACCTAACTTTCTCTTACTAAATCCATTCATTGAAAGAAAGTCCTTTATTTCCCTATCAGTCATCTTGTAAGAATCAGGAAATGGATAATGTACTAGTGGTTAACTTGAAGAAGGTGGTGCTGAAGTAGAGGAGGAAGTAGCTTTAGCTTTTCTCTTCTTGGTTTCTTTAGTTTTCCCCAACTCATAGTCTGTCTCTATTGTAGGATTAAGTAATCTCTCCACCTTTTTGATTTGTTCAGTCATTACCTCAGAGGTCATGCTAAAAAATGATCAGCGTCATATCCTTGTTGAATAAGGAACATGGCTTTGACCATTAGGTCATCTGTCTGGGCCTTATCCACCATCTCTTCTACTATTGATTCTTGTCTAAAAGGACTCTCTTGAATTCAGGCTCATCATACATGCCTTCCTCAAGAGTGTATCCTTCTTCAATCTGTCATTCTTCTAGATTGATCATTTGTTGTTAAATGGCTCATTGCTCAGTTGCTTGAATATGTTCTTCCATAAGTGCACAACAACAACCATGCTTAGCTTTTCTTCTCTTTTCATATTCCTAGGCTTAGGGGCATCCTCTCTGATTATTGGCTGCTTTTCGTTTTCCTTTTCAACTTCAGATGAAACAGATCAATAACCTCAACAGGTTTAGTAGTCTCAAACACTACTCTTTTTTCTTCTTGTATTGATCGGGCTAGAATCAATAAGGATCAAATATATTGATGAATTTCTATGATGATTGTAGTGGAAATAAAATAATAAATGATCAAAATGATCATAAGTACTCATAATGTTCATTGTATATTGATCATAAGCATTCAATATTACAATCAAGGTTTTTGTTTTTGTTGTTGTAAGTTTTCTTAATGATACAAAAAGGGTAAAAAATTTATATTTTTATAGGTCAGATACAATGACCTGTTCAATGATTTAACTACCCTGACATATAATCTAGGAATACAAAGTACAAGGTACAAAATAATAGTATTTGCATATGTTGTTCTTCACCCATTTTTGTTCTTTATACATCCCCATTTGTCTTTGCTGATGTTCAAATTTGTGTACTTAGGCATAAGTATTTACTTGTGTTCACCGGCATTAGTCTATACGAGTAGACAAATGCTCATCTGCATTTATCTTCGTTCACTTGCAAAGACCAATTTGCTAAATAATACTTACCCTATTCTTCTATCCGTATATCTTCATACTTCATCTGCAATAATGCACACTTGTAATATTTCCAACCAAAACAAATTCCATCACTACTTAAATTGGCATGCATGATCCTTTTAGGGTCTAATGTGTACTCCGGTTGTAAGAGACAACTTCCTAATGGCTTCTTTTTGCTCCTCAGATAGAGTGATAAAAGGATTCATTTGCAATTGAAGCTCTCTTTCAATGATGATAGGTGTTGTGGGTGAAAATATTGTGCAGTATTCTGGTCAGTATTCCGGTGCTCAGGATATGTAGACAGGTTTGGTATCCTAAACCTTATTCCCAACAAATATCCCTGACATATTTCTTGCAGATATTGTCATTTTTAATGGAGGAAATAATTGCATGACTTGGTCCAAGCTAGAAGATCGGGATGTGATTAAATACATGAATGTTGAACACGTATGAGAGACTTCCAATGGTCATTTAATGAGTTATAATGAATAAATGGTTGTTGTAATGGCTAAAGACTTGGTCTATGCTGAAGACCCGGACTTATGGTTGTTAGAAATGTGTAGCAAAGACTTGTAACGGTTAAGAGGTGAGGAAAACGTGTTCAATTAGCGGGATAACAACTAACTGGCCAAAGTAACTACTGAGGATCCCGGAAATCTCGCTGAATATCTCGAAAATATCTCACATTTTGTTTATTTCATGTACTATACATAATGAGGCTTGGCTGATCGTTTTAGGTCACTTATTCATGTTCACACACCTGATCTATGTTCACAAACACTCAAACACGCTCAAATAATCATTGTAACACTTAGATACGATCATTCAAGCTCTCGAGTTGTACTTGTTATTTGTTATTAATCAAAGGACCGGCCGCCAACATTTTGTGAGGCATCAAGGGGTTTTTTGTGCTGGAGAATGTATAAAAATGAGGATTAGGAACTGAATATACAATAAGTTGCAACTGCAGGTTGGTTTAGTTCATCCGCATTCAGATTAAATATTTGCATAAGTGTTTTGTTCAGGCGCATTTGCTACAGTGATCATGCACATTTCTTTTGTTCATGCACATTTGCTACAGTGTTCAGGAGCATTTGTTTCGGTCATCCGCATTCGGTTCATGCGCATTTCCTGACACTTAGAATATTTCTAAGTATGAACATTCGTATTTGTTTCATCCACATTTCTTTTGTTCATCCGTATTTGTCTGTTCATCCACATTGGTTTGCTCATCTGCATTTCCATAAGGACTTAGAATTTTATGAGATTTGGGGAAGTAGAATTTAAGTGCTCAGAAATGATATTTTATAGTGGCTTATGCTTGTTTATATGTACGCATTGTATGATGATGTTGTCCCATGTTATGTATGATGTGACTTTACGTGGCATGTTATGCTTATGAATGTAAAGTATTATATAATGAAAGTGGAAGACAACGTTAACGAATTAGAACATAATGAATGAATGAAAGTCTTGCAAGCAAATTAAAAAGGGAGTTCATAACTCAATGAAGGGTTGTTAGGTCAACTGTGTGGGGCTTAGCTAACCCATGAGAATTCACACAGGGGGGGGTCAGTCTTTGTGACTCATCAAGACGTGCGAAAACGGGATCCTTGTCGCTTGACCCCAAAACGGTAGTTAGTTCATGCACAAATGATGGGGCATAGCTTATGCAAGATCTAGATTATAGTGGAAGTTAATAATTAAAGAAAGTATGAAAAAAAACGATTATGAACGATGATAAAAGATAATAATGATATTATCAAGATGTACGTATGTTGTGTGATCACGAACAAAAGTAAATGAAAGGTCTTTACCAAAAGGAATGTATTTTAATATATAAAACTAGAACTCACTCAGCAACGTTGACTTTTATAAGCATTTTCAGTTGGCAGGTAATGTTGTTGCTGAGGATGGCACGGGGGTGAAGCTACTTGGCGGGCAAGGACTGGCATCCATCTCATGCAATAATAATGATGTTGTTTTGCAATACAACTAAGTGATCTTTTTTAATCTTTTAAATGACGATATATTACTTGACAAATGTATTTATTAAAGCATGAAATGGTCTTTGATGAATTATTCCGCTGCAATGTTTTTATTACTTAATAAATCTTAATGTGTTTTGATATAAATGACACTGTGAATGACCAACTGTGGGGTTTCCGGGAATGGGGCCTTACAATAACGCCACGGGATATTTGTTGAAGCTCTTAGAAGATTAACATTTTGTCTTTGTATGTTTTTTTGTCATAGTATAGGGACTTATTTGTATATATATGTTCCTTTGTTTTGTTGATAGTATAAATAGGATACTTTATGTAGTGCAAAAGAAGAGAACAAAATAGAGAATAGAAGATAGGTCTAAAAAAATAGTTAGAAAATCAGTTGAACGAACTGAATCCTTACACTTTGTATCCTGTGCATTTGCTATCAATGAAATCTATGAATTTTTTGATGTATTTGCATGTGTTAATTACTTTGTGTTTGATTTGATCATTGTTTTATCATATAATCACATATTCAATCCTTTTGAACCGATCAATTGGTATCAGAGCCTTCGGTTCAGTGATCAGAGCTTATCGACATTTTGAGCTCTTTGAATCACTTGAAATCTATGATTGATTGCAATTTGATTAATTAATTGTTGTTTTCAGTTGTGTTTCATCAATAGAAACATGATTTGAATCACAATTTTGTGTTCAATTCGTTCAAATATGAGAAATTGATCGAATTTGTGTTCGAACTTTGTTCTTCATATTCAGACTGAAATTCTATTAGAATACTGATTTGTTGTTGTTGTTTGAGCAAATTGAGGATTAAGGATTGTTAATCGACCTAATTACTACCTAATTGGAAGTTTTTAGATCAATTAATCAAGTTTTGAAGATTTTCATAAGATCTGAGTTTGTTGAAGTTGATGAATTAGGCGTATTATGGTTGAAAACTGCTAAAAATTGTCCAAGTATCTAGGCGCATTTCCACTATTTGGGTGTTTTGATACTGTGTAGACGTTTCAGATCAGGTGTTTAACAACTATTGTGATGTTTTGAGACTGTTTGGACACTTGGTGACTTTGCAAAAACAAAGTAATTCTAGGCGCATTTCAACTATTTAGGCGCTTTAGAACTATTTGGGCGTTTTATACCCCAGGCGCTTGATAAGTGCTTAGGCGTTTTACAACTGTTCAGGCGCTTTACAAGTTGGGCATTTTTCAAAATTCTACTATGGCATTCCCTTGGGTGTTTCTACATCAAAGTCAGGTGTTTGAGAACCGTGTAGGCATTTCACTACTGTGTAGACACTTGTCAACTATTCAGGCGCATCAGCTTTCAGACTTATCAGTTTACACTTAGAAATTTTTTTAGAAACTAAAATCCAAAAATATTTTCTTGTCATAGTTTTTAATTCAAAACTTAAAAACAACAAAAACAAGTATTTTTGTTAAATTAAAAATTACAAAATGGTTAAGTCTGATGGATTGTTCAGCGGAAGCTTGCCCAATACCCTTAGATCAAATCTAGGCAAGCTTGAAAAGTTGTTGGAGGTCTTGACATATTGTACCCCACCCTTTTTTCTCCTCACCACATACAACTTTCTTTCCTCATCATACCTCCAACCATTAGGTACTTGCTTGAGTTCTTGTTACTCAGCCCACCACTCATAAGTCCTTCGAGGTTCCTCTTTCCTTTTCCTTTGTTCTTCGTACTTAGAAAGGTTTTCTTGCTTAACCCAATATACTCATTTTTAGTAGAGTATTGAGAAGAAGCAGGCTCTAAAGTACTTGCAGCTTGGATGGACTAGCTTCTTTAGTATCCTTCTTTTCTTTATCAGATAAGTTTGAGGATTTCTCATAGAAAATACCATCCTTGGTAGTGAAACTAATCTTCTCAAGGTCCTGGATTGTTGTACATGTACCTCAGGGTGGTCTTAGATTCTCCTAAAGTTATCAAAACTCTCAAGCAGCTTCATGAAGTTAGTATTTTCTTTGTTATTATTCTGAAAATCATCAAGGTTGATGATTTTAGTAGTGTCATCAGTAAATGCTTTCCCCTTGTCTTGCCTTGAGCTTGAATCATGTTATGTATAAGACTCTCCTTTAACCTCAATCAACTGAATAGGCTTGGTGATACTAGGGTTTGGATTCATAATAATAACTCTTTAGTGTTAAGAATTTGCTCCTCACATGAGTTGAAGCACCTACTTATGACTAAGACTCCCCTTGAACTAGTGTTCCTTTTTTAGTTGGATCTGAAGTTGTTAGGGCTATAAATGAACCAAACTGAATGAAGACTTGTTCATATTTGTTCATTAAGAATTGAACGTGTTGATGAACAGTTCATGAACACTTACCGAATGAAAATTCTTGTTTGTATTCATTCAATTAGAAATTAAACTAGTTCACATACGGTTCACAAACACTAACCGAAAAATTTACTAACACACAATGTTTATAAAACCAGACCAGAAATTAAACTAGTGGTCTCACCGGTTCATTAGTTGGACCGGTCGAACCTGATTTAACAACTAGTGATTTCATAAATCATTTTTTTAAATAATACAAACTCAATAATGTATCATATTTCAATAAATTAAACAACATTTACTTTAAAATAACTAAAAAAACATTAAATACGTAAAGAACACTATATGTATATCTTGAAAAGTAAAAGAAATTTAAGTAAAATCAGACAAAAGATTCATTCTATCCAGAACTTTATTTCCCAATACAAATAAGGTGAGTTATCTTTTTATTTTCACCTTTAGCCTTTCTATTCATTCATATATTTCAAAAATATTATAAACCTTTTTCCTCTAATCTTTAATCTTCCTTGGTCCCTATCTTTCAATCTGGAATTTAATCACCATGAAACATCAAAACCTAAAGTTGTTGGCTTCGCATGAAAAATGAAGGCTGAATCAAAAAGGTTTGTTGTTTTCTACATCATATCATCGATTTCTCTCATGTTGCGACCTACCATTTTGTTGTTCCCTGGTTTCACATCCCGTTGACTGGGTCTGGTCATGACCAATAAATCATCACAATACAACAGTGTAAGGCCCGATCCTGTAGACCCCACAGTTGGTCATTCATAGCATCATTGAATATATAAACTCATTTAAAATATATGATCATAAGAAAATATTACAGCGGAAGAATTATCAAAAACCATTTCTTGCATTAATAATTACTTTTGCCAACTAACACATCGTTGATAGAAGTTACAAAAGAACACTTAGTTGTATTACAAAACAACAATATTATTTTTGCATGAGATGGATGCCAGTCTTTGCTTGCCAAGTAGCTTCAACTCCGTGCCACCCTCAGCAACAACATTACCTACCAACTGAGAATGCATATAAAAAGTCAGCATTGGTGAGTGAGTTCTAGTTTGTATAATAAAATACTTTACATTTAATAAAAACTAGTTTTGTTTGTGATCACACATCATACGTACATCTTGATAATAATCATTTATTATCTTTCATCATCGTTCATAATCATTCGTTTCGTACTTTATTATCTTTCACTTCTATCTAGATCTTGCCATGCCCCATCTTTGGTGCACAACACGACTAAAGTATTGGGGGAGAGTGGCAAGGACCCGTTTCACATGTTTCTATCAGTCACAAAGACTGACCGTTAGGTGTGCACTCGCACACTGTCGAGGTGGCAACCCATAAAAAGTTGTGAACCCCTTTTTATATGCTTGCAAGACTTTAATTTATTCATTACATTCCACTTTTCATTATCTTTATCTTCCACTTTCATTACAATAATACTTTACGTAACAGAGTATTAACATACCATGTAAAGTCACATAGTAATACGTAATATAGAACATCAACCACAGCCCACAATCATACATAACATCATCAAACAAAAACCACCAAAACATTTCAGAACTTAACACTGCATTCTATTTCACAAGATTATAGAAAATCCTATGTCCCTAAAGAAATGCGGATGAATATAAGTCAATGCGGTTGAATGTTTAGCAAATGCGGATAAGCAAATGCGGGTGAAAATCTCAGATAATATTCTAAATGTATAAAGATGTGCGGGTGAAACAAATGCGGATGAACAAGTCCAAATGCGGATGAACAATACTAAATGCGGATGAACTAAGTCTTAGGTGAATGAACTTAACCAATGCGGTTGAAGTTTAGCAAATGCGGATGAAGATCAGCAAATGCGGATGAACACTTACAAATGCGGAAGAACAAAAGCAAATGCAGATAAAAAAATACTTAACTATTGAACATAAAACCAATGCGGTTGAATGTTTAGCAAATGCGGATGAACTCCAACAAATGCGGATGAATAAAATGCAAATGCTGATGAACACATTACTTAGGCTATTCCACCGGTTCCAAATCATCGTTCTAACATATCCGTAGCACAGATCTAACATTCTAAACACTTAGAACAGAGCTTACAACTACACAACATCAAAGAAGGCATTTAAAACACACACATCACATGCAAAAACGTAGAAAACTCATGCGTCAGTCAAAGAAATTCAGTTAATATGCATTTCAGCCCCAAACAAGTTTAAAACAAGTAAAATAAGGGAATCTGGAACTCACCTCTAGCAGCTTTCGAGTAAGACTTCTTCAGATCTAGAGAAATTGGGAGTTCTAGACCTAAACACACCAAAACAAGCAGCCAAACACAAAAGAACACATACAAAACGGTCCAGCAGTTTGAATCCAACTGAAACCGAATAGAAAATGCAAGAAAACCTCACTTGTAGGAGAATTTCAGCTTTCTCGCACTAAAACCCAGTTGGAACTTCTTCTTCTCTTCTTGCAGCCGAAAGCAGAAAGGTGAAATGGGGGTGTGGGCTGCCATCCCCTGATTTTTGAACCCATAATAGAAAATTTTGCCACTTACACACTTTAACCCCCTTTACTTTGAAATGCTTCACTTTTCCTTCTTTTCGCTCTTCTTTTCTTTTCCTTTTAATAAATTTCCGGGTGTTACAAGTCCACCCCCCTTATATAGGTTTCGTCCCCGAAACCTATCACTCCTCGAACAACTGTGGGTAATGATGTCTCATCTCTTTCTCAGTCACCCGTATAGACTCGGACCCCTTCCTATGTCTCCACTGTACTCACACCAGTGGAACCACATTATTTCGTAGTCTCTTCTCTTTTCTGTCAATAATGGCCACCGGTTGCTCCACATAATTGAGCCGTTCATCTACCTCAATATCCTCCAGTGGCACAATCTTATCCTCGTCGGCTAAGATCTTTCTCAGATGAGATACATGGAATGTTAGATGAATTCCATTTAACTCATCGGGTAGCTCCAACATGTAGGCTACCTCTCCTACTCGAGCAATGATTCTGAAAGGCACTATATACCTTGGGCTCAGCTTACCCCACTTTCTAAACCGGATGATCCACTTCCAAGGTGAAACCTTCAACATAACTTTATAACCCACCATGAATTCAATCGATCTATGCCTCTTGTCAGCATACGACTTTTGTCTATCTTTTGCCGCCTTCATAAAGGCCTTGATCTTCTCTAACTTTTCAGTCATAGCCTCGATCACCTTGATGCTCCCTAACTCCTTCTGCCCAATGTCACCCCAACATACGAGCGTTCTACACTTCCTTCCGTACAGCATCTCATATGGTGGCATACCAATGCTGGCATGATAACTGTTGTTGTATAAGAATTCGGCAAACGGTAAGTGATCATCCTAACTTCCTCCAAAGTCAATGATGCATGCTCGGAACATATCTTCAAGTGTCTGGATGGTTCTCTCTGACTGACCATCTGTCTGAGGATGGTAAGCCGTACTAATGTGCAACCTCGTCCCCATTGCATCATGGAATCTCTTCCAAAACATAGATGTAAACCGAGTGTCACGGTCAAACACTATAGACACTGGTACTCCATGACAACTCATAATCTTTTTGATGAATAGTTCTGCCAACCACTCAGATGAATACGTCTTGCAGATCGGTAGAAAGTGAGCACTCTTCGTCAAACGGTCAACTATCACCCATATGGCATCGTACCCCCTTGCCGTACGTGTTAACTTCATAATAAAGTCCATGGTGATGTGCTCCCATTTCCATTGGTTGGATCTTCCCATATGGCTTCTGATGTTCTACCTTCACTTGCAAGCAAGTAAGAAACTTACTCACATACTCCACTACATCGCGCTTCATACCCGGCCACCGGTAGTCTTTCTTCATATCATGATACATCTTTGTAGCATCGGGGTGAATTGAGTATCAAGTTTTATGATCTTCACCCATGATTTGCCCCATAGGTCTCTATAACGAGGGATCCAGATCCACCTGAAGCGGGTTCTAACACCGAGTGTGTTCTCTCCTAACTCTGCGACTAGGCCTTTCATCCTTTCCGAGTTGATTTGATCCTCTTTCAACACCTCGTCCTTAAATTCCTTGACCTGCTTCCTCACGTCAGAGGTCATTACCAACTGATAAGCCTTTACTCGAATCGGCTTGGGTCTGTCTTTTCGGCTAAGGGCATCTGCCACTACTTTGGCCTTGCCCGAATGGTAGTGGATCTCATAATCATAATCCTTGATAAGCTCCAACCATCTCCTTTTCCTCATGCTGAGATCCTTTTGTTCGAAGAAGTACTTCAAGCTCTTGTGGTTAGTGAAGATAGTGCACTTCGTCCCATACAAGTAGTGCCTCCAAATCTTCAATGCAAAGACCACAGCCGCCAACTCCAGATCATGAGTAAGGTAATTAGCCTCATGGGTTTTCAACTATCGGGACGCATAGGGTATAACCCTCCCTCGCTGCATCAGCATGCAACCTAACCCCGAATAAGAAGCATCCGAATAGACCACTAATTTTTCGCTCCCTTTGGGCAATGTCAAAACAGGAGCTTGAGTCAATCTCATCTTTAGCTCATCAAAAGCATTCTCCTGTTCTCGACCCCATACAAACTTCACCTCCTTACGGTTCAACTTGGTCAATGGTGAGGCTATCTTGGAAAAGTCTTGGATGAATCTCCTATAATAGCCCGCCAAACCCAAGAAACAGCTGATCTCGGATGGCGTCTTTGGAGTCTTCCATTGCATCACCGCCTCCACCTTTGCCAGGTCCACCATAATCCCTTAAGAATTAACCATATAGCCCAAAAACTAAACTTCCAGTAACCAGAACTCGTATTTAGAGAACTTAGCATACAGCTTCTCTCTTCCAAGCGTCTCAATACCTCGCTAATGTGACCGGCATGCACTTCTTCGCTCTTCGAATAAATCAGGATATCATCGATAAACGCAATCACTGATTTATCCAACATCGGCCGACACACCCGATTCATCAAATCCATAAAAGCAGCTGGCACGTTGGTTAAACCGAAAGACATAACGAGGAACTCGTAATGCCCATATCGCGTCCAAAACACGATCTTCTGGATATCCTGTTCTTTAACTTTTAGCTGAAGATAACCAGATTGAAGATCTATCCTTGAGAACCAGCTGGCGCCTTGGAGTTGATCAAACAAGTCATCAATCCTTGGTAGTGGGTACCGGTTCTTCACCGTCAACTTGTTCAACTCACGATAGTCGATGCACATCCCATGCTACCGTCCTTCTTCTTTACAAACAAGACCAGAGCACCCCGAGGAGAGATATTCAATCAGATGAACCCCTTATCCAGCAACTCTTGCAACTGGACCATCAGTTCCTTCATCTCGAAGGGAACAAGACCATACGGCGCCTTGGCAACAGGTTGGGCACAAGGTATCAAATCAATCTGGAACTCGATCTCTTGGTCTGGTGGCACGCCTGGTAGATCCTTCAGGAATACGTCTGGGAACTCATACACGATCGGTATGTCGGACAATCGTGGTACTTACGCATCCACATCTTTCACATTAGCCAGGTAGGCATTACACCCACGTTTCATGCACTTCTCTGCCACCACCATTGAAATTACCTTTGGAACCGTACTGACCCTATCGTTGTAAATCATCACCAAACACCCACCAGGTGTGGTCAAACAAATCATCTTCTTGTGAAACATGATATTTGCCTCATAGGCTACTAACCAATCCATCTCTAGAACCACATCGAATCCGCCTAGGGGCATAATGGCCTTCCAACTCTATGTCACAATCCTCTATCAGATCGGAAATTCTGGTAGACTTACCAATGGCATTTTCTACATCGAAGGGCTCATCAATACTTCTACTTCTAACTGGCAACTTAGCACAGAAGACAGTAGAAATAAAACTCTTACTAGCACCAGAATCAAAAAGCATAGAGGCACAAATTTGGTTTACTAGTAATGTACCGGACACAACATCGGGATCCACCCTAGCCACCTCCCGGGTCATGGTAAATGCTCTGGCCTTTGCCCTCAGCCCTTCTTTCTCTTTCTCGATCCCCTTTCTCGCCCCGAAGTTCTCAGCCCTTAGTTTCTTGCAATCCCTGCTCGGATGGCCCTCTTCACCACAGTTGTAGCACCTCACCACCCCATAATCCCTTGCCATATGACCAGGCTCCCCATATTTGAAGCAGATGTTCAATCCCCACTTACACTCTCCCATATGTTCCTTCCTGCACTTACCACACCTCTTCATCCATGTACTCCCCGACACTACCCTCCGGTCATCGACCCTTGCCTTTTTGTTGTTTGGGGTGAAACCACCACGACCAAATCATTTCCCGTTCCAGTACCTATCACCACCACCCTTCTTACTCGCCTCTACTACTACCACCTCCTCTCTTTCGTTATACAGTCTCCTCGCCAGATCAACCGCCGACCTAAACGTACTCGGCCGAGCGGCGATCTTGTGCCTACTGTTGGTCCACTTGATCGTTGATACAGTGCAAATGATTGATAAACACAAACGATTCCCTCTAATAACACAAAATATCAATGATATTTGTGACAATTATAGATCAAACACTATAAAATGGATAAATATATGAAGAACACTCAAGAACACCAAATAAAACCCTTGTTTTATCTGAATTGATTGCTAAAGATATTACAAAGTGAAAGCCCCTCAATCAATCACTCATTCAAGCTCTCTAGACCTAATTGTCAATAATCTATATATAGTGGTAATATTCACTAATGACATATTAAGCCCCTAGACTTAGACAATTAGAGAAATTACATATAAAACATAAAAAAACTTGAACATAAATAAATATATTTTGTTGACACAAAATATATTTATTAACAATAAACTCCTATTCATTTATATCTTCAACGTCTCATCTCGGTTCTTCGTCTCGAACGCCTCTGTTTGCCTTTTCCGATGACTTTGACAGTGAGTTGACCTTTGTTGACTTTGAATGTGCTGATAATATAGACTATCATTATCAGACCCAACAATACTCCACCTTAGTCTATCATTATGAACGCCTTGTATCATGATCAGCACCGATAAGTCAACCATATAATGATCTTCAATCTCCCGCTTGATTGATGATCTGGAATTAAAGATCTTTCATCTTACAGGCTCCCCCTTTTTGAATGCTCCCCCTCTTCATGTGCATTCTTTGTGAATGATCAGGAACAGCTTTTCCAACTCTTTATTCAGAGTGCTTCAGAAGATGTAGGAGGAAGAATCCTAGCTGGGTATCTTCTGCAAACTTGAAGAATAGGTTCTTTTGTCAGGTACTTTGCTCAGCTGATGATTGGCCATCATATGAAGCAAAAATCTGCAACACAATAACAAACACATTCTACAAATTTCTTGTCAAATCATTTCAACAATACAAATAAACCCATGTTTATCTGTGAATATAAACACGTGAAACCATGTTTGTTTGTGCGTGAAATTCCCCGTGCAATGCATGAAAATATGAGATCATTTCAATAGCATAATATGGAAGACTTGAAATATATATATATATATATATATATATATATATATATATATATATATATATATATATAAAATTTTTATTTATTTATTTTATTTTACACCAAGAACTAATTTGATCATGAGATCACATCCTTAAGATATACTTAAGCACAAAGATGTATTTAAACATCGACAAGTTAGTGAGATCACACTGATATAGAGTCTGATCATGATTTTATATTTTTGATAGCCAAAAACAGTTCAAAATGATTGTTGGTATATTTCTCCAATTTAAACCCAAACCTTATTCTTTTCAACGAGTGACCTGCAACAGATTTTATCATGTTTTAGGTTCGATTAGAGAAGCTTAGGTAACTTGGTTCCCACAGACATCCGGCGAAGAACTTATCACATCATCAGGGCTTATTGAGTAATATGATTAATTCTGCTTGACTTCCTTTTGAGGTTCAACAATGATCTTAATTTAAGAATCACTGTGCCTTTATGTAGGGGAACAGATGATGAGAGCACCAGGTCTATACTTACGTATAACAGAGGAGATGATCATCTAAGCGTGCTTGATGGATAGCAGATGAAGATGCTCCACTTGATTGTTGATACAGTGCAATTGATTGATAAACACAAGCGATTCCCTCTAATACCACAAAATATCAATGATATTTGTGACAATTATAGATCAAACACTATAAAATGGATAAATATATGAAGAACACTCAAGAACACCAAATAAAACCCTAATTTGATCTAAATTGATTGCTAAAGATAATACAAAGTGAAAGCCCCTCAATCAATCGCTCATTCAAGCTCTCTAAACCTAATTGTCACTAATCTACATATAGTGATAATATTCACTAATGACATATTAAGCCCCTAGACTTAAACAATTAGAGAAATTACATATAAAACATAAAAAAGACATAAACATAAATAAATATATTTTGTTGAAACAAAATATATTTATTAACAATAATCTCCTAGTCATTTATATCTTCAATGTCTCGTCTCAGTTCTTCGTCTCGAACGCGTCTGTTTGCCTTTTCCGATTACTTTGGCAGTGACGTTGACCTTTGTTGACTTTGACTATGTTGATAATATAGACTATCCTTATCAGACCCAACACCTACGGATATCTGCCGGCAGACCCTGAATGTACCTCTTAATCTTCCGTGACAGAGGCATCACCTGATCTGGCACCAGCCTTGCCATCTAATTGAACTTGGTCATATACTGCTGGTGTCTCATGGTTCCCGATTCCAACCTGTGAGGACAAAACTTCTCGATCACCATCTTCTTCAATTCACTCCACCTCATTCTCCCAATTGCCCTGCTACCCTCAGCCTGTATAATATTGTCCCACCATCACAAGGCCGAATCTACAAATAAGTAGGTAGCAAACTTTACCTTCTGATCCTACCTACATTCACTGATATCCAGCACAGCCTCCATTTCTCTCACCCATCGGAGAGCAGCAGCAGCGTTCCCATTTCCATCAAAAGTCGGGGGCTTGCATCTTTGTAATGCCTCAGAGGTGTACCCCTTTGCAGCTTCCTGCACCGCTTCCTCTTCCTCTTCGTCACTGGAGACAACCATCTCAGTTTCTGGTTGCTCCCCTTCACCTGAACCTCTCTCCTCACCCCTTCTCCCAATAGTTTTCTTCCTCTCCTTTTTCTCTTTCTTTTCATCCTCCCTCACAGCACGAATAACCTCAGTCACCACAGATGGTAGAATCGTCCACTACTGCCTTCTTCACAATGGTTCTCAGGTTAGCACTCTTATCACGCCTTCATGGTGATGAAGCTCGGGCTCTTCAGAAGTCGTTTTAGCTGTTCTAGCAATGTTCCTTGTGGCACGTGGTCTAGCACCATAACCACCCTATAGTCCCCCTTGAGAAGCCTTCGAAGATCTACCACCAACCATCCTCTAAACACTGTAAGATTAAAACACCAACACGATCATTCAAGGTAATAGCTCAGATTTTGTCAAGTAAAGTAAGTCCCTAATTACAGTGGCCAGTCGTGATTAGCCACTTACTTTACTCTTCATCCCCCAAGCATTTCCTATCTTGACTACATCAGTATCCAAATCTACTAAGAGCACAAAAATCAGATAGCACACGCACATAATACTGGTTCACTTTAAGAAATTAAATTACCTGATGGCACGTAGCTACTTGGGCTGGCATCCTTCTATTCAGTCCCATTCTCAGTTTAAGTTTAGGTTTTAAAAATAATTTACCTAATTCTCTTAAACTTTGTCTCTGATACCAACTTGTAAGGCCCCGATCCCGGAGACCCCACAGTTGGTCATTCGTAGTATCAATAAATATATTAACTCATTTAAAATATATGATCATAAAAAAATATTACAGTGGAAGAATTATCAAAAACCATTTCACGCATTAATAATTACTTTTGCTAAGTAACACATCATTGATTGAAGTTACAAAAGAATACTTATTTGTATTACAAAACAACAATATTATTTTTTCATGAGATGGATTCCAGTTTTTGCTTGCCAAGTAGCTTCAACTCCGTGCCACCCTCAACAACAACATTACCTGCCAACTGAAAATGCATATAAAAAGTCAGCATTGCAGAGTGAGTTCTAGTTTATATAATAAAATACTTTACTTTTAATAAAACCATTCCTTTACTTTTGTTCGTGATCACACATCATATGTACATCTTGATAATAATCATTTATTATCTTTCATCATCGTTCATAATCGTTCGTTTCATACTTTATTATCTTTCACTTCTATCTAGATCCTGCCATGCCCCATCTTCGGTGCATAAAGTGACTAAAGTCTTGGGGGCAAGTGGCTAGGACCTCGTTTCGCACGTTTCTATCAGTCACAAAGACTGACTGTTAGGTGTGCACTCGGCATACTGTCGAGGTGGCAACCCATAAAGAGTTACATAAAGTGCTTGCAAGACTTTAATTTATTCATTACGTTCCACTTTTTATTATCTTTATCTTCCATTTTCATTACAATAATACTTTGTGTACCAGAGTATTAACAGATCACGTAAAGTCACATAGTAATACGTAATATAGAACATCAACCACAGCCACAATCATACACAACATCATCAGACATAAACACCAAAACATTTCAAAACTTAACACTACATTCTATTTCCTAAGATTTCAGAAAATCCTATGTCCCCAAAGAAATGCGGATGAACATAAGTCAATGCAGCTGAATGTTCAGCAAATGGGGACCAGCAAATGCGGATGAAAATGTCAGAAAATATTCTAAGTGTCTAAAGATGTGCGGGTGAAACAAATGCGGATGAGCAAGTCCAAATGCGGATGAACAAGTCAAAATGCGGGTAAACAATACTAAATGCGGATGAGCTAAGTCTTAGGTGAATGAACTTAACCAATGCGGTTGAAGTTCAGCAAATGCGGATGAAGATCAGCAAATGCGGATGAACACTTACAAATGCGAAAGAACAAAAGCAAATGCGGATGAACAAAAATACTTAACTATTGAACATAAAACCAATGCGGTTGAATGTTCAGCAAATACGGAAGAACTCCAACAAATGCGAATGAATAAAATGCAAATGCAGATAAACACATTACTTAGGCTATTCCATCAGTTCCAAATCCTCGTTCTAACATATCCTTAGCACAGATCTAACATGCTAAACACTTAGAACAGATCTTACAACTACGCAACATCACAGAAGGAATTTAAAACACACACATCGCATACACATTAAATGCAAAAACGTAGAAAACTCATTCTTTAGTCGTAAAAATTCAGTTAATATGCATTTCAGCCCCAAACAAGTTTGAAACAAGTAAAATAGGGGAATCTACAACTCACCTTTAGCAGCTTTCGAGTAAGACTTCTTCAGACCGAGAGCAATTGGGAGTTCTAGCACCTAAAACACACCGAAACAAGCAACCAAACACAAAAGAACACATAAAAATCGGTCTAGCAGCTGGAATCCAATTGAAACTAAACAGAAAATGCAAGAAAACCTCACCTCTAGGAGAATTTTAGCTTTCTCACACTAGAAACCCGGTTGGAACTTCTTCTTCTCTTCTTGCAGCCGAAAGCAGAAAGGTGAAATGGGGCTGTGGGCGGCCATCCCTTGCTTTTTGAACCCATAATAAACAAGTTTGCCATTTGCACACTTTAACCCCCTTTACTTTTAAATGTTTCACTTTTCCATTTTCTTTTACTCTTCTTTTCTTTTCCTTTTAATAAATTTCCAGGTGTTACAAAAGGAAATAAATAAATTTAAACATAAGTTATTACATCATTAATCAATATCCATATGTTAATTGTCAAAATATCCAAATAGAACATGTTATGTTAATTGTTCATAAATGATAAGATGGATAGGGTAGTGGCTACATCTCTAAATGTCCAACTAAGGGGGCACCTATCCATTAGACACTTGTTACTTATGCTTCTCCTGAAATACACACCAAAAATATCTCAACATAATGTTAATAAGCTCGTGAGTTTAAGAAATGTTACCTTTCATGGCAGATATAATATTTAGTAAAAGTGATAATGACTATAACAGTAACAACAATATAATATTTAAGGTGCACTATAGAATGTATCACAATCAAGCCTTGTAACACCCTGAAATTTATTAAAAAGAAGAGAAAAGAAAAGTATAAAGAAAGAAATAAGGAATAACACAAGTGAAGGACCAAAGTTGTGCAAGATGCAAACTTAATTATAATTATGTTTAAAAAGAAGGGCATGGCCGGCCATGCCCCCACTACCCACCATTATTATCAGTTGAAAAAGGAAGAAAGAAGAAGAGCTCTTGGTTTTAGAGAGAGAAGAAGCTAAAATCTTCTTTAAGGTGAATTTTCTTGGGTTAATGTTCGGTTTCAACCGAATTTTCAGCGTCTAGGCCGAGATTTGTGGTGCTAAGTTCCTGTTTTCGTGGGTTTTAGGAGCTGAATTTGCAAGTGGACGTGTGTTGCTCAAAGGTTGCTTCAGGTGAGTTATTGAACCCCTCTTTTTACTGGTTTTTAAGTGTTTGGGGCTATTATGCATACCGAGCAAAAGATTTTTAAGTAACCGTGAGTTTTTCAACATGTTGTTCAATGGTGCTCTGTTGTTGTATGTTTTTAAGGTTGTTTTTGAGGTTATGTTTGATGTTTAGCATGTTTAGTGTTGGTAGCATGTTAGATCTGTGTTAAGATGTGCTAGACCGATGTTTGGGAGTTGTTTGTAGAATTTTTTATATTTCAGATTGTTGGTCATACGCCCAGAATGTTTCCATGGGCCTGAAATTGTTTTCATACGCCTAACTTACCTCATGCTCCCAAATAGTAGTCATGCGCGCAGCATGATGCCCATGCGCCTAAGTGTAGGCCATGCGCCCAAACAGTTGCCCATGCGCCCAAAGAGCCCATGTGCCTAAATGTGGCTCATGCGCCCAAACAGTTGCCCATGCGCCCAGACTGCCCATGCGCCTAAGGGTAGCTCATGCGCCCAAACAGTTGCCCATGCGCCCAAATAGTTGCCCATGCGCCCAGAGAGCCCATGCGCCTAAGTGTGGCTCATGCGCCCAAACAGTTTCCCATGCTCCTAGAGAGCCCATACGCCTAAGTGTTCATGCTCCCCAGCAGTGCCCATGCGCCTAAGCAGGACTCATGGGCCTGCATAGTGGTAATGCGCCTAGGCTGTTTTCCTTAGAATGTTTATGCTCATGCACCTCAGATGTCCAACTGCTATGCATTTTGGACTTAGGATTTTCTGAGGATTTTCTAGAGTTCGATGGTTGAGATAGTTTCTGTTGTGATGTGATGGTTCATGCATGTTGTGTGATGTGTTATCTTTCCATGTTTAATGCTTTTCAAATGTATGTATTATGGTATGTAATACATTATGTATGATGTTATGAATTTACGTGGTATGATGTATGAATGTACGTAAAGTATTATGTAACGAAAGTGGAAGATAATGAATGATAAGTATGTAAGTAACGGATGATGAGATCCTTGTTGCGTACCCCGGTACTGTGTCAGTCTAGAGACATGAGTCAGGGGTTTGTTTATAGGCCTCGGCATAGTATCAGCTTTCGAGCACGAGTCGAGGGTATTGCATGAGACAGGATGGCATGTCAAAGAGATGAGGTCTTGTTGCTCACCCCGATACTGTGTCAGTCTTCGGACACGAGTCGGGGGTTTGTTTACAGGCCCCAGCATAGTATCAGCTTTCGAGCACGAGTCGGGGGTGTTGCACACGAGATGTGATTCTTGTGCCATACCCTGGTACTGTGTCAGTCTTCGGACACGAGTCGGGGGTTTGTTTACAGGCCCCAACATAGTATCATCTTTCAAGCACGAGTCGGGGGTATTGCATGAGACAGGATGGCATGTGAAAGAGATGCTGTCTTGTTGCTCACCCCGGTATTGTGTCAGTCTTCAGACACGTGTTGGGGGTTTGTTTACAGGCCTCGGCACAGTATCAACTTTCGAGCACGAGTCGGGGGAGTTGCAGGCATGGATGCATAAGCTATTGGGGATGTTTTGAGGCTAGCATCTACATTTTTAATATGATTTTTTATTTTGAAATGTAAACGAATGATGTTACGTACTGATATGTTTTAAATTATTAATGAATGTTTTAAATTCCGCTGCAAAAGTAATGTATGTTTTAAATATTTTATGCGATGACGGTCCAGCTGTAAGCGTCCCGGGAACGGGGCCTTGCAAGTTGGTATCAGAGCCAAAGTTTAAGAGAATTGAGTAAGTATTTTCAAAACCTAAAACTTAAACTGAGAATGGGACGAAAGGAAGGGGATGCCAGTCCTAGTAGCTACATGCCTGCAGGTAAAGGTTTTACATAAGCGTTTTATGTAAGTTAATAAAAAGGGGGACTATGTGTGCATGTTATGTGGTTTATGTGCTTTTGTGTAGATTTAGATACTGATGTAGTCAGGATAGGAAATGCTTGGGGGATGAAGAGTAAAGTAAGTGGCTAATCACAACTGTCCACTGTAATTAGGGACTTACTATACTTGATATAATCCGAGCTATTACCTTGAATGACCGTGTTGGTGTTTGAATCTTGTAGTGTTTAGATGGCTGGCGGTATGTCTTCTAAGGCTTCACGAGGTGGAGGTCGGGGTGGACGTGGTGTTAGACCGCGTGACATGAGGAACAAGGCTAAGACTGCTGAGACGATTCCTGAAGAGCCAGAGCTTCATCACCAGGACGATGAGGACGAGAGTGCTAATCTGAGAGCCTCAATGAAGGAGGCGGTGGTTGAGGAGGTTCATCAGGTCATGCAGATGATTCTGCCGACTGTAGTGATAGAGGTTATTAAAGCTGTGAAGGAGGATGAGAAAAAGGAGGCTTAAAAGAGGAAGATCGCTAGACGAGGAGGTGAGGAAGGAGGTGTAAGGAGAAGGGAGCAACCAGAGACTGAGATGGTTTTCTCCAAAGATGATGAGGAGGAGGAAGCGGTGCTGGAAACCGCCAAAGGGTGTAGCTATGGGGCATTCCAGAGATGCAAGCATCGAACTTTTGATGGGAATGGAAGTGCTACTGCTGCTCATCGTTGGGTGAGGGAGATGGAGGCGGTACTGGACATTAGCGAGTGTCGCGAGGATCAGAAGGTGAAGTTTGCTACCCATTTATTTGTGGATTCGGCCTTGTGCTGGTGGGACAACATTTTCTAAGCCGAGGGTACCAGGGAAATCGGGAAGATGAGGTGGAATGAGCTGAAGAGGTTGGTAATTGAGGAGTTTGGCCCTCATAGAGAGCTTGACAAAGTTGAGAGAGAGTTCCTATAGTTGGAGGCGGGAACGATGATGCACCAACAGTATTCAATGAAGTTCAATGAGATGGCTAGGCTGGTGCCAGATCAGGTGACGCCTATGTCACGAAAGATCAAGAGGTACATTCAAGATCTGCCGGCAGATATCGGCAGACATCTGATCGCTACCCGGCCAGGTACGTTTAGGTCGGTGGTCGACCTAGCGGGGAGGTTGTATGACGAGCGAGAGGCGGTGGCGATGGTAGATGTAGAAGGGAAGCGGGACAATATGAGAAATGGAAATGGAAGGCGGGATAATGAGGATGGATTTGTGGCTGGAGGTAAGATGATGAGGGTCGATGATCGAAAAGTGGTGACAGCGAGGGAAGAAGCATGCAAGAAGTGTGGTAGAGGCCACGAGGGGGAGTGCAAGTGGTGATTGAACATCTGCTTCCAGTATGGGAAAGAGGGCCACAGGGCGAGGGATTGTCACATGGCTAGATGTTACAGATGTGGTGAGACTGGACACATAAGTAGAGACTGCAAGAAGTCTTGGGCAGAGAGCTCTGGGGCAAGGAAGGGGAGCAGAGGATGAAGGTCAGAGCATTAGCTATGACCGGGAAGAGGCTAGAGAAGACTCTGACATGACGTCAGGTACGTTTCTGGTAAATTAAATTGTGCATCTGTGCTTTGATTGTGGTGCTAGTAGTAGTTTCATTCTTGCTGCCTTTTGTGATAAGTTGCACGTTAGGAGTAGGAAGGTCAGCCATTCGAGGTAGAAATTGCTATTGGTAAGTCAACTAGGTTACCTGATGCCCTAGAGGATTGTGCAGTGGAATTGGAAGAGCACGTGTTCACTGCTATACTATTCAGGATGAACTTAGGTAGATTGATACGTGCCTTGGGTAGAATTGGCTAGTAGCCTATGAGGCAAACACCGAGTGTTGCAAGAAGATGGTTTGATCAACCGTTCTCGATAAGAGTTCAGTGCCGACCTACGGTGATGGAGTAATGATGAATGCCTCGTCAAGAAGGTGGATCATCCGATTTAGAAAGCAAGGAAAGCTAATACCGAGGTGTATAGGGCCATTCCAAATTGTTGCTCTAGTGGGAGAAGTGGCCTATTGACTGGAGCTACCAGATGAGTTGGGAATTCATCCGACGTTCCATGCATCTCGTCTGAGGAAGTGCTCAATCGATGAGGATATGATTGTGCCACTAGAGGATATCGGGATGGACGAACGACTCAACTATGTGGAGCAACCGGTGGCCATTACTGGCAGAAGGGAGAGACAGGCTAAGGAGAAGGGTGGTTTCATTTGTGGAATACAAGGGAGCCCATAAGGGGTCTAAGCCTACGAATATGATCAAGGAAGAGATGAGACAACATTACCCGCAACTGTTCGAGAAGCGACAGGTTTCGGGGACGAAACCCATATAAGGGGGGTGGACTTGTAACACCCTGAAATTTATTAAAAAGAAGAGAAAGGAAAAGTATAAAGAAAGAAATGAGGAATAACACAAGTTGAAGGAAAAAAGTTGTGCAAGATGCAAACTTAAATATAATTATGTTTAAAAAGAAGGGCATGGCCGCCCATGCCCCCACTACCCACCATTGTTCTCGGTTGGAAAAGGAAGAAAGAAGAAGAGCTCCCGGTTTTAGAGAGAGAAGAAGCTGAAATCTTCTTGAAGGTGAGTTTTTTTGGGTTAATGTTCGGTTTCAACTGAATTTTCAGCTTCAAGGCCGAGATTTATGGAGCTAAGTTACTTTTTTCGTGCATTTTAGGAGCTGAATTTGTAGGTGGAGGTGTATTGCTCGAGGTTGCTTCAGGTGAGTTCTTGAACCCCTGTTTTTATTGGTTTTTAAGTGTTTGGGGCTATTATGCATACTGAACAAAAGATTTTTAAGTAACCGTGAGTTTTTCAGCATGTTGTTCGATAGTGCTCTGTTGTTGTATGTTTTTAAGGTTGTTTTTGAGGTTATGTTTGATGTTTAGCATGTTTTAGTGTTGGTTGCAAGTTAGATCTATGTTAAGATGTGCTAAACCGATGTTTGGGAGCTGTTTGTAGAATTTGTTATATTTCAGATTGTTGGTCATGCACCCAGAATGTTCCCATGCACTTGAAATTGTTTTCATATGCCTAACTTACCTCATGCGCCCAAATAGTAGTCATGCGCCCAGCATGATGCCCATGCGCCTAAGTGTAGGCCATGCGCCCAAACAGTTGCCCATGCACCCAGAGAGCCCATGCGCCCAGGGAGCCCATGCTCCTAAGTGTGGCTCATGCGCCTAAACAATTACCCATGCGCCCAGAGAGCCCTTGCCTAAGTGTGGCTCATGCGCCCAAACAGTTGCCCATGCGCCCAGAGAGCCCATGCGCCTAAGTGTGGCTCATGCGCCCAAACAGTTGCCCATGCGCCCAGAGAGCCCATGCGCTTAAGTATGGCTCATGCGCCCAAACAGTTGCCCATGCGCCTAAGTGTTCATGTGCCCCAGCAGTGCCCATGCGCCTAAGCAGGACTCATGCGTCTGCATAGTGGTAATGCGCCTAGGCTGTTTTCCTTAGAATTTTTATGCTCATGTGCCTGAGATGTCCAACTGCTCTCCATTTTGGACTTAGGGTTTTCTGAGGATTTTCTAGAGGTCGTGGGTTGAGATAGGTTCTGTTGTGATGTGATGGCTCATGCATGTTGTGTGATGTGTTATCTTTCCATGTTTAATGGTTTTCAAATGTATGTATTATGGTATGTAATACATTATGTATGATGTTATGACTTTACGTGGTATGATGTATGAATGTACGTAAAGTATTATGTAACGAAAGTGGAAGATAACGAATGATAAGTATGGAAGTAACGGATGATGAGATCCTTTTCCCGTACCCTGGTACTATGTCAGTCTTCGGACATGAGTCGGGGGTTTGTTTATAGGCCCCGGAACAGTATCATCTTTTGAGCACGAGTCGGGGGTATTGCATGAGACAGGATGGCATGTGAAAGAGATGAGGTCTTGTTGATCACCCCGGTACTGTGTCAGTCTTCGGACACGAGTCGGGGTTTGGTTACAAGCCCCGGCACAGAATCAACTTTCAAGCACGAGTCGGGGGTGTTGCACACGAGATGTGATCCTTGTCGAGTACCCCGGTACTGTGTCAGTCTTCGGACACGAGTCGGGGGTTTGTTTACAGGCCCCGGCATAGTATCAGCTTTCTAGCCCGAGCCGGGGGTATTGCATGAGACAGGATCTGGATGATGGTAAAAGATGTAATGAATAATATTGATGAATGATGACGAAGATAATAATAATTATTATCAATGTGTACGTATGTTGTGTGATCTTGATCGAAAGTAAAAGGTTGTTTTAATGAAAGTAAAGTATTTTATTTACAAACAAGAACTCACTCAGCATCGCTGACTTTTGTATACATAATAGTTGGCAGGTATTTTGTTGATGCTGAGGAGTTGCAGGCATGGATGCATAAGCTACTGGGGACGTTTTGAGGCTGGCATCTACATTTTTAATATGATGTTGTATTTCGAAATGTAAATGAATGATGTAATGTAATGATATGTTTTAAATTATTAATGAAAGTTTTAAATTTCGTTGCAAAAGTAATATATGTTTTAAATAATTTATGCGATGACGGTCCAGCTGTAAGTGGCCCGGGAACGGGGCCTTACAAGCCTGACTCAGGCTTACCCACCTGAGTGCTAAAATATTCCCTAACCCATTACTACTAGATTGTTGGGTTTAATGGTGCCCCGTAAAGCATGATTAAATCGCACTAATTTGTGACACAACAATTATTGAATCTCAATGGAGTGTTTCCCTACATAAAGGGCCTGTTATGTGCGAGGGATTCTCCAAATAGTACTATCCGCAAATCATACGACTCCTAATGGAGTTAATGATTATGTTCCATTCAGGGATAATAGAAGGTAGTATTATACCACAAAATAATGACCAACAAGTACGTATTTCAGTCCAAAAGTTTTAAAATGAAAGTGAGTTCATGAAACTCACCTATGGGTTGATCACGAAGTTAACTTAGAAAGCTAGGATGCTATCGAACAGAAGGGTTCCTAAGTTTATTTCATATGAATTAGTACTTAATTAAGTGACCAATTTAGCCCAACCCTCAAGTTTTAGATTTTCCTTAATTGGCTTAATGCTTGCTATTACACCTGGGTAATCTTGTTTTAGGACTTTGAGTTTTGAGTTCATATTTTGAATCAAGTTTCTCTTGATAAGTTTGTTGATGTGATGGATGATACTCAATCACCAAATCTGAATTTTTATAAATTTAGATCTGTCCAAGCGACTTGCTGTGATTCCTCAATTGAGAATCCACAAGTTACATCCCACCACAAACATCATTGGAAATCTTAAGACATAGGTGAGAACAAGAGGACAAACCCATGACAAAAATGCTTGTCTTCAATCTTGTTTCTTGTCCCAGATTGAGCCTAAGAAGATTAATGAGGCTCTAAAGGATGGAAGTTGGGTTGAAGCAATGCAGGAGGAGCTGCTTTAATTCAAGAGACAAAAGGTTTGGAACATATGTCCTCTTCCTCAAGGAAAGACTACTATAGGTACCAAGTGGGTATTCAGGAATAAGAAAGATGATAGATAACTTTTTATTAAGAACTAGCAAAGACTAGTTCAAGGGTACACATAAGAATAAGGAATTGACTACACAGATGTTTTCACCCTATAGCAAGACTTGAAGCTATTAGGATATTCCTTTCTTTTATAGCATCCAAGGATTTCCAGGCCTACCAACATGATGTCAAGTATGCTTTCTTATATGGGGTGATGGTTGAGGAAGTGTATGTCAAACCAACACTTGACTTGCAGACCCAGATCATCCTAATTATGTTTGCAAGCTTGACAAAGCTCTTTATAGGCTACATTAGGCTCCAAGAAGTGGTATGAAACACTATCTTAGTATCTCTGTCAGCATGGATACAAGAAGGGTACTATTAATGGAACACTCTTCATTAAATAGACATGAAATGACTTGATGCTGGTTCAAGTTTATGTAGATGACATCATTTGTGGATCAACTAATCCGAAGCTCTGCAAAGACTTTAAGAAGCTGATGAAGAATAGATTTGAAATGAGTGCCATAAGGGAACTCAATTTCTTTCTAGGAATTCAAGTGAAGTGGGTTAACAATGGCATCTTCATAAACTAGTCAAAGTATGTGCAAGACATAAGATTTCTTCTGAGTAAGTGTAAGGTTGCTAAGACACCCATACTCAAAAACCACTCTCTAGGACATGATCTTGAGGGGGAGTATGTTGATGAACATCTTTACAAGGCTATGATTGGGTCTCTTATGTACCTCACAGCCAGCAAGCCTGATATCATGTTTGCTACATGCATTTGTGCTAGATATCAAGACAACCCCAAGATGTCACTCATGTTTCTTGTTAAAAAGATTCTTAGATATCTCAATGGTGCTCCTAAACTTGGCCTTTGGTATCCAAAGAATTCTGACTTCAATCTATATGGCTATACAGATAGTGACTATGGTGGCTGCAACATGACTACAAAGTCTACATCTGGGGGACTTCAATTCCTTTGTGGAAGGATATTCTTATGGCAATGCAAGAAACAATCATGTTTGTCTGCATTAACTACTAAAGCTGAACACATTACTGCTACAAGCTGCTATGCTTAAGTGCTTTGGATTCAAAATCAGATGTTGGACTATGGATTTAACTTCAAGGAGACTCCCATCCATATAGACAACAACAGTGCTATCTCTATTACAGAGAACCATGTGCAACATTCAAAGACAAAGCACATCAACATTAGGTATCATTTGATTAGAGATAATTTTGAAAAGGGATTGATAAAATTAGTCAAAGTTAACACAAATAAACAATATGTTGATCTGTTCATCAAAGCTTTTGATGAATAGAGATTTAAGTATCTTTTATCAGCTATTGAGATGATTAACTTTGAGTAGATTTTCTTAAACTAAATTGAAGATTATTTTTAAAATATGTGTGTCTTAAGTTGTCTATATCATCACCATATAAGCCCAGTTTACTTTGGTAGAAACTTTTTAAAATGAAGGAGTGTTCTTCCTAAGCTTACATTTGTCACCAAGTACTTATATGTCTTGAAGGACTATTGTCTTCTGAAAACAATAAATTCTCGGAAGCTTTATTCTCTCTTTGAATAAAATTTTTGATATTTGATATCTCCCGAAGCAAAACTTGTCTAAGAAGTAAACATACTCTAAGTATTCTTCTTTTGAAGCAAATTCTTGAAATACTAAGGAATATCTTCCAAAACCAAATTTGCTTTGAAAGTTTTCTCAAACCTTCTGAAGACAAATTACCTTCTGAAGATTTTAGACTCCCAAGAAAACAACCATTTTGGGCACTTTTTTAGAGGTGGGACCGACATCCAGATTTTAAAGTTTATCCTTTTGCATTAACTTTGTCTCAAATCCTTACGATATATATATATATATATATATATATATATATATATATATATATATATATATATATATATATATATATATATATTTGTACAATGGTTCCCCCTTTGTCACCTTCCTCTTCATCTACAAAAGTTCAAGCCCTAAATTCACCTACAAACCAACTTTGTTCTTGCCTTTCTTCACTTCAAAGCTACTCAAAATGGCCGACCTTGATCCCCAAAACCAACCAGATTTCTACATGCATCTTCATAGGCAACACAATCAGGTTACTCTGTTATCATATGAGAAAGATCTAGGTTTATCAGATGTTTGCCATTTCTTATCTCTGTCCAACTACTTCACCGGCCTCACAATAGACCCTCCATTGTATGAAAGATCAACTCATAGAGTTCTAGAGGACCTGCCAAGAGGTCATCTTGGATGATGAGAAGGCATTGTCTGCCACAGTGCAGGGGAGGACACTATTCATCACTCCAGCCACCATCAACTCTCATCTGAGGTTAGATGATGCAGAAGGCGAGTTGTCCTTCCCTAAATCTGCTGTAAACAACTCATTATGGCAGATGGGCTATAAAGGAGAATACTCTTTTAGAACCTTCAAAAAGGGTAAGGTTTCTCTTTATGGAAGTACCTTCTTCATGTGGTAATCCACTCTTTATCCAACAAACATGTAGGTTAGGACCAAATTCCTAAGGACTTATCCTATATAGTCCATGGGATGGTTCAAGGGGTCAAGTTCAAGTACTCCCAGTTTGTTTATACAAACTTGCTTGCTAACTTGGACTCCTTAGAGTATTATATGTTCCCTAAATATGTTCAATACATTCTTAGCTATGAATTGGGCTCACAGTTAAGGGAAATAGGTAATATTCTTAAATTGGGACAGATGAAGCCCAGAATCTTCAAAACAATGAGAAAGCCCACTGTTGGCTTCTCAGGGGTAGAAACATCCGTGGTCCTAAAATTGTTAGAGCTCATTGCTCAAGGTGACAACTCGACAGCACCAGCCAATGTTGAACCCACACCTACTACATCTACACCACCCACACAGCCACATAACACCATAACCTACCACAGAAAATCCAAAGGAATCCCTACTCAGTCTACTCAGGTTGAGTAGGCTCCCATATTAC